>JAOUZG010034401.1:1263719-1278906 GCA_026289955.1 Argiope argentata | reverse complement strand
AAGAGCAGCAGCTCTTCTTCGGAGAAGATGATGAAGAGCAGCAGCTCGTCCTCTTCCACGTCCAGCAGCTCACTGCTGAGCAAGAAAGCTCAGATCCTGCACTCCTCCGTCTCCACTCAGGAGATGAAGCAGCAGCAACAGGCGGCGCAGCAGAACGAGATGTTCCAGGTGAATACTTAGCGATCAGACTTATATACTAATCAGTATATTGCTTGTATTTACTTGTATACTAATCATTATACTTGCTTATATTTACTGATAAACGAATCATTATACTTGCTTGTTTTATCAGTATATTACTTGCCAATTGCTTGTATTTATTTATATACTAATCGATATAATTGCTTGTATATCAGTATAGTATATTATTCAGCAATTGTTAAATTGCTTGTATTTACTTATATAATAATCAGTATAATTGCTACTATTATTAGTATATCACTTAGCAATTGCTATATTACTTATATTTACTTATATACTAATCAGTATAACTGCTTGTGCTATCAGTACACCAATATATTACTTGTCAATTCTCATATAGCTTTTTTACTTATTTTATAATCAGTATAATTGCATCCATTATCAATATATTTCTTAGCAATTGCTATATTGCTTATATTTACTTATATAAAAATAAGTATAATGGCTCCTATTATCAGTATATCACTTAGCAATTGCTATATAGATTGTATTTACAAGTATACTAATCCGTATAATTGCTTGTATTATGAATATATTACTTAACAATTGGTAAATTGCTTGTTAATTATTGTGCATGGCCATATGGCCAATTTCGCCTTTCATTTAATTTTTTAAGGATTGAATTATCAAATAATTGTTGTCAAGGAGAAAGATTTTTAAAAATTAAGTGCTCAGAAAAATTTGAATTAAATTATAAATCAAACACATCAACAAATCATCAATGAAAATTCATAAATTTCCAGCATTATTTGAATCTTATGCTCATTCAAAAGCCTTAAAATCGAATTCAGTTACCTTGTTTATAATTCCATATAATTGTTCTAAATTTATGTAATAAAATATATTTTAAGATGAAATTGTTTTGATCGTGAAGATAACTTATAATATTTTATTGGTAATAAATGACACAAGATTTTTTTTTTTTTTTTTTAAGAATCACGTCTTTTATGACATTATCGAAAGATTTAGCTTTTAAAAAATAAATTGTATCATTTTATTTTTTTTTTTTTTCTTTTTTACGGAAAAGAAAATTTAGAAGCTTTTTTATCCATAAAAAAAAATACTTTTCCAGACTCAATAATATTTCAATTTTTTTACAAGCTAAATGCTTCAAAAGTTTCGCTGAAGTCTCACTTTTCATGAGAAATATTCGTAAAAGGATTATATTTTAGTAGTTTTAGCCTCTATATTTTCAACGAATTCCATTTTAAACTATCTTTTGAAACACTATCTTCATTTAAAAAAATGATCTTCATCATAAAAATATCGTATAAATTCTCATTCAAAAACGGATCATTAAATTACATAAAGAAAATATCTGCAAAAATAAAGTTGGTTACTTCTTTATATGAAAAATCTAGATCGTCGTACCAAAATGTTTGGAATTCAATAAGAACATCTCGAGGCACTTCACAAGAGTTATTTTCCTCTTAATTTTATCTTTCAAAACCTGTTCTGTACCATTTCTTGCATTTGAAGGGAAAAAGAATGAAAATTCCAATTTTAAGTACCTTAAACATGACCTTCTACAACGATTAGATTCGATTAAAAATGTTCAGCTTACTATTTTTCTGAAAAATTTTATTTCATAATAACCAAGTGATTTCAGTTTTATTACTCCAAAAGATGCTAAGTTTAAAAAATGAAAATTATATTTTTAAATGCATTATGCATTATTTATGTTCATAATATTCATTTCGGAAAGATTTATGATAAAATAAAATGAGTCATTATAAGTATATATTATTAAATATCTATGATGATTCGCTATTATTTCGTGATTCTAAATATTATATCATTTTTATGAAAAATTTTATTTTTTAATGACATTACATACCTATTGTTTTTGGTAATTTATTTTCTTAACTACACTAAGTTATCTTTCAGATCCAGCATATTATTGCTTTCTAATTGTTTACATTTACCATTACGGATTATTTATGTTCGGAATATTCACTTTGGAAAATTTATGATAATATTAAAGGAGCCATAAATAGATATCATTGATACTTCATTAATATTTCGAGTTCCGAAACATTAAATCACTTTTATGAAAATTTTTATTTTTTTAATGTCATTAGCAAGTCCATTAAGTTTGATAACTTTTTGTCTTGACTAATCTTTCGCATACAGTATATTATTTCTTTCTAATTGTTTACATTTACTGTTACGCATTGTTTCTGTTCCAAATATTCACATTGGAAAAAAATGAAAGGAGCCATTATATAAATTATTAGATATCATTGATGCTACATTATTTATTTCGTGATCCTAAACATTAAATCAGTGTTATGAAAAAATTTATTTTTGTATGAAATAAGCATTTGCATTGGGTTTGATGATTTATTTTCTTAACACTAAGTTATCTCTCACATTCAGTACATTATTGGTTTCTAATTGTTTACATGTACCATTAGGGGTTATTCATGTTCGGGATATTCAGTTTGAAAAAAATGACGATAACATTAAAGGAGCCATTATTAAATATCATTGAATTCTTCATTATTATTTCAAAAACATTAAAACACTGTTCTGAAATTTTTTATTTTTGAATAACATTACCTACTTTTTGTGTTTGATAGTTGATTTTCTTAACTACGTTAAGTTATCTTTCACATCCTGTGTGCTAACTGTTTACATTTACCGTCTTATCACCAATAAAACAGGATTCTCATTTATTTTTATTGGTCAATTCAGGAGAACAGAAACTTCTGCCGCAGCGTGAGCGTCACCAGCAACTCCAGCACGAGTTCCGATTCCAGACTGAAAATGGTGAGCAACTCGTCCGCCTCCCAGGGACTGGTTTCCACGGGGCTGGTGCAGAGGGGGCTCTCCGTGGACGAGCCCCTGGACGAGGAGGAGCTCGTCCTTCGGGAATCTTCCCCGCAGGAGATGAAATTCGAACAGAAGAGAATCAGCGCCTCGTCCAAAATGAAAGTGAGCACTTCGGACGGGTACACGGCGGAGAAGATGGCAGCCACGAATCAGGAGCGGAAAAGACTGCAGACGGGCAGTGTCAGTTACGAAGAAAAATCGGCGTCTGCGGCCATGAAACAGAAATTGGAAACGGACGGGTTTTCCGCAGAAAAGGTAACGAACATTCGTGGTTTATCGGTGGCATATTGTGCTCAAAAGAGTTTGAAATAATTAGTCTTTATCATACATGATTATTTCGGCTGGTTTTTGCATTATTTCATTGATTTCTCAAAGCATTTATACAGGAATGTGTCAGAATGTGCCAGTCAGGAAGAATTTGACGACGAATGTGGGAATTAATTTACCAAATTTATTTGACAAAAATTTCATTTTAAAATATTGTGGAGTAAATTTAAAAACTTAATAGAATATAAATAGCATATCCCATTGAATTCTTTTTCTTTTTTTTCTTAACTTAACTGTACATTTTACTTGGCTATCAAAATACCACAAACGAATATAAGAAAATTTTGAATAACATTTAGAGGAATATTGCACCATTCCTCATGAAGAGGTTGGGAAAATTCTGAGAGAGATGCCATGCTGCGTGTACACTGGCATGAGTTTAGACACTGTGCCTCTAGAAATGCATAAAAGCTGGGATTTTCGGTCACCATTTCTCCAGCTAATCGAGATTCTACAGTTTCGTCTCTATAAAAATCTGGGGGGAGTCTGACATTTTACCCTTTTTTTAAATTCAAAGAATTATACAACTTCCCTAGAGATCACATACTCATTCAAAGGTATTTCCATTATTTTGATAACCACCACCTGTATATACATATATGATGCTTCCAAACAATGCATATATATTTCGCAATAACATAAGGTAACCAAAATGTTATTGCGAAAATAGTTTGATTTCGATGTTTTAGGAATAATATTTTTGACTAAAATTAACTTTTTAACGATCGCAACTATGTCCATTAGATACACAGAATGAGCCTTTCCAAAATATCTTTTATGTGATATGAAAAGTAAAGTCAAAGATTTTTGAAAGAGGGCAACGTAAATTCTATCAAGAATGGATGACATTCAATCATTGCAACGAATCTGTCATGGTAGTTCCTTATTATCCGGGATTATTATATCCCCTCTCGGATTGAGAGATCAATAGTCCATGATGTAATCTCCATGAAAAACAAGAAAGAAACGTACTAATACATGTATACAGTTTCCGTTCTTCTACTTCCCTGTTGTCGTTTTTGAAGCAGGTATTGCTAGAATTTAACTGATTATATTGCTATGATTGCGATTAAAAACTATTTATAGATAATCATGAAAAAGTCACAAATAAGGCATTAAATTGTTTGAGACTAACCTCAAAGAATGTAATTAGTACAGAGAGATGTGGATACATACCTAAAAATTCAAAATAATAGAAATAAAACATGTCACATTGTTCTTTTGCTTCTCTCGTATTCGAAATATAAACTACAATCATCATCAAGAAATTCAAACTTGAGATTTCAATGAATCTTGACGTTTTAGACCTTGCAAAAATCACACATTTTGGCATTAAATTTAGCTGTGAAAAAGAGCTCAGAAGTGCCTTGAACTAAAGGGAAAACATTTGGTGCATAGATCACGTTTGTAGACTTCTATCAATTCTTTTTTTTTTCCTTGCCAAATTTTGGTTTCAACCATTCAGATACGTATTCGCATGAAATATTCAGTAAAAATCCTAGATATTTCGTAACTATTGTTCTACGCCAAGCAAAGCATTCGGGGTCTTACCAAAGTTCCACAATTTTAAGCACGGAAAGGAGAATAAGACCTTCATTACAGAAGTATGATAGGAAATTTTAAAGACCACGCTTTCTGGTGTATTTACCATTTTCGAAAGATTAATCGCCAAACTTCATACCTTAATATACTTTTTAATAACTATTGTTTGCTATTATGTGCGATTAAAAATACGCAAGTACATTTATTAGAGAATATACCAAAATGTTTCCAAAAAGACAATTTCCCCCGGTTTAATATCCTTGTAATAATTATTCACATTTGGGAAAAAAATCACAAAATTTATTAATTAAACTGGCATTAGTAAATGCTATAACCAATATAAAAATAATCAAACAATTTCATTATCAGTTAAACTTATTAATAGTTAACTTAGAACTATTAATAGTTAAATCGAACTTATTAATAATGAAAGGATTTATGATTAATATAAATTTCTGCATTATTCTTCAGAAACAAAGGTAATATGCAGAAGAAAAAAACAGGCTTATTTTCAATATGAACGAGTATGATTAGTATCTATTCATTGTTGCTAGATTTCTTGATGCGAATTTCTTAATTCTGACAAAATAGTTTCGGAAAGCTTTACGAAGAAATCAGTAAATGTGGCAAAGTAATCTTTTTTTCTAATGCTCATAATAATGGATTGGCCATGCGCCAGTAATTTCGAATCTAAAACATTCTATTGAACAAAGTTTCTTTCCTCTAATTGTTATTAACAATAATCCCTTTTATTCACTTCAGGTTGCTGCTGTCAGACAAGATCAGGTGCAGCTGAAAACAGCCGATTCGATCCAGCAGCAGCAAAGGACGGCCACGGCAGCTTCCATGAAGTTGTCCACTGATGAATTCACCGCTGAGAAGATCGCCATGTCGAAGCAGGAAGAGAGGCACCTGTTCTCGCAAGGCATGGTTCAAGCGGAAAAAAATATGTCTTCATCCTCATCAGCCAAAATGACTTTCACTTCAAAAGGTACTCGGATTGAGGAATTTTCATTTGTTTAATTTCCAAATTCGGTTTGCTATTATTCCAATTTTTACAAAAGAAAATGTTTTTATAATTTTTCCTTTCAAAAATAGAATTAAAAAAATGTTTTCGAATTTTATATCGGAACATAATTTTTTTTCTTCTAATTGTAAGTTCATAGCAAAAAATAATTGTACATTCTGATTAGTTTTATATAGTGAACTTTTATACATTAAATTTGTTTGAATTTATAAAAGATCGAATAAAATTTTACTAATTTCAAATAAATATTTTTTTAAGGTTCAAAATTTGCACATTTATTAAGGAATCATCTTCATTCATATACAGATTTGTAAATGGCACAGTTTTTAGAATCAAAAAAAAAAATAATACGCACTTTTAAAATGAACGTTGTTCCGCGTCACTTTTTTTACATAATTGTTGGAGTATCTATAATGTCTTCCTTAGTAAATAAGTTATTATTCTCATTTTCTGCATTAATACTTTTCATTATGTATGTCACCTATCATTATCTGACATATTTAATGGTTTTATATTGTGTTTTTGTAATATTCTAACTATTTATATTCATAATTTCTTATGGTATTTCTCAAAAAGAGAATACTTCAAGGATTAAAATAATAAATACATTCGAATGTCAGCTACAATCAAATAAAAACAAAAATATTTTATATGATAAAAATTATTCAATCTATTCCATCTAGGACACTTTGTTTATAACTCTAAAAAATAATTATTTATATTAGTACTCAGACTTCCTGAATTCAATTAACATAAAATATATTTTTAAAACGCCCTTTTACCTTTATGTATTTACGTACCTTGTTTTGTATTTATTATATTTAATAAAAAGTGAGATTATTATTCAGTACGAACTGCTTTTAAAATGTCATAGTTATTCTCTTTCTTACTGTATAATTTTATGGTCGTAATATTTTATATGCTGAAAATAATATTTCATCACGCTGAACACACCTCATTTACAATCGTGTTTTTTTTAATACAGGAGTCAGTAGATCTTCCATTTCCAGTCAAAATATTCATCAAGTGGACTTCGGGAACATGTCATCTCTAGGGATGTCTTTCGGGGTTATGCCTGGAGATGGCATCGAGTCCTTTGGATTCAACGAAAACCAAAAGCTTGCAATTTTACAAGGTCTGGAGGAAGACGTTCAGATACTCAGTGATGATTCCTCTTCATCAGACGTGGACAAAGCTAAGCTTCGTTTCGAAAGCAGGATGACCACCTGTGTAGAAAAACTCAAGACGGCCCTCTCGGTGGAAGAGGCAACCACATTATTGATGACCATGAGTGACCTTTTCCGGAAAGCCTGGGCTGTTCCTAACTACGGACATGATTTAGGAACAAGATTATGCAATATTATGCGCGAACGTGGCGGACTCAAAATAATCGTCGACAACTGTAGCTCGGAAAATGCTGACCTACAATTCCGCAGCGCGGAACTGCTGGAACAGTGCATGTCTACAGAAAACAGAACTTATGTGGTACAAAACGGTCTTCAGAAAGTCGTCAAAGTGGCATGCTCTTGTAGCAACAAAACTGCAGTATCATATTCTCGGGTTGGCACCGGTCTTCTCGAACATCTTTTTAAACATTCTGAGTCAACGTGCAGTGAAGTGATCCGAAGAGACGGTTTGAAATCCATTATTTATAAATGCAGGACATCAGATGTTGAGACTCTTAGGCACTGTGCCACTGCTCTGGCCAACCTGTCCCTTTACGGTGGACCCGAGAACCAAGAAGCCATGATTAAACACGAAGTGCCTGTGTGGTTATTCACTCTTGCCTTCAACAACGATGACAATATCAAATACTATGCCTGCCTCGCCATCTCTTCGCTGGTTGCCAACAAAGAGATCGAAGCTGCAGTATTGAAATCCGGTACCTTAGATCTCGTAGAACCCTTTGTGACAAGCCATAGTCCCGAAGAATTTGCCAAAAGTCATGTAGGACATGTTCATGGACAATCCAAAAATTGGTTGCAAAGGTTAGTGAACGTTTTGGACAGCAAAAGAGAAGAGGCCAGAAGCCTTGCAGCATTCCATTTCGCCATGGAGGCAGGAATCAAAGAAAAACAAGGAAACACAATAGTAAGTAGTCATTATCAGCCATTTGTATACATCGTACGTATAATCTACGCACTTTTCCACACAGGATTCTAAATATTTTCAAATGTCTCTGAATAGATATTTCAAGAAATTGGAGCGGTGGATGCGTTGAAGAAAGTGGCTAGCTCACCAAATGCTATTGCTTCAAAATTTGCTGCGCAAGCTTTGCAGTTGATTGGTGAAGAACTACCTCATAAATTATCCCAACAAGTGCCCTTATGGACAGAAATAGATGTTAAAGAGTGGGTCAAACAAGTAAGAAACATTTATCCCCATTTTAGAATTTATTTAAATCGAGCAGAATTTATATAAGAAATAATAATGAGAGAGAAATAATAATTTATCAACCAGTTTTTTGTTTGTTTGTTAGCTTGAAAATGCTTTTAATAAAACATCATTGCATTATATTATTTAATATATTACAAATTGGTTTCAAAGCTTGAGTGGAATGTTTCTAATCTTGCGCATGTATATATTAAAACTACACTGTACAACCACGCTATTCCAAGTTTCATTACTTAACTTACATATTCAAAAGTAATACACTTACATATTAACTTCTACATCATTCATTTACAAAATATTACATATTCAAAAGTAACACACTTACATATATGAAAATAACCGGAAACTGATCAAATCTTTCGTATACTCTGTATATGCATATACGAAAGTATCTATTCGTATAGACTGTATCTGCGTCCCATAAGTTACACGACATATGTCCAGTTATAATTATAGTATTGATATCGATTTATATATTTTGTAGCATCTCATGTTAATGGTCATTATCATAGCATTGATTCTTTACCTCACTGGGGAATCCAACGTAATTCCAAAAGAAAAAATTCACAAGGCTTTAAATCAGTTGATCTAAGGGGCCAAGAGGAAAAAACGAGGTCATCCTCACCAATACACTCTATTAGGTAATATGGAAGTTCATCGTTAAGTACCGATGGACTTGAAGATTCCATCTAGAGGATTCTTTATACTGTTTGAAGACAAAAGATTAGAATTATTAGATTTTTACTGAAATATATTCAGGATCTCTATAGCTAACCATCTGCGTCTTTAGATAATCTCTTTCAACTGTAGCATTTGCTCGTGGATTTTCAGTACTCCAGAATTGCTCATTATGACGATTCACGTTCCGGGTTAAATGTAATACCTTGTCACCTTTTCCTTTGGGGACGCATTAAAGACTTAGCTAATGTATCCCTGTTTCTAAAAACATTAAAACATCTCGGGAACATGGAAAAGAAGATTCTACAAAAAGGTGTGAAATGCGCTCAATTACGTTTAGACGCGAGATCCGCGCTTAGAACGTTTATCAAGTTTGCAGAAAATCTACTGAATATACGGTTATTTTCGTATATCATTCAAACAACTACACGCAATATTTTTTTAAAGATATAGTGTTTTGAAAATGAATGAATCTTTTATAGTAGCTCCGTACCCCCTCTTATCTCACTGCAAGGGTCACCACGCTCACTTTTGTATTTTACTGTTAACTGAATTAAATCGGTGGTCAGTTTTTCTCAAGAGTATCTTTTACATTTAAAAATGCAAAACTTATTGTCTCAGGAAGCTCACAGGATTAATTCCCGCTAATTATAAATACTGATTAGTGCTTTTCTTCGATCGCTTACTTGTTTCAGAAAAATAGTCATTTACTAGTTTGCCTAGTCTTGTCATATAATTCTTATTTCATCCATATTTCATCTTTAGATCTATGCCGGCGTCTTGGCATAGAGGTAGAGCGTCTTCCCCATGATCTAGACGTCCCGGGTTTGAGTTCCGGTCCGGGCATGGTTGTTCTTTTGTGGATAAATGTGCTGTAAGGTGGATAAATGTGCCCCCCTGAAAGAAGGGGCTGTGCAAGCGAATGTCATAAGTGTGTATCTAAGTCGTACTCTTGGCAAAACAAGAGACGCTGATTTCGGCTTAAAAAATCGCTGATGACTCAGAGAAGCTTGCCCGTGGCAAGTGCTATTAGAAACAGCAAACAATAACATTGAACTGCATATCGAAAGCACGAATTGAACTGCATATCGAAAGACAATTAATGGCCATTGCATACACATTCGTATTGAGACGAAATCGCTTCTTTTATTCGGCGTTATCAATTATAATAATTAAAGAAATAAAAGTTCTGAGATATAATTAAAATGTTATATAGCAGTTTTGATACCAAAATACATTATTAAAGTATCGTTAGTCAATGTAATCATGTGTCTTATATGAAATTGACGAATATTCTGCAGAAAAAAAAAAGGACATACATTAATTTCCATTTATAACATTAAGGGTTCTTACAGAAAATGATGAAGTGATCATTTTTTTCCTTGAAAAATTATTAGTTACGATATAAAATGTGAAACTTTAAAAAAGAATTTCTCAGCATTATACGTCTTTGCTCACATGCACATTTTAACATTATTTCGCATAATGGCAATTACAATTTTTTTAACTCGAACAAATTTAGCTTTTTGTTGTAGGCGAAATAACAATTGAATTTCACATCACCAAAAGGAAGTAACTTTTGAAGTTCGAGACACACAAATTAACTTCCATTTGCTTTAAGATCCTTTGTCTCTTTTTTTATAAGTTTTTCTCTTGGAAAAACAAGAGCAATTGCCCGAAACCTGTTCTTCATAATTGTCCCAGCTGCACTCTATTCTAATTTGACTTTTATAGCACCGTCCAAGTGTTGCTATAGCAGCAATAATCAAAGAGAAGACCACCAGGAAGGCTGTGAGAGCCCATCTCGGCGAGCAATTTGTGCCCCATTTGGGTTCCGCGCGACTTTTTTCTTCTTAATCCTGATGACGACTGCCGGCTAACCTTGAGCCGGTGTTAAAAGCGCCGAGTGCAGTGAGCGGCGTTATTATATCTTAAGTGGCGTTCTTCCAGTAAAAGCGAATTTAACGAAGATTTACGAGCACCATAATAGCGCTCATTCAATAAGTTATACACCTCAGTCCCACACGTCGAAGTCATCAGATGAATGGCCAGACGACTGTGCGATTTCTCTCTTTCTCAAAAACGCGTCAGCAATCAGTTACATGCTCACACATGTAAAAAGTCTGCTATATACCTTATTCTACTTTTATAAATTATGGTTCCATTCTGAAATAATAGTTCTTGTTATTTTTGTATTATTACACTGTAGCGATTTATTTAATTACTAAAGGTTGAAATTCTTTTAAAAGTTCTATCATTGTTGTTTTTTTCTTATGGCACTTAACAAGTCACTGACAGACCTGCCAGCAATCTAAGCCGAATGATTTATTTAATTACTAAAGGTTGAAATTCTTTTAAAAGTTCTATCATTGTTGTTTTTTCTTATGGCACTTAGCAAGCCACCGACAGACCTGCCAGCAATCTAAGCCGAATGAGCGTCTCTTGTTTTTTAGTAGCCCCAGCTGGGGCCAAGAGTATAACTTAGCTACACGTACACGTCATAACCCTTTCGGAATTCGGGGGGGGATTCATTCATACATTCCATTCATTCATCCACAGATCGCAATTTAGATCTGGAACAGAAAAAGATGACTTCTGAAAAAGTACCCTCAGTGATTATTACTCTCGACAAGGAAAATTTTGGGAACACGCTATACACAAGGAGTGTCTTCGACTGGCGGGTTCGAATTCGCAACCCAAGGGGTGCGAATCCAACCCCCTACCAACAAGGCTATCCTGACCCTCTATCATAGTCTAAGAGTCTTAAGTTCAATGTCAGATTAAAAAATGCATCAGTAGAATTAATTATACCATCTATTCAGCACCACCGACCTCAAACGATGTAAAGTACACATAATGTTATCCTAGAAACAATGGACACTAACTAAAGTCATTATAATGAAATTACTAATTCATACTGTCGCAGCCAAACAAAAACATATTTGCTCCTATGATCTATTTGCAAGTTATGTTGAGATATAATACTTAAAACAGCTACTAATTCACAAAACATTTGAAAATTAAATTGGCGGTGCCGATTTAATGTTCTTCATGTGTCCCTGATTTTTTTATGATCCTAAACAAACTGACAAAACGTAGTTCTATACCACAAATAAGAGAAGAAAAAAAGAGAAATTATTTTCGAAACGAAATATTATTCTGCTTGGGCATACATTTTTTTAATGTAAAATATGTGGAACAATCATAATTATTGAACAATCTGTTAAAAATTATTCCTAGAGAACACATTTCCAAATGCCTACGCCTTGGCACAGAGGTAGCGCGTCTTCCCGTGATCAGGGCGCCCTGGGCTCAAGTTCCGGTTTGGGCATGGTTGTGCTTCATCTTTTCTTTCAGTGATATATGCGAATATGCTCCCCCCCAAAAAAAAGAGGGCTGTGCAAGCGAATGTCTTGCGCGTGTATCTAAGATTTATTCTTGACCCTAATTGGTGCTATTTAAAACTAGACATGCACCCTTAGCTTAAAATGACAGTGTCAGCGAGTTTGACCATGACAAGTGCCATTAAAAACAACAACATTTCCAAACTAATTAAATCCTAATCCCCTTAGGGTTGACCGCAGTGATCTCACGAGATAGTTTTGATATCTCGGATCTGGCCCGATTTTAACGAAGAATCGAATTTCATGTGGCCTTAATAGATTTTAAATGTGGCTGGTCGTCTCTTATGTAATGGTCTGAAAATTTGAATATATATATAAATGAATTTCATTCTTTGTTTTGTGCCCATAATTCAAAATTTAGAATTCTTTTTTCGAAAGCGTTTCATTTTTTAAAAATCGGTTAAGAAACTTTGGAGAAAACTGATTCATTAAATGGAATAGTGCTTTTAAAAATTGATAATATCAAATCAAAGTTTTAATTCCAATTCCTTTTTTCTGCTTTTTTTAGATCGGTTTTGATGCTTACACGACTGAATTCCTGAGCAGTCGTGTAGACGGTGATCTCCTGCTGCAGCTAACAGAAGACATGCTCAAAGAAGATATTGGCATAAAGAATGGCATCTTAAGGAAAAGGTAAAGGGCGGTTACTGTTTTGCATAGTTTAAAACAAAATATCTGATGCAAATTTAATCATTCATTTTAATTATTAGATACAAAGTGTTTCATTTTTACATGATAAAACAGAATTAACAGTTTTGCCAAATCAAATCATTTTGGTTCACATTCGAATGGATTAAGCATTATATATGTTCCTTGTAAATTCAATATACGACTACGTCAAAAAGATATCATAATATTATTGTTTGGAAAGCCGCAAATACGGCTGGTGGAACTTTTTTTGTATCTCAAAGATGTAGCCAAAGTTTTTAAACGAAATAGTAATTATTAATAATTTCAGGGTACGAGAAATGCTATATAAATAAGCAATCTTTCTTGCAAACTTATGCAACTTTCTTATTTGGATCATTCTTCATCATTCAAACTCAACATTAGACCTTATATTTCGATTAATAAAGTGTGTTCCTTGTTCATGTATTTTAATAATTCAGTTATGTTTTCAAAATTATCCTGCATTTAATGAATCTTTTCTAATGAAGCTATTACATTGTCATAAAATATTTTAATTCAGTCAAGGTGGTTATTTCGAGTAATAGAAATTCCCCCTGACTTTTTGAAGCATTCCGGCTGCAGTTCGTTGTAAAATGCTGATTGAAATGAATTATTAATCGCGATGAGTATATTTATTAATTTAGTGCTACACAATACAACGTAGAAATGCTTCAGCATTTTTCAACTCAATTATTCAGCTTTCTTAGCATATTTTTGGATACAAAAATCAAATTTCCGATTATATATTTCTACCTTTTGTAATCCAAATATCTTAATGCAATTTTTGCTAGTAAAAATGTCTATGGAAAGAGCTGACGTATCCGCCTTTTGAAAGGCTGCGTAGTAATAATTCCTATTCATTTCATTGATCTGCAATGTAATGCTGTCAGTAATGTCTTAACAATCAACAGCTGTGAAGTTCGCGTACCACATTCTAAGTCAATCAAAAAATGTCTCGTGATATAACCTGATTCGTTTGAAGGACTTATTCAAGTACCCAGCATAATTCTCATTCACAATTTGAAGATATACCAATTTTTCTCAAAAGCATAAGAAGGAAAAAAATAAGGGGACAGTGTGATTTTTTCGCGAATATACGTATTGCATGTTTAAACGGCACCGGTGAATGAAGTAATTTTCCATCTTTTCATTATAAATTTATGATATAAAGGCATGACCAATTTGTCTTCATTGCGCCCTTTAAGACTAGCAATCGGGCTATCCATATCCATCTGTTCCTTGTCGTTACGCCAATTATTTCTGTACAGATGTATCGTTTTGTGTGCAAAATAAGTATGATTCATGATAAGCGCATGCTAAGACGAATTTCCTTATTAACGCTTCGATTTATATTCGTGCATTAGTGTTTATTTTTGTTTTGTTTTTTACCATTGGGTATGGAATCGTTTCTGATTGTGGTTCTGCTTTCTAGCAATACAAGTTTGTGCAATCTAAGCATTTTAAGCAAAAATGTTTGCTGTTCAAAATCCTTTTGAATGATAAATAAGAATACAATTAAAATATTCCAAAACGAAGACCGATTCAAATCTTGCGATGAAAAGGCCTGGAGATATGAGAGGAATAATTCATATGCTTTACATTCAATGCACCGAATTTGTTTAAATTTTAATACTTAAGCATTTGTTAATTGAACATTTGAACATTTGTAACTAATTTCTTAGATGGAATCATATTGAAATTAAAAAAAATAATTAAATTAAAACTTTTTTTTTCATTTGCTTATGAGCTAAAATCGAACCCGGAATTTTCAAGAATCATGGTTTTAGAAAGCAATGAAATTTCATCTTACAAAGTAGATGCATGCGATAGCTACATCGAAAAAGAAAAATAATTAACGGAATATTTCGTGATTTTGTGACTGCTGTTATTCTTTTTCTCTCAGAAAAACCCTTACGAAAATAATTCAGAGAATAAGATGATGTCTATTTGAAAACAAAGAATTATGTTATAAGTAGCTAATTTAAAATAAATAAAAAAACTGAAGAATTATGTGCCTTAAATAATTATTTCGATTTAAATAGTTTTACTAAATGATTATGCAGCGTTTTCCCGCAGGTTTCTGAGAGAGCTGAATCAGCTCGAATAGTTA
>JAOUZG010034401.1:1248631-1263709 GCA_026289955.1 Argiope argentata | reverse complement strand
TATGCAAATAATCGTATCCATTGAAATAGTGATACTGAACGAGTATGCGTCGTTTTCCCGCAGGTTCCTGCGAGAGCTGAATCAGCTGAAGCGAATGGCCGACTACACGTCGTGCGACTCCACCTACCTGAACCAGGTGCTCCAGTCCCTGGGCCAGGAGTTCTCGCAGTACACCTACCAGATGCTCCGCTGCGGCGTCCAGAAGGAGACCCTCAAGTACATATCCGAAGACCACCTGGCCGAGGTCTGCGGCATCGACAACAGCATACACAGGCTGCGAATAGCGCACGCCATCAAGGGTGAGCACAAATACTCGAAGATCCATGGATACACATTTCTTTTTGTACAGTTATTTATAAGGAAGACATTCTTGGTATAAACAGGCATGGAGTTCTATAACAATTTTTATTCTTCATAATTTTAAGAGTAGTAGATAAATTTTTCTATGTTATCGAAATTCTTAGCCAGAACAATAACAAGTACAGAGCAGGGAACTGACTGAGCAAAGAAGGTAAAAAGCTGGGGGGAAAAGAGCATGAGAAAGCATTTTGAACTTATATAATTTCAGAAAGGAATTACCAACATTGTGTTTTGATTTAATATGGAAATAATAGCTCGCTTGACGTAGAAATTAAAATTAAAATGAGGCCAGAGTTGGAGTGATTAGGAAATAGTTTTTAGTACATAAATAATTAGATGTTTAATATAGTTTAGTTACATTAACTTGTCAGATAGCCGCAGTGCGCTACAACATCTTAAAAAAGGATTAAATGCCGGAGACCGTACAAGTATTTCGATACACAATAAGCTCAAGGCCGTCTCTCAACATCATCAAATGCATTTTCACTGGTTGCCATCACATGTTGATATTCACGGCAACGAAATGGCTGATGAACTGGCCAAAGAGGGTTGGTTTCAAAATCCCCCCCCCCCCCCAACTTCTACCAAACTGACCTATCAGGAGCTTTTCTCCGTCAAAAGATCTGCCATCACAAAAGAGTGGCTGGTTCCTCCATCAAGTAACTGGTACAAGGGGCCTAACCCAGGTTTCTTTCTTTCCATCTCATGTGATAGGTCATCCCATACTTGCATTTCGCGACTTGCCAGCGGACACTTAAAATGTCTTAAGTTCTCTGGGCGAAAGAAATCCTTTCCCCTTTGTCCTAAATGTCAACACTTCCAGGCCACTCCCTCTCACATCCTTGAGTGCCTTGACCTCAGTGTAGGGGATATTTATACATCTCCTTGGACAGTCACCGACCATCTCAGAGTCAACGGTTTATTTGATCTGGTCTGATGGAGTAAGACCCCGATAAGAAGAAGAAGAAGAAGAAGAAATATTAACGCCCCGTTTTAAAACAACACTAGGGGTATTTTGTAATTTTGAACCTTTGTCAGATAACGAGGACGACACCTGAATTGGCACCACCCTCTCCACACCACTCCAGCTGGAGGACGTTTGGCCCTGGCAGATTTAATGTGCAGCAGGCCGGTCACGACGGTTCTGCGGTGAAATCGGGTCTCGAACCCGAAACCCTACGGCTCACGAGTCGAGACCTGATCACCAGGCCACCGCGGCCCCATATAAACAATTAGAAACTATTGCAGACATCCAATCAAAATATCCGTTCCAATTTCGTCATTACTTAATCAATTTTAAAGCTGACATTGCTTCAAAAGCAGGAATAAAAAATATTAGTTAGCTGTTGGGTTTTCTACGGCTTACTTGCGTGGCATGTCATTAAAAAAAACACCTTTTATCACAATTAAAAGCCAAACAAAAACAACAACAACAACGAATTTTTTAAAAATAAGAAACAGCAACAAATTTACAAGCGCAGAAATTTACTGTTAACTAAACCATAATTGTACTATGCAAGTCTTCCTGAAAAAAGAAAGTTCAAAAGCATTTTTGTGCTGCATGCTTTTCTGATTACTATGTATATTATCCACCATTGTTTCATCATTTAATTCCTGATAATTGGAAGTTACTTACGTCTGGCTTCTAAGATCATTAGTCGATGGGATTGAATAAAATAATAAATTAAGGTGACATATTTCCATTGAAATAATGCTGTAAAAATAATTTGATGGCTGGGATTGATTTACTTCCTCTTTAACAATTCAAATCACCGAAGATATGGATGATTCAGAACAAAACTGTTATGGATCCCAATGCTTAGTGAGTGTGCGTGTATGGATTTTGAGATCGTATAAAACCTCGTTGTCGGATTTTTCATCGCTATCCAACAACAAAAACAAAAGGAAGAGTTATTTTATTTCAATTTTTTGAATATAATTAATTCATTTCTGCTTAAATTATTATTTGTTCGTTTTGAAAATTAAAAATGGAAAGAAATGTCTTAGGTATATTTCATAGTTAAATTATTCATTTACCCTAGAGTAATTAATTAATTTCATCCAAATTAATATACAAAAATGTATACAGACTATAATGGCCGCACAGAAAATCATTTAACAGCCCTTTTTATTAATGCATTAAACAGTAGAATTATAAAATCATTACTATTTGAAAAGTAAGTTATTTTAATTTTTTTACTTTAGGGTAATTAATTAGCAATTTTAATAAGTATTATGAAGTTTTGAAATTAATTTTTTTTAATTTATGAATTCCTATCAATTATATAAAATATAAATAAAATTAAATCAATAGATCAACCAGCCGTTGAATTTCCGAAAAAATTGAAGTAGTTTGTAATCGAGAATCCGTAAATATATATAATTTTAGAATCCTAGCATATTAAAAAGTGAATGAAAACACGATCAAAATTTCATCCGTATAGGCATGAAACAAGTTATATTTAATAAACAAATTATTAAAAATATTTAGTTAATATAAGCAAAAAGAATTTAAAAAAATTATGAATCCGGCTTGAAGACTTTCTCAAGGGTCACCCTCAGGCAGGGATTCATACTCTAAATACAATGCATTTTTTATTAGTTTGGTTCAGAATTAATTTTTTTTTAATTAAATTTCATAAAGATGGCATTTTTGATTTATTTCTTATGTTTAATAAAAGTATTTTTTTTATTCATAAATATATTACTCAATTATAAAGGTTCGGCGTTCATTAAGGCTCTCCTAAAAATTCCTTTGTACGATAAAAATTGAAATTTCATCGATTATTGAGGAAACTCGATCGATATTGAACTGAAATAATCTTCTAATGCAGGTCTGGCCCAGCAGAGCGAAGACGCCGAGGAGGAAGACGACAAACAAAAAAGCCTGGACGTCTTCGTCAGCTACAGAAGATCAAATGGCTCTCAGTTAGCGAGGTATTTCAATAACATTTGCATAATTATTTGCCATCTTGTCCTCTGTGAGTTACGCATAAAAAATAGAATAAAATGTCCTCTGAGATATTTTAAAATATAGAATGTACAGACATTTTATATTAAAAAATATTGCAAGGCAGTTCATTGAATTAAGTATAGTATATATCTATCTGAAGTAAAGTATAGAAAAAAGTCGATGCACTGGTATAAAGAAAAAAAAATCTAGTTTTCGTCATTTCTTTCAGCTAAAGGAAAATCTTATTTATAACAAACTCTGTAAAAACTTAACAAATTCAAAGAGACATCTGATTTTATGAATTTTTTTGCCATTCTCTATTGTTGTAATAGTTCATATCATTAAATGTTTATTAGACTTGCAAATAATTTCATACACGAATTTTCGAGTATTTCAAAACTTGGTTAAGGTATCGAACTCGTTAAACAGGTCGATTTTCGTTAAAAAATGACATTTTGAAAAAAAATCATTTAATTAGTGATAGACCAATCTTTTTAGCTATCCAAAACATGTTTATTTTTATCTCTACGTTAATTAAAAGTCAAGATATTAATACTTTACTAACGATCGGTAAACCGAAAGTGGGCGTATAAATAAGATGAAGTATGGATTTAAGGTGGCAAAAACATTTTAAAAATTTGTATAAACACAAATTTAGTTTTAAATATGGATTTCTTTTTCTTTTGCACGACAAATGTAAAATTTGTAGCTAATGATGTCTTTGTTGAGCTCTCAACCCTCAGATTACGGACAAAAATGGTTTTTTTTTTTTTTTAAATTTACAGCCTGTTTGAATAATAACGGCATAAATTTACTAAAAATGTCATGATAAATATTCAACTGGCTCTAAAATTTTTATTTATTATTATAACCATAAGCTTGGGTTTATTCTCCAGAGGAAACTATACAGTTTATTTTGGTATAGTTTTGTTCGGATGAGAGTTATAGTTTTTGGTGTAGCCAATTTGAAGTTTTTAAAGAATTTGCTTAAATTTAAGATATTAAATGCTAATTTTCAAAAAGTTTTAATGTTTATTTGAAATATTGGCACCTTATTACTGATTTTTAATCGTCTTAAACCCAGAAATATGGTTAAAATACGTCTACGGCGGGTTCTTCAAAAAAAAAAAAATGTGTCCGGATACCTTAACATTTGAAAAATTGAGGAAGAAATTTACTAAGATGTGTGTTCAAATTAGAATTGAACTGTATCTCTATTAACTATTTGAATATGTTTCGATATGTTTACATTAATATTTAAAAAAAAACGAAATTAATTTTTTTTTTACATTTTTAAGCTTAAAAAAGGGCTGTTTTATACTGAGATTTGAAGATTTAAAAAATTTCCTTTTTTTTTCCTTCTGATGATATCGCTTTCTTTAAAATCATTAATTATATAAACTAAAACATTTTAATATTTATAAAGAATTTTGAATATAAATTATAATCTGGCCATATCAGAAAACTATGCTTGCTCTCTTGGTCACGAATTCTTCAGTTAATTTTAGAACCATGAAATTTTAAATAAACGGTTTGTAGAAAGCAATTCATGACTTTGACTCATTCTCTCAAATAAAATTATATAGAACAATTATAGTACTCGCTCTCCATAAAGAATTTATTAATAAAATTTTTGCAATTAAAAATAGAAGTTATAAAAAAGTTATATATAATCTATAAAATAAGTTAAAATATAGGTTAATTCATACAAACGCTCCGTAAACAAAACACAGGCGATCCTTTCGAGGTTAGATTGCCTTCTTTTCTGCATTTTGAGTCTTTATTTAAAATCAGACGTAAACAAAGAAATGTATCGCATATGCATACCATAGCTCTTGATACTGGCACACCCGCAGTTTGAGGTTTCCGCGCATTCATCGATAAATTAAAATCGCTTTTATTAAAATCACCCTTTTATTTTATTATGAATGTAATGTACTAAAACCTTCCTCAATAAATGCTCTGCAGAATGGTATAAATATCTGCAATACCCGTTAACAATATCTCTAGTTTTTGTGGTTCCAATAAACAGGCGCTTTCAAGAGACTTCATTTTATACAATGTATAGATATCTAGCCTGTTTTGAAACATTAAAAAAACTAATGAAAAAGCAAAATTTCTTAATAAACTATAATTTCTCTCTAATTAATATTTTGTTTTTGAATTTTGCTATTGTTATGAAATATTTATAATGAAAATGGCGCGCATAATTCTTTTTTTAAGGAAATATTTTTGATGGGTAAAAAACTATGAAGTGCTATCACAGTAGAACATTCGTTCAAATTTGATTGATAAAATGTGTAATCATCCGTTGTTTATTTATTTTTTTAAATTTAATTCCACTTATCGTTATTTTCTTTATTATTATTTTTCAGCTTACTGAAAGTTCATCTGCAGCTAAGAGGTTTCTCCGTGTTCATCGATGTGGAGAGACTGGAAGCGGGCAAATTCGACAACAATTTACTCAACAGCATTCGGCAAGCCAAACATTTTCTCCTAGTGCTGACACCCAATGCCCTGGACAGGTGTATGAATGACACCGAATGCAAAGACTGGGTCCACAAAGTAAGTGGACGCTCGCGCCAAAGTCCGTTTATTTGCTTAGATATACATTTTAATCATTTAGTTGAAGCTTAAAATGTTAAAACGACTTTAAGTTTCAAAGCTGAATAGATATTTATTTTTATTAGTTAATGAATAATATTTCGTGTAAATAAACTTTTTTTCTAATCCTACTATTAGTTCACACTCCCCATATATCTTGTTCAAACTTTCAATCGTTAATAAATTACTTCTTTTTCATCCAATCAAGTTCAAATACATTTTTTAAAACTTGTAGTGGATGATACTCGATGCTAATACAGTTTTTTCAAATATTAGTTCATTAATTAAATTTTATTAATTTTTAATGCTTTAACCACAATTAAGCAATTTGTAATGAAAATTGAAATCGACAGGCAGTAGCTCAATCGGTGAAATGCGAGGATTTCAGTACTTTTCACGTGAAGGTGAAGAAGGCGAGTTCAATCGTGACCTCCGAGAGAGATATCTAGGAGGTCACGGTTCAATTCTTGCGAAAATCAATCATTTTTTTGATAAATTATTTATATTCATTTTCATTATTTAGTAAAAAGCAACTAAAATAATAATTTAAAAAATTGTTGACCTAAGTAGGAAGTTACTTTTTTAAAAAAATAATACTACTTGTTAAAATTTGGGTTGAAAAATAATTGGATTTCCTTTTTTCTCACGAACGAACAATCCAGTTATAGAAACAATTTTTTATTTTCCAAGAATCTATTTTATATATCTTGGTACCTTTGATTTATAAAATCGACTTTAAACCGGATCATTTGGCAAATTCACTTCTCAATTGATATAAATCAGTATTTCAATATGGGTGGGAAAAAATATATTTTTTATCGGTTACGAAAACTTAAAATAGAAACATGCCATTTCCAAGTAATAAATAAAGCGATTCTCCTATATCTATCGGATTATTTTTTAAAATTGTGTCAGATTATTTTTTCTATTTTTGGAACCCATTGGTGCGTATATTTTTTCAAGGTCTTTAGACTATCCATCTTTTAGAATTCAGAGTATTCACTGAACTCATATTAATTAGAATTTGCTACATCATTGAAGAATTATTATTAGCAGCTAAATAATTAATTCTAGCTCAGAAATTTCAGGAAATGAACTGCTGTGACAAAAGTAAAAAGCAAATTTCATGATTACTCATAATTAATTAATTATATTATACATAACATTTTTGTGAAATTTTTTTTAATAAATAATATTTATTATTATTATAAATCGAGAATAATTTCTAAAATCCTTATATTAAATGTCTAAATGCAGATTCAACTTGCTGAAGTTTGAAGATGAATAATAATTCAAAACAAGTAATAAAATTTAAAAAAATTAAGTCAATTCCTACTTATGTCAATAAAGAAATTTTTTTATTTTAGTTAATTTTTATTAAATAATTACAATTAATATAAATCATTTACCAAAAAATTATTGATTTGTGCAATAATTGAACTCGCATTTTTCACGCGAAAAATAGTGAAATCCTTGCATTTTACCGATTGAGCCTGCTGGTGGCAATTTTCATTACAAACTGCCAAAACTCCATTCAAAGCATTAAAAAATAATTGAATTTAATCAATGAATTAATATTTAGAAAAACTGTATTAACATCGAGTGTCATGCACTACAAAATATATTTGAAATTGAGCGGATGAATAAAAAGTATTTTAGTTACGATTGAAGAGTTCAGCAAAATATATGAGAGCGTGGACTAATAGTAGGAATTGAATTAGTGGATATAGCAGATAAAGTGTAGATTATATGCAATCCATAAGAGCTCAACAACGCAATTGAATAAAAAACCAAATGGCAGTATTAAGCAACATGTCAGGTACAGCACAACACAGGGTGAATATCAACCTTTGTAGTTTGGAGCGATCAAAGAATTAGCCATTAAGTTGTTGTTTTTTCTTTGCACTTTGTTATTATTGAGTTGAGTTCTGCTGTTACAAATTTTTATTCTGTTAAATCTTCATTTTTTATAATTTATACAGAAAGAAAGCATTTTTTAATCTAAATTATTATTATTTTTGATTATACCGTGAACTTGAGTATATAAATAAAAAGTGCTTTATTAAAGGTTGAAAATTTGAACTAATATATATATATATATATATATATATATATATATATATATAAAGAATGTATGAATTAATAGTAATTGGATAAAAGGAACTGTGCGTATTCAAAGCGCATTTAAATCAATGGCCTCTTTTGTGTAGATTTTTCTTATTTTGAATTTCATTAATTATAAAAAATTCTTTGCTTTACATTGAAATACATTAATTTTATTGATCCGAGAACGAGATTCTTGTACGTAACCCTTTCTTCTCGCCTTTGCAGGAGATAGTTGAAGCACTTCAAAGTCAATGCAATATCATTCCAATTCTGGACAATTTTCAATGGCCAGAGCCCGAGACATTGCCAGAAGATATGAGAGCCGTCTGCTACTTTAATGGCGTCAGGTAAGAAAGTGGTTTCAATCCTCATTTAACACGATTTCATTAGCTTGGTTATTTCAATTGTAAAAGATGTTTTTTGTCCGAAATCATTTCATTTTTAGTATAATTTTTTTATCAGCTCAATCTTATCATATTTGATTAAATTTTAACGAGACATGCAGTATTCTTCATTAAGAGATAATTATTAATTTCTGTTATTGTTGTTGTTAATCTCCATGGCCTGACTTAGTCAGAAGAAATCCAAAAATCCGTTGACAAGAAGAACGTCAATGACGAGAAAGGTAGAAGAATAAATTTCTCCTCCCCCCCCCAAAAAAAAGTCTTAAGGAGTCTAGAATATGTTCAGCAGAGGCATTTCGGGCAAAGAGGGTAAGATTTTCACCCTGAAATAAGAAAAGATATTTAAAAAAGGTCACTGTCACGGCGCGACAGGTCAAGTGTTAGATTTTCCCTCACAAGGGATGTTTAAGGAATGACCCAGTTTATAGGCCCTATAGCAATCATGAGTAGGGGGGACCCTCCAATTCTTATGTTCGCCTGAGAGAAGTTCAACAGAAGATGAAATTGCTAGGTTGCTTCCTTTCTTTGCAAACTTCTCTGCTATTTCTTGACTATGTAGATCCACATGGTAAAGAAATAGCAGAGAAGTTTCACTGGAAGTGAATGACATGATGGGAAATGTCATTAATTTCTAATCCAAACATAGCAATAGTTTCAATTTTTCGAAATTCGAATGTTTTGATCTGTCGTATACAAGCATAGTTTGAAAAATTCCTTAATATGCTGTGCCGCCTGCTGGCTATTAAATTTTATATATAATAGATTTATTATATGTACAGTTCATGTAATGCTTGTTAGAGGACATAAATTTAAAATAGAATAATTCTTAAGTCATTATTTCCTATACTTTAGATAAAGCAAAAAAAAAAAAAAAAATGCAGAATCAACTGTCTGCACATTTTTGCATTAAGAAAATTTTTGCTGTTATTCGACAACTTCAAAAATAAAAAAATAAACTAATAGATGTTTCCTATCCCTCATTACTCGACAATAGTGTTTACATTACAATGGTATTAAATTCGACGAATATCTGTTCTGTCACAACAGCTGTCAAAGAATATCCGCCAAATTTGCAGCACAGTTTTTCTATTCTTGACAAGAATGTTCGCTGCTATAGAGCTTCTTCTTGTGTACAACCGGTCACCACACCATCAAGGAACGAAGCAGTATAGACAAGATTTGTCTGCAGCCCACAGATGCCTTCATAATAATCTTCATAACAGAGGACGATAGATTGATGAATAATAACTAATTCCCCTTCGAGGCGTTTGGTCCCTAGCCACAAAGTGGTCAATCTCTTATCACCCACCTCATCTTCCCTTACATCTATCATCCTGTTTAGACAAAAGTAGACACCAAAAAGAGAAAATCTCAAAATTCTTAATATCCCGCCGAATGTGCGTTCTACAACAAATGAAAGGCAAACGTTTTAAACTTTTAATTAGTTGCCATAAAAAAACACGTTGTCAATTTGCAACATAAAATCTTGCTGCTATCGAGTTAATAGAAAAATAAAAGTAAGATGATGCAGGCGCAATAAGGAATTGTAGTCAGGCATTCCATGGCTGACTATAATTTGCCGTTTCGGCAACACTGCATTTTTCACTGTGTATCGCATTAAAATGATTAATATTTACACAAAGAAACGTCGCAAAAAAAAATCGACATACCTAAATTTGGAAAACCATAGAAAAATGGCAAATAAAAGGGGGAGGGGAGGAAAGAAACCACAACCCAGCATTTGAAAAGAATAAAAAGTAAAAAAAAGTCGGAATCACCTATGAGAAGTGTTCAATTTTTTCATGCCCCCCACCAAAAAAAGAAACCAAATTCAATAAACGCATACATAGTAAGGGAGAAAAATACAGCATAACAGCATGCTGTTGTAAACCCATCTTTACAGTCATTATAATAAAAGAAAGGGGGGAAGCTGATAGAGCGATGAAAATATTTATTCCTTATTTGACTTGCTGGAATGGTTGATTTTCTTTTAATGTAATTCTATATTTTTTATAATAAATGTATGTTAATAGAATTTATTTCTTCATCTCAAGGTGGATTCATGACTACCAGGACGCATGCGTGGACAAGCTAGAAAGATTTATGCGGGGAGAAATGAATGTGCGAAGCGATGGACCTTTAGGCCGCTACGTAGGCATCGGCGGAGCTGGCACTCCCGGGACGCCGGGGAACTCCAATGCAATGACCAACAGGGGCAACCCGATCTACCAGAGGAGTGCGAGCAACGACAGCAACAAAGGCAGCACGTGCTCGGACAAAGAGATCAACGGCAGCAATGGCATGAACAGAATGAGCGAGGTGTCGCACTGTTAATGTAATTAGTAGGATATTAGATGTCGTATCCTCTCTGAACTGCTTAAACAAGAGAAAAGGACATTTTTTGCAAAGAACAAGAAATATGTTATGTTTTACATATAAAATGCATTTTTGTTTACAACGGGAGTCAATTTTTAAAATAAAAGCTTAAAATCAATTGGAGAGTCTTTTTTTATTTAGAAAAACAATAAAAAAAAGTATTAATGCACCCAAAAAAATATTTCATTTGCCTTTCACAGAGGAAATAATTTGGCTGTATTGATAAGATATGAAGAGAATCAATCCATGTAACTTTCAAATATCAACATGAACAAAACAATAGGGTTTTCGAATAACATACTATTTGAACATTTCTGAACTTCTGCAGATTTTTTTACGTTGTTTATAATAAAAATTTTGTCTGAAAAAAATGCAAACTTTGAAATTTCTTTAGACTGAATTTTAAAGAGGGACAATCTTATAATTACAATTAATTTGAAACCAAGTGGCAGGTTGTTTATATGTCAGGCAAGCTGAAAGTATTATTGTATTTTTATTTATCTTGAAGCGCTCTTCACAAACTCACTTTTATATGCCACTCAGCCATCATGGTGTTAATTAAAAACAAATCTATATTATTTATCTGTAAATACATATTATTTTAATCCTTACTTACATTCAGAGGCAGTTCATACATGCAGGTATAAGATAAAATAATAGGAACATCGATTTCGAAATACACTGATGAGCCAAAAATACCGGTACATCTGCTTAATATCATGTAGGGCCCCCGCGAGCATGCATAAGTATCGCAATACGACGTAACAGACTCAACTAAAGTCTGAAGGAATGTCCATAAATCTGTAAGATTAAGAGAGGTTGGAGATCTTTCAACAGTACGTTGCAAGAAATTCCAGATATGCTCAATAATGTTCACGTCTGGGGATTTAGATGGCCAGCGGAAGTGTTTTAAGTCAGAAGAGTGTTCCTTTAGCCATTATGTAGCAATTCTGAGTGTGGGGTGTCGCATTGTCCAGCTGGAATTCCGCAGGTATGCCCATCAGAATGCACAATGGACATGAATAGTGACAGGCAATGAGACAGGAGGCTTACGTAAGAGTCATCTGTCAGATTCATATCTAGACGTATCAGGGGTTCCATATCACTCTAGCTGCATACGCCCCACACCATCACAGAGCCTCTACCAGTTTGAACAGTCCCTTATTAACATGTAGGATGTATGAGGTTGTCTCCAAACCAGTACATGACCATTCGCTCGATACAATTTGAAAGAGACTCATCAGATCAGGCAACGTGTTTTCAGTCATTAACTGTCCAATGTCGGTGTTGACTGGCCCAGGCGTAAAGTTTTGCGTCTTGCAGTCATCAAGGGTACGCGAGTGGGGCTTCTGCTCCGAAAGTCCAAGATGTTTCGTTGAATGATTCGCACGCTGACACTTGTTGATGGTTCAACGTTGAAATCTGCAGCAATTTGCGGAAGGGTTGCACTTCTGTCACGTTTAATGATTCTCTACAATCGTCGTTGGTCTCATTTTCGCACGATCTTTCCAGGCCGCAATTTTATAGGAGATTTAATATTTCAGCGGATTCCCGATATTCACGATACACTCTGAACTGGTCGTGCGGGAAAATCCCCATTTCATCGCTACTTCGAGATGCTATGTCCATCTCTCGTGCACCATCAAACTCACTTAAACATTTATAACCTGCCATTGGCACAACAGTAGCCATTCTAACATCTGTGCCAGACAATTGTAGCCTTATATAGTTGTTAAAGACCGCAACGCCGTATTCTGATTGGTTCTATATCTCTTTATTTGCATACATATACCTATACTCTTTTTTTTTTTTTAGCTCTTCAGTGTTTATCATAATTTTACTGCCTATAAGTTTCACCATTTTTTTTAATGCAAGTACTCAATCATTACATAATATTCACGATGCTTATATCTATATGATAGTAAGATAACTTAAGAAAAGTAATGTTAAAAAAGTTGACACAAATTTAAATAATGAAAAAAATGCACAATTTTTTGATATGTCAAATGCACCCAAAATATTTAAGAAACCCATAAAGTAAAGAATGAAAAATTTTGCAAATATATTCGGATTACCATTGTACTTCACTTGAATGGGTGTTTTGGGCATCTCAGTCGTAAAAAGGTTAAATTCAAAGTAAAACGATAGGGACTAGATAAAATAGTTTTGCAACAAAGTCTAGACAATGGAAGACCAACCTAAAAGTAAGAGCATCAATATGACTGAAAATGAACCTGATATTGCTATTCATGCCGTTGATAAAATAATGCTTTCTCCTTAACAAAGCCTCATACTATTTTAAAATGTTTTAAAACTAAAATTTTCGAGCAGATAACCGATGATGATTCTATGACACAATATATTTTCTTCATTCAATATATATATATATATATATATATATATATATATACCACCAAAAAATTTCATCTTTAGGAAATCAATTCCGTTACATTCTAAAAAATATTTTTAATAAATTTTAATAAACAATTGTAGATCACAATATATACATAATAATACAGAAAACATTTTTCAGTTTTCCTCCTCGACAACTTGAAGGCAATGAGTTACGAACTCTTCAAAGAGTGGTTCTTTCATTGCTTGTTCAATGGACATGTCTGGATTCCGTGAACAGTTCAATTCCTCCAACAGTTTCCGCAAATGAGGATTTTCTAAGTCTTTCCGAACATCAGAATCATCACCTGTTCAGAACAATCAAATCTAAATTTCTTTTGTATGCTGCTGCTACAATTCATTTTTATAAAATTTAAAATGTACAGCATATTTTTTTTTCTTTCAAAATGCAAGCTTTTGACAAGATTCTCGAATTCTTAATCAAAATGAAAAAAAAAAAAAAAAGAACCAACTAATGCGATGCCATTTTTCTCATTATTTTAAAAGAAGAAATACTCATTTAAAAATAGTTTATACAGTATTAGTAAAAAAATCAAGGTGAAAAATTTTTTAAAAATATTTTTACTAAGCCTTTTGAAACTAAAATGCTCTTAAAACAATTATCTATTTAAGTAGTGCTTGAATAAAGAACATAAGAATCTTAATTATAAAATATAATTTCAAAGACATCACTAAAGAAGACGAAACACCTGCTCAGTAATAAATGCATTCTCCATGCACAGCGTTATATTAATAGAGGCACAAACATTTTCATTCATATTAATTTCCAGGTTACTCAATGGGATTTTTTGTTTGTCTAAATTATGTTCATAGATTATAAAAATTATTGAAAGTATAATCATTCAATGTATATAAATATAATAATACATATAAATATAATAATTTATAAATATAAAAAAATATAAATATAACATTGTATAGCTACAACAATGTATATAAATATAACAATTCAAATGTATCAATTATAGACTCAAAAATACATCAACCCTTTGAAAAAGGTGGGAAAAAACTGAAATTAATAAAATATGCTATATGCATAAAACAATTAGAGGATACTGTGAATTCAGTATTAAATAACCATATAACCAATAACTTTAAAAAAAAATGAAATAGAAAAGGTTAAAAAGAGAAATTAGAAAATTGAAAACAACTGACAAGCATTGAATGTTTTGTAACAGTAAATAAAATGTCTCAGCAACATAATTTCATTAAACTAGTAGCTTGGAAGGTCAATTATTATTAAAAGGCGGATCAACCCCAATCCCTTAAAGTGGAAGAGTTAGGAATTTTTAAAGACCCATTTCTAGACTATGGAATAGGTTTTTGGAAACTAGAAGTTTTCATTGAAGATCAAGAAATGAAGATGAATCAGTGGCTTAGGGAACTATTGTTTGTTTAGAAGTGGATCAACAGCAACTTCTTGTGTAAGAATTGAGAATTTCTCAAAGCACAATTTCCAGTCTATAGAATAGGTTTTCGAAAACAGGAAAAAGTCTCCGAAGATCAGGACAAGGTCACACGCCAACTGCAACACAAATTGAGGTTCCGCATTTAACATTAATGGTAAAAAGAAATAGCACTGTGATTGCCACTTTATTACAATATCTCAGAAAGTTATTGCCACCAGAGTTTAGAATCAAAATGTTCGAAACCAATTCCACCATAAAGGTTTGCATGCTCACAGAGCTGTGGCTTGTGTCCTGCTTCAATGTACAGTCTGATAACAAGCAAATTTTCATATGGAGAGAACCTGGTACTCAGAATAATCCTGCATTTGTGAATGAAAATATCCGATTTGGCAAACATCGATTGATATCCAGATTGATATTTATATCAATGATTTCACCGACCAGTACATTATCA
>JAOUZG010034401.1:1201769-1220012 GCA_026289955.1 Argiope argentata | reverse complement strand
AGTTTTCAATGCAATCATATATATTTCCTCAGTGAAATTTTCTAATGAGTTAAAGAAAATTCATTATATAATTTGTTAATTTTTTTAAAAAAATTGAACACATTTGACAATTTGGACGGGGGGGGATTGACCTTATTTAAAGCTAGCAAACTACATATTCATTCTGTGAATTTTGAAGTATTAATCTCTTTAAATCCGTTACAATCAAATGCAGGTAGTGTAACAAGTTTGTGTTATGTATGGCGAGTTAATATTTACAATATTCAAATCATAGATTATTTCAGGAAATTTAAGAATGTAAGTCTTATGATTTAACACGAGCACTTTAGTCCTAGAAAAAAAATGAATTAAATCATGTGAAAAATAGTCTGAAAGTTGACAGAAATTTCCTTTTAATTATGATGCATTTGAGTACATCATCATTATAAATCAAATAAATAAAACACAGGTACTCATTTGTTTCAGAAAAAAGGGAAGTATTTAGATCGTCCCTCATCTCTGTATGCCATGTCACCTTCAGTTAATAAACGTATTCAAATCCTATGATTTTGTCAATTATATAGCAATTTATTTGGAACAAATCACTTGATATTTCTGGGTGTTTTTTTCTCAAGATTTTATAATTTTTTGTCTTAGAAATTTCTTGAATATCACTACTTTTGAAATTATTTATTTTTGGTTTTTCCATTCACAGTTATCCCCCCCCCCCCAATGTTTGATTCATTTTTTCTCTTTTCATTTAGTTTCTTTCTTTTTTTCTGAGTAAAAAGGAAAAGAATTAAGAAAATGTGTAATGAAAAAAAAATGCTACCGATTCGCACTATAATACAGGTTTTGAGACCCCCTAGCTCTCATGTCACGAGGCGACCGGCTGCAACGCTTGTGCTGAAATACGCCATTCGTGGTAGTAAATAGGCAGCTAAAGCAAAGAGACAGTGATAAATTCAACCGCTTAGAGAGATCGTAGAGAAAAGCTCCGAGTATACCCTCTCCAGCTGGATTCTTTCTGGCAGCTTTAAGTAGCTAGTGGGCTACTGCATGCTTTAGTGTACTGTCCAGTTCGTCTCGGCTGTACATATTTGTCATCTTTGTGTTGGTGTCTTCGTGTAAATAAACGTCATAGTTGTTTTCTACTGAGACCTGCTGATTCACGCCATATACTCCCTATAAACGTACTTGGTGATTCGTAAAAATATAGCATTTTTTAAACTCTTTACCCTTTTTTTAATAACCCAGGCAGAACATCCTGTAGCATAATATTGTACAATATTGTGTGATATATCATATTAAACAATATTGCGAATATTGTTCAGTATTGTACAGTATTTGTGTGCTACTGGGGAAATAGGCTTTACAAATAAGTCACATTTGGTTTGATTTAGACACTTTTTTTGAATTTGCATTACGCTTAATTTATGGGCATAAATGTCCATAGGAGGCTAAAGATGTGAAGGTACATGTTTTAAGTGCACGAACCAAACAAAGAAAAAAGAATTCTCATGAACACAATATGCTCATTGCGTATACTTTCTCTACATTTGACTATTTAAGAGGCCTGCCCGAGTAAAAATATTCGTAATTTTGTCGCGGTTGTTGAAAATTGTTAAAAAATATTGTCCATGCTTACCCGTAAAATAAAGAATGTTTTGCTAGATAGTACATTCTTAGTGCTGTGCTCTTTTTACAGAAATGATGCCCTTAAAAAATTATACTCCGCGCGTTGAATAAAAGTATATGCTTTTGTTATGGTGATGGAAAAGTTGCTTCAGCCATTGATTAATGTTCTTGAATTAATTGGAAATGACATGTTAAGAATTCATCTGCTTGAACCGATTCTTTGAAATTCATTGAGAAAATCTAATTTTGTCATTATTTTATTTTCGATAAAAAATATTCCCTCCTGCGTTGCAATTACATTGAATTCTGCAATCTATGAATATAAATTTCATTGTTTAAACTGTGTGACAATATTTCTGATTTGCAGTCAATCAGATCGTGATTTTCCTGAGAGTCGTCATCAAAAATGGTTTTTAATTCTGTTTTACTGAAATAGAATCCATTTTGAAACAAATGTTTAGGTAAAAACCACAGAATTACTCACTTTTGCTTGTATTATTGTAACTACATTTTTGTTGTGATATAATGTAATTATATGTGTTCAAATTTGTTTTAACATGGTTAATGTATACTGATGAGATATATATACTGTAACGTTTTGGTCGGGGCTACTGGTGAGTAAGGCCGAAGACAAACTCAGGTCTTGGAGAAATAAAAATCTATTTATTTCCAGCTATAATACATATATATTTCGCACAGGTACACCTTCTTGATTAATGATAAGCACATAAGTAATTCAGTTCAGGGTTCCCCTAGGGAAAGGTGTTGTGCTTCAGATAAGTAAAGTCTCTCTTGGAGGTGAAGAGATATGACTGAGTTCTTTAAACTCCCGCAAGGTTCAGTCCGAGGTTCGGGATTCTCTGCTTGTCGATTACCTGATGGATTTCTGGAACGCAAGGTGATGAACTGGCTGGAACAGCAACTCAGAAGACAGCTGTTCAACTAATTGGATGTCTCCCTAAAGCTCGGATGAGCTTTCACCCTTCAGTCAGGGCGCAAAAGTCTAAAAGTTCCGATGAACTACACGTTCTACAGGGCATAACGTACACTCCAAATTCTCTCCTGAGAATTTTACACAGAATTCTAGCTCCAATCACTGGCTGTCGCTTCGTCAGTCCGACTGACGAAGCGGACTTCCCCCTCTCACTCCTTCTCGGTCTTCCTCCTCTCACTCCTCCAGTCGGTTCCCTTTTTTATCTCGGTCTCAAAGGCCGGCCCTTGGAGGCAAATGTTTAATCAGGATAATTCCCAACTTTCATTGGATCATCTGACCTAAGTTATTTTTCCAATCACAAGAGAGGGGAAAACAGCGACTAGCAAAGAGACGTTTTGGCTCTGTCTTGTCTGCTGCAAGAAGAATGAAAATGTCATCTGCCCCTGATCCCCATTGTGCCGGCTTGAAGGGCGGGCGTCTTTTATCTATTGGCAGGGACACATCTGCTTCTTTCCCCTGCTGCTTGTTCCAACACATGTCCAGGTCGGTGAAGACTTCACAAGTCGCCCAGACACATTAGTTTGACATCGGTACTTAAAGTTGAATACCAAGTGTCTGCCTTCCCCGCATTTTACTAATTCCTCTGTTATATGTGGTTGCTTTCCCGTGGGAACGCGGTTTGCTATATTTCTACTTGTCACTTATCTGAAGACGTCACAATACTATCATCAATTAATAGAATCTGTGAATCATCATTTTTATTTATCAATTGATCAGTCACTGTATTTAAAGAGCAAATCTGAAGTGTCATAAAGTGATGGGCTTCATAATCAGAAACACAGTACTATAAGATAATCAATATTGTCAGGACTAGCTGTATTTGATGTTTTTATGGTATTAATGTAGCCATATTGACAAATTTTGCTGAAATACATGTCATAAAAGCTAAAGAAAGTTCCATTTAAAATTATAATTTTATAATAACGATAGAACATTCTGTTTGGATGTTCACATATTGATTGATATTTCACAAGTGGCAAAACTAATTAGTGTTCTATATTAATTTTAGTTTGCCAAATCTTTCGAATATTGAAGTTGACACGCTAATGAGATATTTTGGGATATTAAGTTTTCCTTATAAACAAAAATCCAAAATCCGTACATTAGACATTTTTTATCGATGGTTGTGATGTGACCTCGAATTTTATGAGGGTATTCTTTTCGCTCGGCACAACAGCGAAGTAGTGTTTTCAATACCTTTCTTGAAAATTTATGGTTGAGAGCAAGAAATGGCGTAAGGACATATAAATGGCGTATTTATGCCTTGCACTTTCATGTGCATTAAAAATTAAAGAAATCGGTGGAATAGTTGAGGGTCGAAGGTTTTTTTAAAGTTTTGTTTGTTATTTTAAATATAAAGATATTGGTTGAACAGCTAATTACCGAAGGTGGGTAGTAATTTATAATACTAGGAAAATTAACCTTTCAATTCAAAAAAATTTAAGTAATCTTAAATCAAGTTCATTTCGATAACTTGATTTAAACCCTGTTTCGGATATCTAAATGGATTTGCAGATCCGAATTCGTGAATCTGAATCCAATAAGAAAATCGGAACGTTCCACCATTAAAAATGTTGCCAAAGACGAAAACAACAATACAGAAATCTCATTGCCTGCTTTATTTTATTACTATATTTTCATCTTTCATTATGCACACAGATGCTACTTTCAAAAACGAAAGTGTAATTTAACGTGAATGAAATGACAAGCGCAAATGCGCATTTTATCCAATCGTCATTATGAATGCCAGTGAAACTGAATGTAGTTTTCTTTCGCCCTCTAAATGGATTTCAAAACTTTAATTTTCTTCTTCTTGATTTGTACTAAGATAAAGTGTCAATTTATGTATTCAATAAGACAATATTATTTTATTGTATATATACTCAACTCGACCCTTTCGATTTCTTGTAGGTTTCTAATTTATTTAACTTGACATAAATTATTATGAAAGGTCATTTGAAGCACCTAAATCAAATTCCTCATTATGTTCTGTTACCTTGCACAAGAACTCTCTCAGTTATCCATTACCATATATTTCTATGATAAAAAATAGTTCATTAAAAATTAAATTTTTGGAAACATTGCTGAAAGAAAATAACCCAATGAAAGTCTATAGAAAACATTTTCCCATTAAAAGAATTTTTTTAATAGTATGATAATGTTTATAAGGTGACATACTGCAAGGAGGTGTCAAATAGTTTAAAATACATTAGAGTAAACTGAAACCTAGAGCAAAGAAATTTTGCTTTTAGTTATTTCTTGAATAACAAATGTACATTATAACAGGAGTTTTAGTTAAATAGGCTAAATCGAATTCATTTTTGTTTATTGGAAACTTTAACGCTTTCCTTCAATAACTTAAAAATATTATTGCACAGAAATAACTTTAAAATGAAAGAGAATAAAGAAGCATTTCAAAACAACCAATTTTAACCTATAATTTTTTTTTACATATAAGTTAAAAAAATACTTTTAAACATACCTTATAGTATTTTTATTGTTACTTATACTCACATGCACAGTGTCAATTTTAAATACTTATGAGTTTCGTGCATCCATATTTACTGCTATAAAATTAAAAGATAATTAAAAAAGTAAAATGAGTGAAAAAAGCTTACAACATTTTGATGCTTAGAAATTTAATGTTTCAGAAAATTTATTTTTTTATAATGATAATCTGTTTACAAATCTATAATATTATTATGCAATATGCATGCTGAAAATATGTTTAATATCTTTTACAATGCATTTTTTGAGAGAATTTTTCTTTTAAATTATTAAATATTTCAGTGAATTTAAATGCCTTTAACTTTTTGTGTATAAAAAAATCACCTATGATATCAATGTTTGGAAATTTCTTTTACTGTTTTTATTTAGAAATAGCAAATTTAAATTTCATTGAAACTGGCTTCAGAAAATCAAGAATTTAAATCTCCAGTTTGAAAAATGATAATATTTTACAAATGATTTGTTTATCTTTAATTTTTGTTTTTATTCTTAATTATGAAGCAGCAATAATATCCAACATAAATACTTATATGAAATACATATTCATATATATTTCAACATGGCCACAAGCAATGACAGTATAAATATAACATTCAAAAAATGCACAGCATTATTGTAAAATATGCTTTAAAATATTTCTGTAGATTTATTAAAGCAAAAAGCTGTACTGTAATAAAATTGAAATAGCTGAAACACTTATATAGAATTTTAAAATGGTATAAAAATAGTTTTAGTGCAACAATATGATCTGAGGAGCTGGTGTAAAAATAAATAAATTTCAATTCATTTTTAACTAAAATTTTACAAAAGCCCTTTTATAGTGACTATTACCTAAAAAACTACATGAATAATTTCCAATTCTCAAGCTTATAGATTGACTGTGCATCATTTAATGTAGTTTTCAATAATACATGTTACAATTTACAAATAGTATTTCAGCCTATAAACAATTGTAAAATCATTTAGGATTCTCAACAAAGCAGAAAATCTGGAATGTAGATACTTCTCGAGCAATTAATCAATTCTTCACAAAAAAGGATATTTTTGCATTATATGGATATCAACAATGATTGTTGATCTTCACAGATATCAGACATAAGCAGCAGTGCTTTCAAGGTTTTGCTGCTGTTCCATTTCATCAAATAATTTAAATAATAATCTTGAGCAACAGCCAATTTCAATTTTAAATACATGCAACTCATTTTTTTGGTCAGACGAACAAAATTATTATTTGGTATCTTGATTATCATAACTTTAAGAGAAAATTATTGGTATAATTTCCTCTCCAAGATCTGGCAAAACTTGAATGTTCCAAGAGGGAAGTTTTTCCAGCTTACATTCCTCAATCTAAATGACAATTTTTAAAATGCAACAATATGGATAAAGTGCTTTAAAACTTTGAATTAGACCACTTTTAAATGTATCGTCAAACTATCTCTTATGTCCATTAATACAAGAAACTGAGATTGCCTCTAGATTCTAAATTAATGTTTCTATCAGTAATCCCTAAGTAAATAATATTCATCCGAGTCAACCAATGGGTCAAAAATGAGAATTGATAATTAATGACATTTAAGCAGCCTCATTTGATGGTAACAAGTCATTTAGAAGTTAAAACATTTGTGAGAATTTTAAAACTAGTTGTTAAAAGAAAATTACAAAATCTCCATGGTATGTCAGATATCAAATCTTGTATAAAGACTTTAAAATTAAACCCACTTTAGGATATATTAATGATATTTCATTCAAATTAAATATATATGCATATGGCTTGTCTCAGGCACAAACTTTTTCAGTACTTTCCAGTATGAACTTACTATCTCTAGCTCTCCAAAACAGTCTTCTGCAATTTTGGAGCCTTCATTTGATCCCCCCCTAATAGTTAAGAAACTGTATGTTGTTTCTTAATCAAGTTGTGAATCTGAGGGCCTTTTTAATTTTTAAAAATTATCTTTAATATATTCAAAATTAGTAGGAGGAAACTAGTAGTATATTATAAATAACATATTCGTGAATACCTAATTATTATCAACTATTCATCAACATCTTGCTCAAATAATAAATATGTTCTTTACTACATCAAATTTTTTCTTTCTTAACTAATTTATTTATTTATTTTGTATTTTATGATAAATACTTTGTTTTTACGTAAGCCATTATTGAAAGGAGCAAGTATTGAATTTTCATTGTTTCTTTACCACAGTAAAAAAGAAAAAAGGTAACTTAATATTAAAATTGCAATCATCAATTCACGAAATGCTAAATTAATATAGAGTAGTCAATTTTTACTGAATACAATTGAATGAAAGACTAGTTCTACTGATTGATTCTATTGATAGAGCAAATTTAAATAAATAGGAAACAATGTAAAATATAGTTCCTATCAATATTTCTTCACTACAAATTCAAAACTGATAAGAAAATAAAAGTAATAAAATTTCAATATTTTAATTAGAAAATTTCTAGGAAAAATTAAATGTACCCGAATTGTCACAACAAAATAAATAATTTTTGTTATTGGTTGACAATTATCACATAAGCAAAAATTGACTGTTATTCTGATGTAATAGTGTAAAATCATTATCATTTTATTAGTAGAACATTCAAAATTTAACTCCATAAAAAAAGCATAAATTACCATAAATGAAAGCATATGCCAGAAAAAACAGAAGTATCTTTAAACTAAAAAATAAATAATACAAAAACTTTAAAAATTCATTAATATCAAATTGTGTCCTGATCATTTGTTAGTCTTCTTGACAAACAGTTATTTCTGAATATGAAATTGCAAACTAGAAGTGACTAAATTTTTTTTTATCTCGTTTAATTAGGAGCCAAAGAGAGATTCCTTATCATCTAAGTTATTGTCTTTACATTCTTTTCAATCCAAAGACAAAAACCAAGAAATATTACAATTTGAAGCAATCATAGATAATCATTTTATTGAAATAATACAATTTAGGGTTTGTTGCAAAATAAATAATATTAATGTAGCAAATACTATAAAAATATTATTTTGTCACATAATTTATAAAATCGAAATTTTTTGAAGTTATTAAAGAAATGTCAAATATTTGTATCAATTGGGAAGAACAAAAATTTTATATATTTCAGGGGTTCTTTTTTTTGATGAGTAATTAATGTATCTTTATTTGTTATGTGTTTAATATAAATAAACATATTTGTGTAAAAGTATAATGTTTGCTTTTTTAAATATAATGTACTATCAATAATGCAGCAGACTTCAAACCAAAACTCTGGAATTGCAAATTTATTTAAGGAATTCATTTATCAAACAGAACTTATATTTATGGCACAAAATAAGCAGCATTTCATAAAAAGTTATTTCTTATGTAAGGAATATTGTAAAATAAAATTGACATCAGGTTAATAAATTAATTGATCTCGATAACAATATGTTTCATGAACTTCTGTTTAGAAAGTAAGCATCAATTAAATATTTCTGTCAGAACTTAATAGCATTTAAAGAAGTGTGCTACCTAAGAAATAAGCAAAAGACTAATTTCAAACGAATCCCTAATGTTTAATAAGATCCTGCACTCTTTGAGTGTATGAACGATTTTTCACTTTTGTGTACACATCACAATGAAAGTACAATTATTAATTACTAATTACAAAAATTAAAATTAATTCGGTATATTTTGGAAAGAAAAAGTGGCCATATTAGAGAACATATATCAGCATATAGTGCCAAGTAGTAATTTTATTAAACAGTAAATTGCCAAATGTTTTTTTTTTTATTATAGTTGGTGAATTTTTATAGATTTGGTTAGAATTTATTTCTCCCTTGTTGGAAAAAATGGTATATGATTCTCCTCTTTCACCAGAGAAATAAAATAATCAAATTCCTACTTTTACTTCTAATAAAAAGATAAAATTTATTAAAAATACTAGAAAACTTGAAATGTTAGGAAATTTTTAAGCTGATCATTTTTATATAATATTGAAATTAAATCTTTCACCTTAATTTTTATTTAATCTTTTAGTCCACATGCATTTTATGTTGTGAAGTTATATTTCATTTTATTTAAAAAATTGACTCTTTATTCAAAATTACATATTAAAAATCCCATTTTGGTACGCATTTTTAAAACGGCTCATAAATACAAAAGTTATTGACTTGTACTAATTTGACGATTGCCTATATGCCGTGCGAGCATCGATTTATTGAGTTTTAATAGTTGTAAGCTAAAAATAAAGTATTCATAATTATTATAATTCAATATGAAAATGGCTTCAAATATATAAATAAGTCATGTATTCAATAGATTTCCATTTGAAACAAAATAAGAAAATATTCCTAAAATAGAAGGTGTCATCTTATTAGATAGGAAAGAAAATAAAACAGTTAAGTGGCTAACATTAAGTTGTAGAGAAATGAAAATTTCTACCACCTTGAGCAATATGCCTCATCCATGAACTAATCTCGGGTTTTTACCTTCCTTAGAGCATATCCCAAGACTATTAAAATTCAATCAAATTTACTCCATTTAATAAAATAACATGGTAAAATACTACATACATATTATGTATCCATATAAACTTTTAAATGAAGGGTCGTTTTGTATTTTAAGGCTATAGTTTGGATATGCAGAATGTTATAAGAACAATTTGTAATAATAGGTAATCTTATTAAAAAAATCCATTTAAAATGCCAGAAAACACACTTAATTATCTACCTTAAAAGCAATTTGATTTATGTTTTAATACTTTTGAAATTAATGTTACAAGGAAGTTGCAGGGTTTGATTCCACTGCCCAAAATAATTTTTCAATACTACAAGCTTTCATACGGCAAATGTTATAAACCAGTGTCTCATTTTTTCAAATAATGAATGTCTTTCCATTGAAAATTTAAACTGTAAACTATAGGAAAATTCAAATAAAAAAAATTAGATTAATATGGTCAAGCTAGAAAAGAAAAATGTTATATTTTAATTTGATTAAAATTTCAATTCTTATCCCTTTTTCTCATGAAGAAGTTTACAAGATAAATTATACAAAAATTCTTTCCTTTTTTCAAGTTTTATGTATATCTAATACTTTTGAAAATTTTATTTCCCTCTCAGTATTTTTAGGTTAAATGGGTCCCATAAATTGCTAAGTATCAGTAAAGCACCTCTCAAGAGCATATGAGATGGTCAACGATAAATCAAAATGTATAAATTGGCATATACTAATAATGCGTTAACGAAAAAATATCCTAAGTTTAGCTAATAAAATGGAAAAAAAAGCAAAGATTTTAATGTTGTAAAATTTATTTAAAACTTTTAACAAACACACAGCTTTTGAAATTATCTAGTGCAGATTAAAATAGGTATATTTTCAAAAACTTTCTTTTATGGAGAAATTATTTTTTGAAAGTTTATATATTCTTTTTCTCAAAATTCTTGGTTTCAAAGCAGAATATATTTTTAGTAATATATTTACAAATTAATGGTAAAAGATTTCATCTATGATGTCGTTTTGAAAACAGACAAAGAAAATAATCATTTTCATTTATTCTCATAAATGAGAGATTTTATTCATTGTCATAACAAGCTATGTTGTTCACAATTAAGAAATGGATTACATTATTTACCATAAGTAACAACTTAAAAAAATTAATGGGACTAACTGAGCAATTTTCTAGATCTCGACATCAATATCACAGTAAGAAGTCAAGATTAGAAAAATATATTACACATGTAAAGAATGGAACTTTCGCCTACAAATGAAAAATAATATATTATCATATTTTACAAAAGTAGTTCTTGATGAAATTTATCATTATTTCATATCCTTTCACCAATTCTTTTTAAAACATTATCACAAACTACTTATTAACAAAAGTTTGGCTACATTTCAATTCTAAGATATAGTAACTGTTCATTATCTACATAACAAAATACATCTATATACTTAATAATTCAAGTGATGCAGTGAAGTTAAATTCATTATATAGGTGTCAGTCACGTAAATAGCAACATAAGAATTAATACTTATATAATAGTAAGGCATTATGCACTCATCAAAGCTCCTACTTCACCATGAGTCAGGAAATGATGCTCAAGATCATTTGGGCTAAAAAAGGTTTTATCGCACATTTCACAGGCATATTGCTTTTCAATTATGCAAGTGCTGTAATGATCCTGCAGAGCTTCAAACTCATTAAAAATCTTACTACAAGATTCACAAATATATTTCTCATCGATTACTTCATTATTGTGAGTAGCAGAATGTCTCCGAAGCAAACTTTTAGACGTGAATGTTTTACCACAAACTTCACAAGCAAATGGCTTTTCACCAGTATGGGTTACATAATGTTGCTTCAAATGACCCTCCTGTGAAAAGGCTTTCTTACAAATGTCACAAACAAAGGGTTTTTCACCAGAGTGAGTCAAATAGTGCCTTTGTAATGTTGCATTATTTGCAAATCCTTTGTCACATATCTCACAAATGTGTGGCATTTCAGCATTATGGGATATATAATGTTCCCGTAAATGACTCTCTTGAATGAAACCCTTGCCACAAATTTCACAGGAATGCGGCTTTTCTCCTGTATGGAGCAATGAATGTCGACGTAGAGCACTTTTATACGTAAAACCTCGATTACATTCTTCACAACGGTGCGGTTTCTCACCAGTATGGATGAAATAATGTTCTTTTAAATGATGCTCTTGAATAAATCCCTTGTTGCAATATTCACATGTATATGGTTTTTCACCTGTATGAGTCAAATAATGGCGATCCAATGTCGATTTATTGGTAAATCCTCTATTACACATCGAGCACACATGTGGCCGTTCTCCAGTGTGAATTAAATAGTGCCGAGCTAATAAAGTTTTGTTTTTGAAACACTTATGGCATATATCACACTCAAATGCTTTACCACCAGTATGGGTCAAAAAGTGACCTTTGAACTGAACTTCATCAGCAAATCGTTTGTTACATTTAGGACAAGAATATGGCTTTTCGTCAGTATGCTGTAGTATGTGATGCTCTTTCAATTCTTCTTCAGTCATGAATCCTTCTTTGCATTCACCACAAACAAAAGGTTCTTCACCTGTATGAACTAAATAATGCTCGACAAGATATTTCTTTCTCGTAAATCCTTTGTTACATACTGGACAAACATGCGGTCTTTCTCCTGTGTGACTAAGCATATGCTGCTGCAGATTATACTTTTTGGAAAACACTTTACTACACATGTCGCATTTAAACAGCTTCGGTGGATTATGAGTCGTCCTATGCTTCCTTAATTCATTCTTTGATTCAAAATTTTCGCCACATACATTGCAAAAGAAATAGTTATGCACACCTAACATAGGTATACATACATCCGATTCCATTTCAATTTGTATTTCTTCTGCGTCAGTGGCCATTAAGACTTCTTCAAAAGACATCATCGAGACTGGGTTAAAAAAAGAACGAAAATGAAACAATTTTTCCCGCGAATAATGAGGTTTATAATCGTGCAACTAGTAAACAACTCTTTCCACTCGTTTCGGTGTAAAACAAAATAATTACACTATTTGAACAAAACACCAAACATGGCGGTCAAGAGGAGTTGAGAGAAAGGAAATTTCTGTTGCCACTTTATTTTCTCTGAAGTATTCAGCAAGAAAACAACTAATCAGAATACCTACTATAGCTCCATTAAAATTTATTTTCATTATTTTTTTAATATTTGAAAAATAATTTTAAATATATTAATAATAAATTTTCTATTGCTTTATTATGCTAAATTCAATCAAAATTAAATTTTTAAACGTTATATAGAAACAAAGAAATTGATATCTCTATATTATGTCCATTAATATCTATGTTTCACTTCGCTAATTTAGTAAACATAAGAGCTTATTTGAGTGAGTGCTCAAGTAATTCTACGTTGTTATCATATGACAATGATAGCATGTTAGGAAAGCTAGATAAGAGATGGATAAATATGGCAAAACTGCGAGGATGAACCCTCTTTGCTATCATATCTACCTTTAAATAAACTTTGATTTATAGTTGTGAATAAATTTTAAGCCATGACATCTTCAAAATTCAATAATTTTTTTCTTGGTTTGTTTGAATACTACACTCCCAAAATAGTATTAATCAAAAATATAAAAGTCGGTATTTTAAATCGATTTGTCCAACTTGCGATAATTAGCTACATAATTGGGTAAGTTTTCATGAAATAATAATTGTTGATACATTAGATTTTTCACTTTATATTAGCCTATGTTTTTATCTTAGCTCTTCAAAAGGAACTTGTTTGTATGTTAGATAAATCTAGTGATACATTGTGACTAAAAGAGGAAGAATTTATTCTATTTTAAGTTTCTGAGATTAGAGTAAAAAAATTGCAAACACTAACATTATAAAATAAAACTCGCTTTATAACAAATATGAATGTTTTAGTTTATTTTTACTTCAGCAGCATATTTGTGGTAGAGCGTTTGAACAAGTGGAAATAAATTTTTTGAAAGTATCATATAATCTTGTATAAAGAGTAGTTTTGTTCTGAAAGAAACCTCATCAAAATTATATTATTGATGTATAAACTATTTCATTAATAATTGATTCTTGTTTAATTCAATAGTAAAAAGTTTATTATTTAAAATTTCCTATCAACTTTTTTTATGATGTGAATTAAAAGGATCCCTGAAAGTAGTTAAAATTTTCATGCAGTTTTTATTATTGGAAATAAGATTTCAAAATAGATAGTACTGAAAGTAAAATATCTAACTCACTTCAAAGTATTGAATTTAAAATCTTTTAGCTGCGAATTTAGTTTTTTTATTATTTAATTGGTATTGGAACTCTTTATGACAATTCAATTATTTTTAATTGGAATAGCATTTTTTCTTCCATTATTAAACTTTTGCCTCTTTGTAAATTTACTAAAGAATTTAATTCTCTTATTTCAAGTAAAGATTTATTTGTAATTTGCATGCATGCATTGTTTTGATAATCTGCAGGCTTATTTCTTTCTACTCCTCTTATCTGTTTCCTTTTTCCTCATATCTTATTTATTAATTGATAACCATATCAAACATTTATTCAACATTTTGTTAATTAAAGCATTTCCAAATAAATAGCTGGCAGTAATGCAGATTCAAAACTGAGCTTTATTGGAATCTTGCTTTAAATTTGATCAGTTTATTAAAGGTTTTTTTTTCTTTATATATTGATTTATCTCAAAATGAGTTTAAAATATCAATCAGTCTTGTTTCTAGAAATGCTTTCTTTCTTTCTTTTTAAAAAACATTTTTTATTTGTTTTATAACTAATTTAAAAAAATGTAAGGGATTAAATGTTCTTAAAATATATAGTAAACTTTTATGATGTTTTTTTGAATATGTAATATGTTGTCTTATGCTGATTTATATATATATATATATATATATATATATATATATATATATATATATATATATAGTTGAATTTGCATAGGATTCAACTTTTCAAGTATATTAAAATAAACTTCATAAAATATATGTAACAAGTGTATAGTTCACCTCACGATTGTTGGCGTTCGTCTTCGGACAAGTCCACTTAAAAACCGGTTGGAAATGAGATAAGCCAGGGTTGCTATATTCATGTGTTGGCGAAAGACGTTATCTTCGGGAAGCGTCATTGTTAGTTTACCACTTGTTAAGTGCATGCGTTTATTGTTGCTTTCCCAATTCATTATATTTGCATCTATCTAAACATCATTCCTATAATGCCTGGGAATCGTATCGTTTCCAAAGAAAGGAAAATAGTTTTGAATGCTTTGAGATGTTTTGAAAATGAATGTTCTCAAAACCAATTAAGTATTCCACTTTCTCAACCGATCAAAAGAGCTGCGGCAGCGAATGGTGTTTCGACTCGAACCATTAAACGTATCAAGCGGGAAATAAAGGATACTGGCCATGTAAAGTCGCCCTCGAAACGCAGACGCATCGGAAAGTTAATTTGTTCTTCAACCAGTTTGGATAATTTTGACTTGTGTGTTATAAGACAAACTGTCAGTGAATTTTATGCCAGAAATGAAGTGCCTTCTTTACGAACTCTTTTGCCCGCTGTTAAGGAAAAGATCAATTTTCCCTGAAAGGTGGAAACACTTAGATGTGTTCTACAGAAAATTGGCTTTAGATGGAAGCGATCTGTAGATAAAAGGAAAATTGTAATGGAGAGGCCTGACATCGTACAATGGAGGTACAGGTATTTAAGAGATATTTGAAAATACAGGGATAGCAAACGAGTTATTATCTATTTAGATGAAACTTGGATCGACAGCAACCTGTCATTTGGGAATTGTTGGCAGCTCGACAAGATTGGAGCTGTCACTAAAAATACGGCTGGGAAGCGCTTGATCGTTGTTCATGCAGGAAACCAGGATGGTTTTATAGAAGGAGCAAGCTTAGTCTTTCAGTCTGGAACAGCCAAGGGAGATTATCATGGTCAAATGAACTACGATAACTTTTCGAAGAGGCTGAAAGAAAAACTTCTACCTAATATTCCTCCAAATTGTGTGATTATCATGGACAACGCTTCTTATCACACGAAAGTGTTAAATCCTGTACCTTCAAAGTACTCCACAAAAAAGAAATTATCGGAATGGTTAGAAGAACATAATATTCAATTTGATATTAATATGCGGAAGACTGACTTATATGATTTAGTTGTTTCCCACGCCCCTCCATCCAAGAAGTTTTGTGTGGATGAAATTTTAAAAGCAAATGGTCATGATGTTTTAAGAATTCCGCCATACCATTGCGATTTAAATGCCATCGAAATGGCATGGGCATCTACAAAAAAGTATGTGCGGAGCAGAAATGTTCATGTCGAGTTGAACATTTCTGCTCCGCACATACTTATACAGCGCTAAGAGATCTGGGTGTAAATGGTCTTCAAAACGTAAAGAAAAATGAATGGAAGAGTTTTTGTGACCATGTCAAAAATATTGAAAAAAATATTAAGAAATTGACAATCTACTAGAACAAACTATTGACGAGATTAATTTCGTTGTAGGTGATGACTCGGACGATTCTGAAGCAACCGTTTCAGCTGACTCCGACTTCGAATTTGACAGCGAGTCCACCTTAAGCGACACTGAAGCAATATTCTAGACGCACCTTCTTTTGGCGCTTCAGTAATCTTGTCGATATAGAATCTGACTAGTCATTAATTTCATAAATTTCTCAGAGATTTCCATTTTACACTCATACCCATTAATAAAGGATATTTCAGAGTCACGCTGAAATCTAACTCTAAAATGCATAACCGTAAAATGACTTCAAAAACCGTATGAAAGTTGCAGGAAGTCACCATATTACACCGATGGTACGTCACAATGATGAGAGTGTAAGAGAGTGATATATAAGGAATACAGGCAAAGAAAAATTGTTCGAGAATAATTCGTAGTAAAATTAAAGTCTTTTAGTGCAACAACCGTATAGTTATGACCCAAAGAATGTCATCCTGGAATAACATGTATGTTTGTTTCGGGGTATTATCGGTGTAGAATTCATGTTAATGGAAGCCAACGCCCGTCCTTGCTGTGCAAACTTCTTAAACAAATGTCTTCAACCAAAGGATATCCCCCGTATGGACAGCCAGTATTCTCACCGGATTCTCATCAATCCAGTAGAGTATGTGTGGGACATGCTTGGCCGACGAGTTGCAGCTCATCAACCACCTCCTTACATGTCAACCGGAACTTCGAAGAACATTGATTGATGAATGGTGTAATATTCCCCAAGATCAGATCAATAATTTGATACTCAGCTTGCCTAGGCATTGCACGAACAGTATTGCATCGTCTGGGAGACATACTGTGTATTAACCATTAAACCATGTAATATTAATTTTTGTAAATAGTTTTTTTTTTCTTTGTAATTTTATCCAGTTAGCAAAAAAAAATCACAATTTTTATCAATTATATCTTATAAAATAATATATTTAAGAATGATAATTTATCCTTAAATATATTCATTAACTTATTAATGAATGGTAATTCATTAATGAATATATTTTCAGAATATATAGCTTTATATAGATTTTTTCAGAATATATAGCTTTTTGCCTTAACAGTTCTTATGACCCCTAAATAATTTTGAGATCTCAATATTTTAGATTATTAATATTCAAATAATAATTTTTTTTTGATAAAATTAAGGCAAAAAATATCTCTGAAAAGGAAATGATTTGTTCTGAAAGCCACTGCGTAGTAACATGAAATTTCACCTGACTAATAGGAAACTTGTTAAATAATATCGAAGCTTATTATATAAGGAAATAAAGATTTTTTTCTCTAACTTTTGATCTGAAAATCTTAATGTGTGAATTTTAGTATGTGGTCTAAACATCAAATTTGCAGATTTATAACAATTCTAAATTAATTTCTATTCACAGAAATGCGAAAATTTGAAGGTTTAAAGAGAAAGAGAGAGAAAAATCTTTGGAATTGGGCAGAAATTGCATTTTGAAGTGCGAAAGCTTTGTTCTCGCCAACTGTTTGTAAAGCGTTCTTCAAACATTTGAGTGAATTTTGCACTTTTTAAATTATTGTGTTAAGATAATTAAAGATTCAGAGATTGGATATATTTAAATAATAAAAAAAAATTCAGAAATGAATAAGTTTTAATTTATTTATCGATAAACCAATATATATTCTAACTATAGGTGATATTTTGACATGATTTTAAAATGATAGAGAAAAATCGAATTACCAGTTAATCTGATTTAATTAGCTAAATATCTCTGTATATTAAACGTTTGAAAAATTTAAGAAAACCGGAAATATCCGAGTAATTTTTACAATCTCTGTGTTATAGTATTGAAGTTTTTTCAGTGATATGACAATTAATAATAACAATTCCCAAATATTATGGGATCTTCTTTCTTAATTTCATGATTAACATTTCATTGTATTTGAAATTTGCATTGAATCAGTGCAGCTTATTATTTGTATTATTATCTCCCCGACGTTTAGTAATGGAAAACTTATCCAATTTTTCTTATTTTGATGCATTAGTTTAAGCCTATACCAATACAAAATTTGTATCGTTTAAAGATAATAGAAACGACATTTATGTGTGAAACATTAGAGTACTTGCACTGACACTCGATAAAACTATCTAAATT
>JAOUZG010034401.1:1149027-1176769 GCA_026289955.1 Argiope argentata | reverse complement strand
AAAATTATTTTTAAGCATGTTGTAAGTAAGGAGAATTTCTAAGGCTATTTTGACAGCGCAGATTTCATCAAAACTGAGCAAATAAGCATTTAAAATGAATTTTCCTTAATGAATGAATTTATCTGAATTAATACTTTTTCGCTTATTTTTTCCAACTTTTGGAATTGATTGCAATATCAGTGTTTTGATATAATATTTTTTCTCTCGTTAGAGAAAAATAATAATATTATTTTCCTCTGACAAGAGAGAAAATCTTAACACATTCTGGAATAAACAAATGCTTTGGAGGAAAAAAAAAAGAATAACGTGAATAAAATCTTTTAGGATCAGAATCATTCCGTTAGGCTTAATATTAAATCTTCCTGTTTAAAGGAACAATTTTAACAATAAGTTTAGATTTTATAAAAAGAGAATTGATGTAAGGTTAAGACGTTATGTGTTAAAAGACGTGATGTAAGATTAAGTCTCTGAAGAATATTTCCATTTCAACATAAGAAAAATGGTTTTAAGTTGTATAAGAAAAATACTTAGACTGTATTGAATAAAATAAAAAACGAAGACACGGAAATGGACTAGCATAATAGCAGAAACGAAAATATAAGGAGAGAGAAAAAAAGACTAAATAAATAAATAAAATATCAGAAGTATTCATGATTTTCCAATCTCAGTTTGAAGATACAGAAAGAGCATATATCATGAATAACTAGCATATTTAAGAGAAAATAGAATGTTTACTGTATACATTACAGCGTTATGGCTAAATGCTATATGTTACGCTTGATGAATTCTTTCATAAAAAATAATATTAATATAGGATAAGAAATAATGCAAAATCAAATAATCTTGTTTAAGAGAATTTTATAGTTCATTATTATTAAATTTAGCTGGGTAACCAATCAAAATATCGAAAGTATTTAAAAGAAATATTTTTTTAACCGGGTTATTTAAGAACTAAAAATGGATAGTTTAATATGATAGCACAACTCAGCTGAAGAAGATCTAAAATTCGCTTGAAAGCATAAATTAAATTCATTTTACCCTTTTCCAGTGCAAATTTAGTTATACAAATTTTAAATAATTTACATATATATAAATAAATTGTTTGTAGTATTATTTCTCAAAATTAATACCTCAACATATGTTGATAGGTATGAAGATTGACAAATGGCAGTACAAACAAAATTACTTATGCATTGTATGTAACAGCGCCAAGGTTAAGTACTTTTCGCTTTGTACTGTGTGTAGTAGATTCCAAAACTGAATTTGCACTGTACATTACACATGTATCTTGTAAGAATGAAATAATCCTATACCAATTCATCGTTAGAATATATATTTGGTCTAAATTAACAGTAATTTTTTTCCATGATTTACAAATTAATAGATCTGAATTATAACTTATATGTGTTTCATTTTAAGAAGCCGATATCAGGAGAATGATAAATCTGAATTATAATTCGCACATTGTTCATTGTAAGAAGCTAATATTAGGAGAATGATTAATCTAATTAGTACCATGATTCATTGTAAGAAGTTTATATCAGGAGAATGATAAATCTAATTCGTACTTGGTCCATTGTAAGAATTCACTATCAGGTGAATAATAAAACTGAATTACAAATCTTGCATGGTTCATTTTAAGATGCCTATATCAGAAGAATGATAAATCTGAATTACAATTCGTACATGGTTCAAAACAAGAAGTCAGTATCAGGAGAATGATAAATCTAATTCGTACATGGTTCATTGTAAGAAGCCCCTATCAGGTGAATAATAAATCTGAATTATAAATTGTGCATGGTTCATTTTAAGATGCCTATATCAGGAGAATGAGAAATCTGAGTTAAAATTCGTTCATGGTTCAATATAAGAAACCAATATCAGGAGAATGATAAATCTAATTCCTACCATGATTCATTGTAAGAAGCTAATATCAGGTGAATGATAAATCTAATTCGTATTTGGTTAATTGTAAAAAGCTCCTATTAGGTGAATAATAAATCTCGATTATAAATCGTGCATGGCTCATTTTAAGATGCCTATATCAGGAGAATGATAAATCTGAATTACTATTCTTACATGCTTCATTGTAAGAAGCTAATATTAGAAGAACAATAAATCTAATTCATACATGATTCATTGTAAGAAGCCAATATAAGGGAAATAAATGTTTACCTGTATGAGGAGCCGTAGTTCTTCACTTTGGGTACTGATGGATAGAAGGTGTCGGAGGGCTCATGGGAGGGAGATAAGTAAGGGTCCCTTGGGGAGACTGGGGGTCGTCTTGAAGACTTCGGGGTGTATGAGAAAGATGAATAAGGAGAGCTGATGTCCACTCTTCTAGGCTGGTACACGCTTTCCAGTTCATCATAATTTCTGTACTTGGGTGTTCTGTAGTTGAAAATTTTCTTTTCGGTAGAAGTTTCCTCGTCGCTGTCGAAACCCGATCTCCGGGTGGCCCCGAAACTGAAAGGGGACTTGTACTTCTTCGGAGCCTTCTTAAAGGATTCTTCGGATGCGGCCACCTTGCTTCCAAAGGATTTTGACTTAAAGAGAAACGGAGACAGTTCATAAATAAACATTTAGTAAAATTTCCAAAGAAAACGAAAGTAATTGAGAATCAACTATCGCTTAAACATATTTTTCTACTTAATATGAAATCAATTTGAACTTTTGCTATGAACTTAAATTGATTTTAAATTCATGGCAATGATTTTAGTATTGGAAGGGGTTAATATTTCTTAACTGCTGCATACCAAACCATACAAGAACGTTCTCTAGGGTAGAACCATTATTGGAGAGTATGCGAGAACATTTTGGAGAGACCACTCCCAATGTTTAGAATTATATTTGTCTGTCATTCTGTCCATGAACTGGAAAATTCAAGAACGATTTGAATTGGAAGGATGAGATTTAATATACCGTCTCTATTCCAAATTTGTAAATTTTTATCAAAATTTGAAATTAATCTATTCTGTTATCCTGCTGTCTGAATTTAAATAAACTCGATGTTTGTAAAACGAAGAGGATTAGATGAGTAAATTTTAGCACATATATTCATCATCTAAAGTATAAATATCTATAAAATAATAAACCAAATCCATCTGGAGATGATAGGTCAATCGTTTTGAATTTACATACGCATGTAAATGCTGTAACTGTTAAAAACGTAGTGACTTAATTAATTTGGTATGTAATTCTGTGATTAAGGTTATAATTCTAAGTCAAACTTTGATTTTAATCAATGGGTAAAAAAGGCTTCAAAAATGAACATCCGATTTTATGGCTGTGTTAATCGCATTCCAACGACTAATTGTTCCAAAAAGTCGCCAAAGACTTTGCACTCGAATAGACTCTTTCATGATTATTGTTTTCTAAAAGTATATGATTAATAATTTACTGGGGAGTTTTTTGTTATATATATATGTTAATTGATTTGAAATGCGACCTACTTCTTAATAAACATCCTGATGATATGTAGTTCATCATAGTTCACTATAGGAAAGAAGGAAATATTTTGAAATAAACAACCACACCTTATAGGGGTTCGGACCTGTGACGCTTTGTCTGCCCAATTTACATTCAGTCCTCTAGGTCTCTGTCTATATTTCTAGGTTCCTTTTTTTACCCGCTTCAGAATTAGTTTGTAAACAGGAAGTTAAAATAGGTTTTCGAAAGAAATAAAAAATACGTCGCTTGTGGCTGTATTCGATTTATTTAAACGTAAAGATCACAATTTCCGCGAACAGTTTCGATTGCATAATATATAATTAACGTATGCAGAAGACATCCTGCCCCAAAATTCTGATGTGATGAATTAGGATTTTAATATGATGACCTTTATTAAGAAGAAAACAGTTCTGCCTTCTGTCCTCAATGTTCCAATTATCTCAGAATATGTACATTTTAGACCTCTATGAGTTTAAAAAATCCATTTTTGAAAAGTGCCCGTCAATTTGTCAATCTGTGATAAACATATCTGAAAAACGATTTGAGCTAGACGATTGAAATTTGGTATGGGATCTTTATTCCAATTTTTCAAAATTTTATCAAATTTTATCAAAATTTGTTTAGAGAAAGTCCGTCTATTCGAATATAAGTTAACACGATAGCGACAAAACGGAGGGAGACAGATTGATAAGATTCGGTTCATAGATTTAGCATCTACAGTATAGACACCTGTCAGAATTTGAGTCAAATCTAACCACGTGATAATTATCTATTAGTCGGTACTTTCAGACATAAATAAATATGATAATTAAAAATGCAGTGACAAATATATCAAATTTATTATGAGAATTTGTATCTACAAGTGTAGTTTTGTGTCAATTATTTTTGTTTCAATAGGTTAAGAAAACATGTCTAAAACTGTTCATACCACCTGTGACTTCCTGTTTGTGTCGCGCCCTATATCCTGTTAAAAAATTATTCACTTTAACTAACCTACTCATGCTTTACTTTACGTCTCCCCATGCTTACTCCCTACTTTTACTTTCTTTGTAATTGTTGATTATTTATTATGTGTTTTAACAGTAATAAATTTATTTTTATAGTTAATATGGATTAAGTCCATTATTCTCGAATTGTTCACTATCGATGAATTTATTACTTACTGGCATACTGCTTAGGTTAGGCCTACCTACGCCATAACAAAAACAAAAATTCGAATTTTGAATATCATTATAGACATGCCAACAATCATCCGTGAATAACTCGCCAAAAATGGCTCAGTTAAAATGCTATTCGTGGTGAATTACTATCCTTGGTTCGCCAAGGATAGGCTCGTTAGAAAAGCTAAACTCACCCGAAAGTTAATATTTCATAACTAATATTAATGTTAGATGTCTTCCAGTTTAAAGGTTTGAAGTTACCATAGAATCAAATCAATCACTATTTCTTGAATCAATAGAACATTCGAAAACGAATTAATTTCTTCATATACGAATTTATTCAGTTTGGGCATTGATTGGGATTGCAATGGCCTGTTGGTAAGGCTTCGGCTTCGCAACCGGAGGGTTTCAGATTCGAGACCCGATTCCACTGAAAAACAGTCATGTAAGTGGCTCTGGTGCACCTTAGATTGGTCAGGGCAAACGTCCTCCCTCTAGTTTGGTGTGAAAGAGTGGAGAAGGGGAAAGGTAAGAGGGGAATTTATTGAAGTGCATGTCCCAATGTTTTTTTGTGCTTACATTCATATGTCAATGCAATTTTCCCTGTGTTCCCTGTATTTTATACAGTTACCTCTATCCCGAGAGATACATGTCCCATTTAAGTTGACCACTGAGATACATATGCCCTATCTCCAATATTGCACTTATAATAGTTAATTTTTGTTTCGACTGTAGCAGAATATAGCTTTTATACTTTATTTGGCCGGCGTCCTAGCATGGGGTAAAGCGTCTTCTCCGTGATCTGGGCCTCGAAAGTTTGAGTCCCGGTTTGGGCATGGTTGTTCTTCTGCGTTCTGTCTGTAAAGAGTATGAATACCCCCCCCCCCCTGTATAAAGCAGCTGTGTAAGCGAATGTCTGATGAATGAGTTGCAAATTCGGATTCTTGGCCCTAATTGGAGCTGCTACAAACAAGAGACACTGATTATTCCTAAATCACTGACCACCTCGGTGAGCTTGTCCATGGCAAGCGTCATAAAAAGTAACAAAATAATTTACTCTATTTCACCCATTAAAGTCTTAAATTACCTTAATTTTGGACAAGAAAAAAAAACGTATTGAAAGGGTTAATCAACGAGATTTCGTTCCTGGTTAGATTATAGGGCTAGATGTGGAATGCATTGCTATTGTGAAATGCAGCCAAAAAAGATATGTCTTTAGACAGTTTTCTTTAAAAAAAATATTAGATCACATTATTCTAAAATAGTTTGAGTATTTGTTTATAATAGAACTGTTGTCCAATTTAATGCGGATTCCAATGGAGAAAGAAAATCTATTTCTTTGCGAGAATTACGTGTAAAATTCGGATGGGAATTATTCGAATCAAGCGAGGCTCTACTGTGCTAAGATGTTCGCAGAGGAGTATGCTTACCCGAGGAATCACTGCTTCTTTATCCAAATCGTCCGATCTCGCACTGATCCCTGGGGAGAGAGTGGGGGCGATGGCGTAAGGGTAGCCGTATCTGACACTGGCAGCGGAAGCCGACGATCTCGGTGAGACGGACTGAAGCTTGAAGCTTTTCATGGCCACGCTCTCTGCTGCAGCCAGCTCACTGGGCTTGGATTTCTTGAAGTCCTTTTGTGTCTTTTCAGAGACCTTTGCGCCCAAGGACACCATGACCATGCAGCTGACTATCAGCAGTAATTGGCATCTCGGAATGTTATAATGCGCCTGTGAAAAGAAAGGGATAGTTATTTAGCATAGTTATTTGAACGGTCTTTTATTAAAATGTATATAGCAAATATTACGAAAAAAATGTACTGCAAAAATATAATTGATAATTATTTTTAAATTTTAGTATCCAAATTAATTCAAAATAGAAATGAAATCTACGATCTAAAATTTCAAGTTATCATGTGAGAACATTATTATTTTTAAGTCATTATTTACCTTAATTAATTTAAGACTTTAACCGTTTAAAAACAATGCTGTTAATCAGGTTTACTTTTCAAAAGCTCATCTGCTTTCAAAGAAGCATACATAATATTAATGCAATACTGGTAAAAGCAGGAAAAATATATGTGATTAACAGATGTTGATGAATATTGCCATTTATATTTTATTCATTGCCTACGGAATTTCGAGCTTCAATTATTCGTTGTCTTCAATTACTCAACCCCTCCCCCTAGCGAAAACAACATTATATTATCACTTAATAATATGAAGAGAAAAAAAACCACTCCAGTTATATAAAAAAATCTGAGATTTCTTATGAATTTTAATTTATTTACAAGTTTTTAGTCCTGAGTCAGGGAAGGGGGGGGGGGTACTTGGAACTATTTTTGTGCGTACGGCTCTTTACTCCATATTTGTAGATTTCGATGAAATTTTGAGCTCTGTTCAAAGTTTGTCTGACCAGCTGCTTGAATTTATGTTGATATAATAACTACAAAACCAAGAGAGTTTACCAAAAAATTGCCGGTAAAGTTTATAGGCATAAAAGAACCCAAGAATCCGCAAGAGGGGTAAAACGGGGGAACGCGTGCCCCATTTGAAGATTCAAGGGTCGTTGGAACACAGCTTAACACGAAACCTCTAGTGTTTTGTTCCCAAGAATACTTGGTCCTCGTTTATCGACCCACTGAAGGGACGGAAGGCTGAGTCGAATTTGTCTAGCCCGAGGACTGAATCTCGGAACTGTGCGTTGACAACGCGAAGCATTACCACGACGTCACCGGGCTTCGGCAAGAAATATTATTTAAATTCAAATTCAGGAATAAATCTTGAATAAAGATAGGAAAATCAAGGTTTCATATGTGACGTGAAAAGTGAACAATAATTTCACACTTTTTGGTATAAGAGTGTGAAATCGTTATTCACTTTTGTTTATCTTTTACAATGGACTTTAAACACAGATGGATTATGATTAAAGCTCGACTTTGAAATGGCTGTAAAATTAAAACTACCGAGTCAAATGTTTTCAAACTTGGTAATAATTTTAAAAAGTTAATAAAAATTCCATTTTCGCCAAAAAAAAGTTCAAAAACTTATGGCCAATGCGGAAATGGCGCTGTATGTAATACTGTTAAGCAAAACAGGGTGTGAAGACATCGTTTTAAAATGTATTTAATCGTTTCTGAAACATGTTACATGTATTTAATCGTTTCTGAAGTATGTTCAATGTGACATACGACCTTTTCAGAAAGCGAAGTTGAATAGCATTACTGCATTTTCAACAGTAGCTCTTAGTATATCAGGAGATATTTTAAGGTGCCAGTTACGGATACACATGCCGGTGCATCGCATTTGTCAGTTCTACCTAAATGTTAGGATTATCATCCTAAACAGAGGTTGTGAGATAACAAACATTAAATTTTTTTTGTAAAATGTTTCAGAAACGATTAAACACATTTTAAACTGATGTCTTCGTGTCCTATTTTGCTTAACAATATTGATATCATTTCACTCCTAGTGGCGAGTTTTGGAACTGTTTTTGGTAGAAAAGAAATTTTCATGACCTTCTTTAAATTATTGACAAGTTTGATAACATTTGATCTTGTAGATTTCTTTTTATGGAAATTTCAAATTTGAACTTAAAATTATAACCACCCTGTACATAAACTACTTCATTTTTTCCCCACAAATAATTCCCCTTCCACGTCCATTCTCCCACTTACGACTGAAATTCGCCGTCTTTATTTCTTTCGAGACAAGCCATCAAAATTCGGTTTGGTCCAGGATAAATCTGGATATCTAATCACTTTACAGTTTTTTCTTCTTAAGAAATTCTAAACCTCATTCTTCTGTGCTTGTTTAAGTAATGCCTTAAAACGTTTTTGATTAATGGATCAGAAGTTTTAATTCTATTTAACTCTCAGATGCGTTGTAGCTATATATTTTAATTGTTATTATATTTTATTAATATTTCATTAACATGCTATTAATATTTCAATTGAAAAAATTTCGATATTTGGACAAATTTTAAACTATTTATCTATTTCTAGATCTTTCTATCATTTCATTAAAATTATTCACTTCTTTCTATATATAAAATTTGAATGTAAAAAATACAATTTCATTAGTTTTCTTTATTATTTATTATCTCGAAAAAAAAATTCACCGATGTATGAATATATCCGAAAATATAAAAGTGCATAATTTTTTCCGCCATTCTAACTCTCAGAATCGCTAATATCGAGAATTTTCTAAATCGATCCATAATTCAGAGCATACAAATATGCATCTCAATCAAGTTAAAAATAGAAGTGAAACATAGAATTCATTAAGGCAAAGTATGTTTACGGTGTTTTGTCAAACATCTAATCTGAAGCAACGTATTATCCAAGACAGCCCTTCGCAATAAATCCAACTAAAGCAAATTACGCTCCCATTTGTATGACAAGCAATTACCAAAAGTTGCATTTAATTGCTACCTTTAGCTGCCTGCTTTATGACAAGCCCCGCCGTCGACGTGAATAACAAATGGCGGAAAGATTATCTGGAACATTAAACCTTTGTACACGAGTCTCTTCAAATGGTGTGTTTGTTTTTGACGGCCACTTATTAGTTCTGCCATGATTGCGCATAAAGATTCTGAGTAATACGAAAAGGTTTAATTAGGTTTTGCTTGAAGTTATGAACGACGTTTTTGTAGTTGAATTTTCTCTTTTCTTTCGCAAATCTTAGAGGGTTTTTTTTTTTTTTGAGTTGAAACGTTATCAGGGTATTAGCATTGGAGTTGTAACAAGGATGAAAAGTTGACTTTCTGGAGGTTTATTGTAAGAAGTACCATGGAGACAGAATTCTAATGGGACTAATGTTACCTTCTTCTTTCTTGTATAATAATTACATGGAATTCGTTAAAAAATTTGAATTCGATAGTTTGACGAAACTTTTTTAGATCGTCCAGAGTTCAAAAGACTCATTTGTAGCATTATGCCTTTCTGCCTGGAACAAAGATATCTCAAAAATACTTTGGGTTAGACAGATTAAATTTGATTTGAAATTTACACCAAATTCGTAAATTTATCTCAATTTATGAGCAAAATCCGTCCAACCCAGAATCCGTATCTACCCAGCTATTCGAATAAAGTTAACACGATAATTACGCCGGTGTCCTGGCACAGAGATTGCGCGCCTTCTCCGGGGTATGGGCGTCCAAGGTTCGAATCCCGGTTAGGGCATGGTTGTTCTTCTGTGTACTTATTATCTGTTAGGTCTGTGAATGTGCCCCCTGTAAAAAAGGGCTGTGAAAATGACTGTGACGACTCCTGGCTTTAAAACAAGAGACGCTTCTTTCGTCTTAAAACTCGCTTTTCTCTTGATAAATGTTGCCCAAGGCAAGTGCCATTAACAACAACAACGATAATTTCAGAACAAAGAGCACAAGATGAATAAAAATCGGTACAAAATTGTGACACCTATAGTGTAGACATTTTTCAAATTCTGATCTAAATACAAGGGGTAAACTGTTTATCGATCTGTATTTTAAAGAGTATATAAATGCGATAACTCAATGACTTAAAAATATCAACTTTGGTTTAAGATTTTGTAACTACAAGTGTCAGATTTTTGTTTCAATTGTTTTGAAAAAATGCGTTTAAAATACAATTTTTTTTTTGGATACTATTAAGGACGAGCCAAAAAAACACGCAAAGGATCACACGATAAATTCAGTAAAAATACCGTATTCAAGCAATATTTAGTTTTTCTTAATTATATGCTGAGCGTTCAATAGCTTATAATTCAAGTTATTCTTTGGGAGTACACTTTTATTAGAGTGTGTGAGAAAGTTTTGGGGAGACTATAAAGAAGTTGATTCAAGATAATATGATGAGGACAGAAAAAAAGAAAAGAAAAGAAAAAAATCTCTTGCCTCGGGCATCCTTTATACTTAAGTAAATTTCTACATCTAAGGAGGGAAAATATTATACTCGGGCGCCACTTATCCAGGTTACGCCTTTGAATTGTTTAGTATTGTATAGTTAATTCCAAAACGTAGCATATTCCCTTTGCTGTACGAATTTCCTTGGAATAAGGGAAACTTACCTTTTTTGTTTTGCCGATGTGGAGTTTGAATTTTTCTGTTGTGTTATCTAATTTTCTTGCTAATTATTTTATTGCAGATAATGTATTTTATTTTGAAATTTTTCTTTTGAAAGTACATAGGTTTTCTTTGTGTTTTCATGAACTAGTCATAATTTCTTAATCAAAGAAATTATGTCAATCACCCAGACTTTTAAAAGACCCTCTTTGAGAAAATGTTTTTTTGTTTTACGGTCCAAACCAAATGAATTACATTAACTTAATTACGTATTTTCATTTGATGATAATAATAATATCTTATAATTTATAGTCAAAATTAAATTTCCAAGAGAATTTTAAAATTATTTTCGTTTTTTTTATTATTATAAAAGAGAATGCAGAATAAAATCAAGATGACTCTTAGGAATATATCAAATAGGGTTTGCCGATTGGAGGCTTTTTTAAGAAGGGTCTAATTTTAAAATTCTGCCTTCATACACGCACACAAAAGAATTGGCGAGTCCGAAAGAATCGAGCCCCAGTTTGCTACTGGCGTCAGCCATGTCTCATCAGAATTTGCACAATAAAAGAACCAACCAAAAGAAAAATAAAAAATAACCCGACAGTTCAGAAGCCGTCTTATAAAGTAATTGTTCTTCTTTCTTGCATCAAGTTCGTGACACCTAAACTCGACAAACAGCAACAAAGGGTAAACTGGACAGCAGATATGGCGAACAAATGGGCCACTTGGGATTCGTCTCACCCTACAGGCCCACCGTTAGGTAAGAATGTGATGAAACAAGGCCTGGAAACTGGGTCGCGGGGGTCAAGCAAGAGTGGGATGATACTTTGGGGATGGAAACCGATTCCGAGTCGGAGGTGGGTTCATCCAATGCCCCACATTCTGCCATCGGGGTCACGTGATTCTATCAGGTGAATAGATAAGTCAATGCAAACTACTTTATTCATCACTTGCAGTTTTCACAGCTGTGTTTCTTTCTTTGTTTGAGGATGAGACACCGCGAAAATGGTTTATTTCGTGTCCAGAGAAGGTTTTTGAAATTATAGTGGTCGAAAGAGTGGTGTGAAAGTTGAGATGAGTTTTTCACCTTATAATTAAGACTGTTAATTGCTTTATATAAAAGAAAGGTACAATTTGTCTCATACAGTGATAGACTGGTTACTTGACATATTAAAATATAGTTCTCTTGGCCTACTTTAGTAATGATATTTCAGGTCTACGTGAGAAATTAAACATTAAAAGAAGCCTTTGATGTTGCAATAAATCAAGAGATGTCAAACAATTATTTCCATCATAATCATTCAAAATGTAAATCAAAGGAACTGGGCATCCACTTTTTTACTTATAATGTGAGATTTCAATAAATTGAAAAACTGTAACACAAGAGAAAATATAAACGCAAGCTAATATAAGCGATGACGCAGAAGTGGATTTTGCAGGCAGGAAAATTATTGCTTCGGAAAAGAAAATCGAAATTTATTTAATTAATAAATTTATGTTAATTGCAGTTAAATATTTTTTGATTTGTCAAATTTTTAATTAAAATAATTTCGCTATTTCGTTTCAATAAAAATTTTTCCAATATATGATATTTTCAAGAAAATTATTAGGCTTTTATATAGTTTTTCTTTTCCAGGAAAAAGTTTACGAAGTTATTTAATGAAGGAACCAGCTGGAATGGTCTCCTCAAAACTTTTTCGATTATTCTCTAATACAGACGGAATGGTGTTTTAGACGCGCTTTCCTCATCCGATTGAAACGGAAATTTGATACACAAATACAACTGTAATCCAAAAATCCAAATTTGATACATTGTCGCCACATTTTCGAGCCATCACGTTTGCATGCTTCGGAAAGTACAGACCGACAGACATCAATCCCTTTTTGGATTTAGCTCAAGATTTTATACAATGATTTTTTTTCCATTTAGCTCTTTTAGCTTGTAAGTGATTATGTTTTTCTATTCTTAATCAACTGGACAGAGATACTTTATCTGAATAGGTAATGTTCAGGATTTGATTGAAATCTACAAATTTGGTGTGAAGACCATGTATTAAATTTCACCCGTCTAGCTCAAAACGCTGGTGAGTTATCTTTGTTACAAATAGACATTTTCCCAAAATGCGTTTTTCCGAGTTCATTGAAATATAAAACGTGAAGATGATCGAAATCTCGAGTCTAACTATTCTAAGAATTACAATCATTTATCTGTTTTTTTATAAAAGATAAAACAAAATGTAACTCAAAAAACTTCCATTGGAGCATTGTATGTTTTCTAAGTCAGTTGCTAACTATTGATCCGTGAAAAAAATTATCACAAAACTTGCCAGTTCTACTTTGAAAAGAAAATGAACCACTTCAATAAATATATTTACAATCAAAATACAACTTCGCATATTCGTATTTATTTAAGATTTATTCCAAATATAGAGTTATAATGTTCCCATAGTCACAAACAAACAATTCCACATTACCAGAAAATTACGCCTCCTTCGCCGTCTATTTCGAGTGGTTTGAGTAGCTCGGGTTTCGTGAACAAGGAAACGGTGGGCACTTCATCCAAACTAGGTTTTCTCGAGCAAATAGCTCTGAGCGTCATCGTGCCATTGGGTGGCATCCTTTCCAACAAAGATTACCCGCTGAGATGAAGTGAAAGGGGTCATGCACGAACAAGAGAGCACACTCTCCCTTTCCTGCAGAGTTAATTTTTCTCTCCATCCAACAACCCCACCTTCTGTATCTCAGACATCCAGATCGTGGATAAAAATCTATGAATAGGAAGAAGACTTAACTAGGCTGCTTTGGTGCGCCGTTATGCTCTGTTAGTGACTTCTAGACAAGAGACCTAATAGACTCGCACAAAGAGAGCTTGTGAAAGGGCGCCGGGTGAGCTACTTGCAGTGGTTATATCCTTGTCTAAGTCTAGCATTGCATGAAAAAACCAATCAGCTGATGTAAGTCTTCGAAAATTGACACTTTCATAGTTCACGCATCGTCTTTCAACTGTGAATGCTTCGAGGCATTCTCATTTTACATGCCCCTAGACATTCGGGAGACCTAGTAAAGAGGCTTAAACCTTCATGATTAAATACCAAATGATCGATGATTAAAATGTGCGGAATAAATCTGTGTATATTTATGATATTGATTTTTTTTGTATGCTGGAACCTTATACATTTTCACATCCCTAGACGAATTCAAACTAGCTTTGCCATATATAGTTCTCAGACGCTAGAATGATTGATTGGGCCATTAGAAAGCTTCTATATCTCTTTAACCCTTTAAAGGGCCGTTTTTTTCGAGTCATGATAAATAAAAATATTTTTAAGATTGAGATTAACTTAAGAAATGTAATTAATTTAACTAATTAAATAAATATTATTTGATTGATTAATTAATTAATAACTAAGCAGAAAATCAAAACACGACATTTTGTGCGAGATAAGGTAGAGAAGCAACTAAGTTTCTGTCTTACTGAAAAATATGTCGAAACATGTCTTAATCTATATAACATCATTAGATTATTGATAGATTTGTTGGGAAGCCTGTTTCCCCTGGCCCTTGAAAGGGTTAAAAGGAATGAAATGGAGATCGAAAGATTTAACGTTTTTTCCACCATAACTTTCGTGCTGATCATTCCACAATATATGTTTTTGGACAATCTTAGAATTTTAAAATTAGCTTTTATTGATATAAATTTTATTTTCATTACAATTGTTTGTCTAATTTTCAGCACTTTTTAAAATTAATTTTAACACATTTTTTTATTCATGAAATATTAAGATTCTTTTTTTATTTAATTACATCTATCATAAGCGAGTTTTTGTCATTGTTGAAATTGAGTTACTTTTTTAAAAAGAATTTTGCTTTTAAATATGTTACCTAGATTTCACTTTTTTGCATTCGAAGTATAGAAAAAGTATTATGATGCTTGAAAAATTCAAACTCAAGATTTTAACGAATTTCCATATTTCAAATTTCCTTGAGTTCAAAAAACGCAATTTAAAAAAGTGTCTGTCTCACTTGACAAAGATAACTCAAAAACGTTTTTATCTAGACTGATGAAATTTGGTATTACGGATTTCTATATCATTTTCAGAAAAATCCATTCAGAGGAACGTAACTGTTTGAATATAAGTTAACATATTAATAACGAAATGAAGACAGATAAAATTCGATTTAGAGATGTTTCATCTATAGCATAAACATCTTTTTAAAACTTTGTGCATAATTTTGACTAGAGTTAGGCTGTTTATTGATCCATATTTTTAGATACAGGTAAATGGTATATCTCAATATTAGGACTTCTTGTTTTTTTTTCTTAGAGTACTTGTCAGGGACAAGTTCATTGATGCAGTCAGCGATTTAAAGTCGAGGGTACGTCTCTTGTTTTAGTAGCGCTAACTAAGACCAAAAGTACATCTTAGCTACTCTCGCATCACATTCTCTTGCATAGCCCGTTTTTACAGGGGTTTTTCCAACATCTCACAGATAGAATTGATGAAAAACAACAATGCCCAAACTGGGGTTCGAACCCAGGACCCTCAGATCACGGGATAGAAGCGCTACTCCTGAGCCACGACGTCGTCAAGTGAGGATTTAAATGTATCAAACTTGCTATGGTATTTTACTACAATTGCAGTTATCTGTCAAATTTTAGTTCCAATCGGTTGAAAAAAAAGCATCTAAAATCTAAACTCGATTTCCAGATACTTTCACAGTATGGCAGGAATTAATTGCCAAAAACACTCCAAGGGTCCTACGACAGATCACTTTCATATTATGCACTTAGTAAATACCAAACTATTTTAACGGACATTATTTCTTCCATTTTATCCCTTACTCTATGACTAAAAAATGAAAGAGTGTACATTATAACACCAAACATAATTACTCAAATTATTAATCTTCCGACCCTTCTGAATAAATTTAGAATTTACGACAACCCTTATTGTCCCTTCTGTAGCCCCTCCATCTCATAGAAGTAACTTGATAGAGAACAAGAAAATTGAAACTAGAACAAGCTTTTTTAAATCAATACAATCTTTCAAAATTTTCCTCCAAAAAACTGCTTTTAGTGAGCGTTATCTACAAATTGTTCTCTGTTCACTGACATTTTTTGATGGATACAGTAACTTTAGTTTCTTGACATTAGGTGATTAAACTTTTTTTTGCTAAAGAGAAACCTTAATCAGTAGGTATATTAAGAAAAAACATATCATTATCTGAGATCAAAATGCCTTCAGGTCATTGCCTTTTCCTGATATTGTTAAACTGTAAAGTTAAAACTTAATCTCTTAAAAACGCCATTATGAATCTAAAAGTTCCATGTTCTTACGCGGCAATTCTGTTCAACCAAATTCTAGAGTTGGAACTCAGATTTTTACATATATAAGTCAGGTATTTGCACTAATGTTATTTAACCGGGTACTTTAGAATGTTATTTAATTAGGGAATTGAGTTTTAAACCTTTCATGCATTGTATATTAAAACTACACCACTCAGAAATATATGTGTTTTGTTTCTTTCGGCGTGTACATTTGTTGAATAAATAGATACAGGCTAAGCTGAAAAATTAACATAAAAGAGGGACTAGTTTTATACAAAAAAAGTAAATTGTAAAAATTGAGCGGTATCTAGTATGTATTCAAAGTAGATAGATACCTCTTAAAAGAGATATGCCTTCTGTATTAATCCTCTTTTATAACAATGCATAGCCAGATTTTAATTCAGACCCCTTCTTATATTTGTCGATGCATTATGAATGCATCATTTTTTTAAACTTCCATGCATATAAAAATATAAATTAGTTGAATATACTTTTTGAATAGGAAATTCGACGGTGTTTGCCAACTTGACAATTTTATTACTGAAGCTTGCATTATTGCAGTTTGTGATAAGTAGTGGTTTAAACGATTTATTCGAGAAAAAGTGTGGTTTATTTTTTCAGAATAAAGTGCAGTTAAAAGCATTTACTTAAAAGTATGATCATTTGAATATATTCTATATAAATCTTGCGTCTTGTTACATCTAATTCTGATGATACTAACTTGTGTTTAGCCAAGACCATGAGTCAAGAATTCATAATAAGAAAAAGACTCAAGAAAAAGTAAATCATGAATATTTTTAAAGCAGGTCCAAAGATTCCTGTAAAAGGAGATATTTTATGTTTTGTATAAGAGATCTGGAGCATTAATTAGATGTATTGCTTTCCCGAACAAAAATAAAACTATTATTCTTATTTGTGCTTCGCTTTGAAGAAAATAAGAAAAGTATCAGTGGCCAGCTCCACCGTATTGCATTCAATGCCAAAGTACTCGTCGTTGTACTAGTTTTATTGAATAATGCTGGCTAAGACATTAGAATTAATAATAAATTCAAATGAGAAAGCAGATTTGTTATTATAATAAAAAAATGACTGATTATGAATATGCTTAATCGATATAAGAAAATCGTAACAGTGGACTTAATAACTCATTACCCGGGAAAAGCATACAAATAATACCTATTATATAGTTCTTGTCACTGAATGTTTTTTCCTCATACAAAAAATATTTTAATTTTTTTAAAAGCAAGATTTTTCAGCTACCGAAATTGAAATTCTATTGTTAGCTTTTTTAACAGGGTATGTAATAAGTTATGTATAAATGAATTCTAAAAAAACCATTTTTATTTTTGTATTAAAAAGTGGATTTTTTTTAATTATATATTTTTTATTTATTTTCCCAAACTCACTACCTCATCACTCATACAATATCAAATTTTTTTAATTAATCTATTAACTAAAATTAAGTTCCAAAAATATATTTAAAAAGTGTATCGTCTTCGATAACTCACAAAATTTTAAGATTCAAGTAAGAAAGGATTGTAAAATCGGTGCAAATCTTTTTATTGCCCTTAAATACATGAAACAAATGAAATAAAATGAATAGTAAATTATTTATTGAAATTGAACATATCTCTCAAAGAATTACCAACAGTTAAATAATTAATAAAATATGTATTTAGTATTCGATAAAAAAGATTCTTTGTCCAACAATTTATGAAGCATATGTAAGAGCTGCTAATTTTATTTCTCCGATACTTTTAAGGCTTGCATTACATTTTATATTTTAACCTACATTTTAAATTTTAGAAAATAAAGATGATCGTTTCACAAAATAAAATAACTCAAAAATATGATCTTTTCAGCGTTTCTTACTTGGATTCTTTTAAAGACTGATTTGCAAATTCTTTCAGCGCTTTGTTGAACAGAGTGGAATCATGGTAAAATAATAACAATAACAGCAATACGAGAGAATTCTTTCCTCAGCTATTCACTGAAAGATTTATTTATTGTTTTATTTATTCTATTCGCATGAAATTTTCTCAGTTAAATGGTAAACTTCCTCAAGGTGGATTAGAATTTGTATCCTCTTTCACAGAAGTTTCTGAAAACGAAGGACAACCGCTGATTGCAAAACTTCAAGAAGATGAGTTGAATTGAAAAAAAAAATCTTCTCCAGACTGTTTGAATTTCAAGGATCGAAAACAAACAAAAAGAAGCTTTTGACATCTGTTTTCACATTGTTCTAAAACCAAAGTTTCATCATTTTAGAAGTACTTTTGTTCTAGTTCTCACAAATCTAATTAGGACAAGAGATTTGATATCTAAATCTTTTTTCTCAAACATAAGAATAGGTTTTATTCACCATAGAAAGAATATCTTTTTTCTTTATTATTAATAGAATTTGCTAATAAGAAACGTTGCTCAGTTCTTAAGTTCCAAAACATTGCATAGTTAAATTTAATTGAAAAAGTTAAATAAATAATCCTTATTTTGAGATATGGGATAATATAAAAATAATAATTTTATAAATATTTCAAAATTAAAGGTCATGGAAATCAGTTTGAACTGTATCATTTAATAGAATAATTCGATTCGGAGGGTAAATAATTTTTATTTAAAGAATCTGTTGAAGATATATTCCCTTCCATTTTTTTAAATATCTTTTTTACAAGATTATTACATTAAATTGGATATATAAAATCAGACGATTCATAGAAAGAAAATGCTAAAAATGGTTTCTCCTATATTATGTGCCTCTGTATAATTAAAAGTGAAATTTAACATATGAAAAATGACACAACTTTAGAATTTTGTAAAATACCCCCATGATGAAGGGAAAAAAAATTCTTTTTAATGAGTGATTTTTTTGGAAACTTTGAATGAATTATTATTAATTTTTTTATCCATACAGTCTTTAAGCTAAGATTTTCCATAGGCGATTTTCTGAGTCAATATGATTATTTTGATTGAAAATTTTCACTTTCAAAAAGGGGTTATAAGTGGTTTTATTTTGAATAAAGTAAGGATTCTTTATACGGAAATACTCTCCGGAAAATCTGTAGTATACAATTTTGTCTTAACTCGAGAAACATTCGATTTAGTAGAAATTTTTCGACAGCTGATATTTTTAAGGAAAAAGAAGTTTAATTGGAAGAAAGTCAATAAACATGCTTGCTAATTCACCCAGATGGACAAAATGAAAACGTCGTTAATCCAAATAAATTTTTCACAGTCTATCAGTTTTGTATAAGGACTCAAAGGACAATTTTGGCTGGAATTATGACAAAATTGCTAATAAGTGTTTTAAGCTGTAGGAAAAAACACTTAAAAACCCTAAACACTTAAATGGGAAAAATGCAGAAAACAATATAATAAATAAAGAATATTATAATTTCCATAGATTACAAGTAAATATATATATATTCTCGAGAGACTCTATTCTTTTTGCGGCTATAACAAATTTTAGACAAAATCTCTTTTGAAAATTGAATATGTCATTGTAATATGAGGTTTAAATTTAATTAGTTCGGATGATTGACGTTCTCAACAGAAGATGTCAAATTAGAATCAATTCGAATTATTCGATCAATTCTATGAAGCCTAACTAATGTACTCCCAAAGTCGATCGATTTCGGATACTTTGTATTCTGACCTGATTATATCTAATCTAATTGCAATGGACTCTCGTACGATACGGGATCATGTTCCACGTAATAGGAAATCACAGGACAATACATGCTATACACTGATAGGCATAATGTAAGTGAAAAAAAATTCTTATTTGTAATTATGTAGAGGTCTAGTGTAAGGCTATTTTTCTTTAAAGAAACTGTTTTTTTTGTCCATATATGAATAATAAACAAGAGCAACTCGCTTGGTTTGCTATAAAAATGAATAAATGGATAAATTAACAAGTAATATAATTTTTTAAAAAAAATCCTACCTAGGTCAACAAAGAAAAAAAAAATTAGTTGCTCTTTTTAAAATACAATTCATACAGAGCCTCAAATATTGATATTCAAGTAATATAAAACATTTCTTTCAAAATCACTTCCTACTTTCAACAATTTTTTAATTTTAGTCTCATTTTATTAAATAATTACAATTTATATAAATAATTTATCAAAAAATTATTCTGTCCGTCTATAAGTCTGTGACAAAGAACCCTTTGAACTAAATGAAACTTGTTATACGGTTTTTATAACAAGTTTTAATATATATAATAATTGTAGGCTAACAATTATTATATATATTGAACAATTATTATTTTATTATTGTTTTTATAACAATTGTAGATTTATGTAAAATTTTGAGCAAAATTCGTTCGGAGAAAGTATGTCTGACCGGCTGTTCGAATATAAGTTAACATGATTACAACAAAACGAAAAGAACTAGATGGATAAAATTTGGTACACGTATTTAACACCTATAGTATGGAACTATATCAAATTTTAAATCAAATCTAAGGAGGGCTCGACCATATGTCGATCTGATAACTCGAAAACGCAATGAGAACTGTATTAAATTTAGTAAGGGACGTTTTTGATTGCAAGTGTAGCGTTTTAATAAATTTTGTTCAATCTATCGTGAAAAATGCATCTAAAATTGAGACTCGATTTCTATTATTGTTAACCGCATTACGGGGCTTAATCACGAAATAATTCCTGAAATTTTAGATTCAGCAAAAATGTTATATTCACTCTAATAGTTAGTATATCTTAACTATTGCACGCCAGTGCCAGAGAAGGCGTCCTCTGACATAACGCCTTTACTAGAGAATATTCGAGAAAGTTTTAAGGAAACCATTTGGTTTTTCAACCAATTAAAATGCAATATCAATTTACTTGAATTCGACAGTTTTTGACAGTTAAGTCATGAAACCCTTCACTGGTTTTCTTTTATGTTTAAACGTGTTAGAAATTGCTGTCAGTAACGATCCGTGAAATGTCGTTTGGGTCAATAATTAGGTAATAAATTTTTTTTCTTGTCTTATGATTTCCGCTTCCATGATTTTAGATTTTTTTTTCTTCTGTTGAATTGGGAAGGTAAATTACTAGATTATGGCTGAAAGCCAATTTTCAAATCATTCTCTGTTACAATATTTAGGTATTCAAAATTTAAAAACTTCCCATATATTATTGAATACCAAAATTTAAATAATTTATAAGTTTTACGATGAATATAAAAAAGCAAGTTTTCTGGAATTTTATTTTAGGAATAATAAAAAGAAAAGTAATTTAGAATGCAGTAATCTGAACATAAATATTAAGGCTAATTACGTATTAAATAGTATTTTTTATATAATTGTTGTTTTCCTTCTTTAAAATTTATTTTAATAATTTACATTGATTTACTATGATTAGGAAAACTACCACGGGAAATAAATAATTTTCGTTAAGATCATTATTTTTTTTTTAATTTTTCGAATCGAAATATTTAAAGAAAATTATTTTGCATTTTGGCTACCAAAAGATATTACTAAACTGCAGCTCACGAGGTTAAAATGGGGCCAATTTTATTCACAATATTTATTAACTTATTCGCAATGAAAAAAATATTTAACTTTTTATTCGTGCATTTGATTTTGACATTTATATCATTTTTGATATTTCAATTACATTTTCATGACGAAAAACATTAAAAATAATCACTTGTCTGTATTCTTAAAATTTATATCTTATTTTTTTTCTAGTCTTTTCTCTATACTAGATTAATAAGCTTTAAATCAAAATATTTTGTTAAATAACAATCAAGTAAATCTCCTCTACCGACCGCATATTTTGCCTTAGCAGAAATACACCTTTTATCTCATTGGATAAATATGAAATTATAAATATATTGCATGCTTTGAATACCCTTTTACTTTTATTTTTTTCATTCAGTGAACTAATCTGTGTAAAGGCTCCAGAAGTGTTGAATACTATTTAAAAAATGGGGAAAAAGGATTACAAGATGAAAAAAATGTTTCAGAAGCACCGATAGATGGCGCTGTAAGAAAGAAAATATGTTGAAAATTCACAAAGAATCGCATCCCTCCCCCCCACATGCTTTACAGAATTTTTCCTATCTAATTTCTATTGTAGATATGAAATGAAAGAAGATTTTTAAATGAAGACATTTTAATTATCATTGTAATTGCCATTTCGCTTTGTAAGCACAAAAATTTGCTTAAATATTGTTTTGTTGCACCTATTCTAAGCATAAAAAGGGATAAAGCTGGGAAATATTTGTTTTCTTTTTAGCGATAGCTTCACGCTTTGCTTGTGAAGTTGATTCATGAAAACAAAGGAAATACTCCAACTGCACTTTGAGAGTTTCGCCAACTCGGGAATTTACGCAAAGGACCGGGAGGTACTAAAACATGCTCGAAAATTTTGTTGTATACCAACTGCAACAGCACCAAAGTGATTAATCTACTTTCATGCAAGATGGAGCGTCTTCACACATTGGACCCTATGTACAACAGATTCTTCGACAACATTTTACTAATGATAGAGTTATTAGTCGCGCTTTTCCGGCAATCTAACCAATTTATTCTACACATCTTAATCCCTGTCACTTTTGGTTATGGGGATACTTAAAAAAATCTTTCTTGTCGAGGACGTCTGGTAACCTTGAAATTTTCAAAGTATCTCAATCAACCAATTAATATCCACACTTGAATAAGCTGTTCACAGAATGCAGATTTTACATTTTGAAGAACAGAACCATCGATTTGAAGAACAGAACAGTTTCCCCTGCATCGATGAGTTCCTTATGATTGAATGTTTGATACATTAGAATAAAATGTGTTACAAATGTGTATTTTGTGTCTTTTAACCTATTTTTTAGTTGTACAACATTATATATCGGTGTTTCTAGAACAAATTTTTTCATGTAATCATATTCTCCACTTCTTGAACAGTGTGTTCGACAATTTGGGAGCCTTTATGCTGATTAGTTCGCTGTGTAGAGAGCTCAGAGTAAGGATGGTTTAATTTTGACCACCTTGTAGATATAGATAGATAGGCATATCAAATATATTTTTGACGTCTAGTGGTGTAATTAAAATTCGAAAATCTCTAAATGTGGATAATGACAGCTAATGGGTAAATGAAAGACATTTAAATTAGAAAACATTCTAGAACTGTTAAATGAACAATCGTTGAAATATGGCTGCCAAAAAGTTTTCTTCGTGTTTTAAAACCTAATTAGGGGAACAACCATGGCAGGTTGTTTTCTCCAGACAGTGTTTAAGTGTACCATTTGCGAATAGCTCATGTCTATTCAATGTGGAACAAATTTTACTTTTCATAATGAAATAACAGTTCGCAAACATTCAAACTAGTTTCTCTCAACAAAGATAACATTAAATGGATATATTGTAAATGATTTTCATGTCTCAAACTAATCTTATCAGTAATAAACCTGAAAAGTAAATTTCAGACTCTGAAAGTAAAAAAGAATGGACTATATAAAAGTACAGAGTGAAATAATAGGGTTTGTTCTTGTGATTGATTGCCATGTTATGTTTTATAAAATTCTTTTTTATTTAAAAAAACAAATGTAGAACAGTATGAGTCATACCAATTTTAGAGTTATAAAGACAACACGCAACTGTGATACATATAATTCGGATAAGGAGCACGCCCATACTTGTTTTCTAAGGTAATATGAATACATTCATTGTTTATGACGTTTTGAATCACTTGGAATCTATTATCACAGACAAGTTTTTTAAAATTCATGTTTCCATATTCGAGAATTTGATTTATTTTTGAAATAAGTTATATGTCAAGTATAAATTCTACAAGGTAGTTGAATTATAAAAAAAAATATAATATCGAATAAATATAATTAAAAAAATCAAAATAATGTTTCAAAAATCCATTAGATGTTAGAATCCATTAATTATTTATAATTTAAAATAATTGTAATTTAATTTGGATTTTTTTGGTTAAAATTTGGGTTATCATTGATTATTTATTTAAAAATATTTTTAATCTTGGCTTTATAAAATAATATATGGTCTTACTCCTGAAACCCATCTACATAAACAAATCAACAGAATTCACAGAAATAGCAACAAATTTAATATTTTTTATTGAATTATGTTGCTTAATGTGCTATTCATGGAGGGATATTATTTGCAAATTGATATTTTGAGGATTTATATATATATATAATTTCTAAAACCTATTCTCGAATTTTTTTATTTATATTTGTGATCTGGTTATTGAAGAAATATTTTCGAAATTGGATTCTCTGATTCGTTGTTTCAGTATTTGCTTCGTCAAATTAAAATAAAAAAAATATAGGAAGTTATAAATAATATTGCAAAAATCTAGGATTTTATCTATGATTAAATCTATGATTTTAATATCATAGATTATTTTTCCAAGTTTTATTTAAATATGAGATTAAAAGTTAATCCGAGTTTTTATTTAATTTGAATTTTGAACTTTTTTTATATTCAGTTTTAAATCCTTGTAAAACATCAATTATAGGTTGTACTCTGAAGTAGATTTCAATAGATTAAACTAGCTTGCTTGAAGTTAATCTACTTTAAATGTCATCCAAGCTTATCGAATTAGATACAGAGTACTCATGTTTAGAACTTCGCTTGTTGTTAAATTTTTATTAAATGAGTTAATCAACAATATCAAAATTAGAGTTTTCACAGTGCAATCCATTATCTCAGATGAACCACAAGAAGCAAATTAAAGTGCAACAACATGATAATTTTAAAATAACGAGATTATTTCAGAATTTTTCTTCTTTTTTTTCATTTTTTAAGCCAAGAGGAAAATTGAAATCTTCAACTTTGTAAGCTTCTTTTCAATGACATTATTACATTATAATAAGCCTATTAAGTGACTGATTCTAAGTATTTAAATTTGAGTTCATCGCTCCATCTTTTAAAAAACTAAATGGAATGGTATTTGGGACAAGAATTCAAGTCAGAAATAGACAAATATGTTAATATATATTCTCGTTTGGTTTTATAACAGAATATTATTTTGTATCCTTTGGTTTTTATAACAGAGAGAAAAAAAATCTTGTATTGAAAGTCGTGTCATTTCTTTTCCCTCTTCTTTAATGTAGCAAAGACAATTTTTTTTTCACTAATAAATTTATTTTTCAGGAATTTTTGTAAAATGTCTATAAGGTATTAAACACAAAGAAATTAATTTTGATTATTATTTCATACAAAATTAAAATATTAAACAAGCATGCTTTAAGCATCGGTATACTTATTAAATATTATACAAAAATAGGAAAAGCAGGCACTTTTTTTTAGTATAAATTTAAAAGAGAAAAATAAAATTCTTAAATTGTAATCTAATGACATTGAATTAAATAAAGATTCCCCACCTGAAGATGGAAAAAATTGAAAGAAATCTTATGATTTAGTAGTTGAGAGCTACTTTAAAAACAGAACCATAAAATCCAGTATCAATTAATCCAATGTAATGGAAATTTAAAACGTAAAAAGAAAATTACTAGTGAATTGAATTGTATAATGATTCCATTTTTGAAAATGGAGAAAAATTTGAAAAAAATTCATAAGATACAGTAGTTGAAAGCTACTTTAAAAATAGTTGAATAAAATCAAGTGTCTCTTTTAGAAAACTAAAAATACCGAAGAGAAATCTAAATTATGCTTCTTTATGGCTATTAGAATCAAAAATTATGTATATTATGTTATTTATCTTCCTGACAATAAGATAAATGTATATCAAAGATTTTTTATATTTTCATAAATCAAACGTCAGTTCAGAAACTAGCTGAACTAGTATGAATTTCAATTAATTAAAATATGACTTTAGTAAAATTTACTCAATAATGTTGTATTATTTCTTAAATTTCATTTATCGAAAAAAGTGTTTTGTTTCTTTCTCCACTTATTTAAAATTTCTTACATTCAGATTAAAATTTTTTGTGAAGTGATATTATAGAAGAAAATACTACTCCTTGTTAAATTAATATGCCTATTATTTGACATGGGAGTGATTTCGCACTTATTGCAAAATAAAACTATTAAAACACATCCCATTCAATGAACACTTCCATTGCCAACATATTATTTATACAAATTATCATTTATCTTTCTTGTTTTTTTTGTTATTGACAACTTATCAACAAACCTTGATAAAAAAACGGAATAAAAGAAAGAATATTTAAGGACATAAAAATGTAAGAAGGAAAAAATAAGATTTGTTTTACATCATTAAAAAGACACAATTTTTAAAAGACACAAGTGACAATTAAAAAAAGTTTCCTATATCATTTACCAATTCCTTGTATCTATGTTCTCATTTAAATTACTTTTCTAAAATTAATTGGAACCTTGTCCAATAATAAATTCAGGAAACAAATATTTGATTAAATATGTATTAAATAATACAATTTTATATTTATATATATAAAATAAATATAAAATATCAAGATATATATATCAAAATTTATTAAAAATATATATTCATTTTACAAGTTTCTTACTAATATAGAGATTGGTTTGAATGTATTTGATTGATTTGAACATAAATAGCAGATTATAAAAAAACCTTCCAAAATTTTAAATATTGATTTTTTTTCCCATAATGATGAAGAAAAATTGTAGAGGGACCAGATTTTTTACAATTTCATTTGGAGGTAGACGAAAATAATAGAAGAGTCCATCTAATAACCCCCTCCCCTAAAAAATAGAAAGATCATAAGAAATATTTATTATTGCAAATAAGGTAACGCCATCTGTTGTATCAAAAGAGAAAGTATTAGATTTATGTAACCGCTACAATATCATATGAAAAGTTGCTTGCATGGAGGAAGTCGCAGGAACAAAAATATCATGTCCTAACCGTTATCAGAGCATAAACATTTTAATTCGCCGAAATGGAATATAATTGTCCACACCGGTGCTGACCAGCAACTGACCCTAAGTAGGTTTCCATTCGAAGTCATTTTTACCTAATACAAATTTACAACACGCAAGATGTTACGAAGGAAGCGAACATACTCCCTTATACCCCCTCCACTGTTTTCAGTGTCGTGCGTGAAAAGAGTGATGTGGGCATTTTATTTATGGGTTCCAGATCGATGATAATGGGTTCACTGTAAACTAAGTTTACGACATCAAAGACTTCATTTTAGTGCCGCGTGATCTCGTAAAACTAGGTATTTGGCGGAAATAAAAATTTTTTTGGAAGTCATTTCGTTTTTAGGGAAGTTTGTTACAGAAGTTTTGTTTTGTGTATTTGTTGCTTAATTGGTTGATTGACGAAATCTGTCGTGCGTGGATTTGATGTTTGATCTTCTTTTGACAGAAGTGATATATATATATATATATCCTTATTTACCTAAAATCATGGAGGAAATTTAAATATTAAATATCCTTCCGGAAGATTGTTCTTCCTCTATAAATCTCTGAATTATGTTTTGATAAATTTTTTGTCAAATATAACTTCTGTGCTACTCATAAAAGCGAGCTTTTGGCACTAAATAGGATAGACCATTGGATATAGCTATAACTATTTGATACTATGCGGACCATTGAATATAGATACCGTATTTCGCACAAATATATTTTGATGGGCGGGAATGTGCAACTTCCAGAAATATTTGATTAGTTTCTAATCAAATAAAAATCAAGCAGAAGTTTAGTAACTTCTATCAATAGCTTAAGAAAATTATTAAAAAGTTTTCTTGTGTTATTTTAAAATAAAATTTTTTTTAATGATATTATCAATGCATTTTCTCTCTCTCTCTCTCTCTTTAT
>JAOUZG010034401.1:1122907-1148927 GCA_026289955.1 Argiope argentata | reverse complement strand
TATATATATATATATATATATGAGAACGATGACCAGGAGTGGAGCACACTCTGGAGAGCCAGAAAGCCATAAACAGTGGCCATGGGTTGTGTTTTTAACTTTGCATAGTTTCAGAAATGAATATTTATATGAATTATATTCCGACATATTAAAACGATTCATAAAGCAAATCTTTAATAGTCTGTTACTAAAATATCTCAGATTTTCTTAAATTAATTTTTTTAGCCAGGATAAACAGCGTAGGTGTTGATGAATGACGAAAATCTAATGGTTTCTGGTATTGTTATTATAGCTTTATATTGTTTAAACTATGTCTGTGGAAATGGAAATGCACTTTTTGATCAGAAATTCGCTACACGGACGAAAATAAATCAGATTTCAAATGGGATTCCTAATCTTAAAATGTCTTTAATTTAAAGCTTCATAGTCTTTAATTTGCAACCAAAGTAGTAATTTAGAGATTTTACAAGCTAAGCAAACATTTGATTTGATTTTTTTTTAATTTTTAGGTTAACTAATTGAAGTTATATACTGATGATTTAATTATTCCAAACATAAAAAATAAAATGATAGTATCCAAGCATGGCAAACTCTGATAATTTATTTACTAGAATACAGAAATAACTATTGAGTTGCGATATCATACGTGAAAATTATGAGATATAAGTGAATATTATGGCAAACAAGAGAAGTTTAAAAACAATAAAGAATCAGTATAATTTTATAGAGGAAATTTGTAAGCATTAGGGAAATTTAAGATTTCAGGGTATTTTTTATTGTATATACAGATATAAAACATATATAACATATTTTAATATAAAACAATATAACTATCTCAAATTACGATCACAAAAATTTGAAACTATTTAATCATTGGAGTAAGCATCATTTGAAAACTTTCTTCATAATATATATATGCATTAATTTATGCATGTAATTTATTCAGAAAGTTTACCATTTAAAAAACTCTTGCATCGCATTAACATGCGATATGTATAACATGTCTACACTTATGACAAATACATAGATAATTATTGAAAATTCGAATGATGTTACCGAAACAGTAGATTGCTTTAATTTCCAATAAGATACATCAATCAAAGAATTACATTAGTTTACGATTTCTCAGAAGCCCTTTAAAAACCAGTTATGAATTCTAAAAACTGTATTTAAAAAGGAAGCTACAAGTGTGTTAATTCTGACAGTTTAATTCACAGCTTTCAAAGGTAAAGGTCATCCGTTTCGCAGCTTTTAGTTAAAAGAATATATTGCCAAGCCTTTTCTCAATTATTTTTGCACGTAAACTACCCTTTCAGTTAAATTCCACTCAAAGTGAACCCTCGGCCTTTCAAGTTCATGAACCTGAATGCTTAATTTCCTGCATTCCGCATTCGAATGGGAATGCAAAAGTTCTATTTATAGCTGAACTTTCCAAAATAATGCTGCCGTTATTATGAAGGCCTGACAATGGAACGATTGAAATTATGTATTTCTTTATCCTCGATTCCACGCAGAAATCGATGCATTTTTTCTCTCTCCTCTGATCATTAATAAGAATGAGGAATTATGGGTAAGTCGGGAATCGTGTGACCGAGAATGCAAATTTTAAATCCTTCCTAAATAAGTCAGTAGGATCGAAAGTTCAGGCAGTAGGATGACCCCAGTGAATGTTCAATCACGGAGAACGACTCACGCACGGCTTGAAAGAAAGTATAGCTTAAAAAAAATCTCTCTATATATTATTATCATTATAAAGAATATATTATTTATTACGAAATAGCCCATTTTTTATGATTTATTATTTGACTTTTCAATGTCTATTTAAAAATGGTTCAAAAATGATTTTTGTGTTTCATACATATATCTTTTCAAAGGGTAAAAATCCGTTTGTTGTTAATCAATAACATTAAACTTTATTTTATAAAAAAATTCTATAATATTAAGCACAAATGAATGTTAACATCTACGACAAGCAATTTTTTCTTTCAAGTTATTTTTTTAAATGATTAATTTGTGATACATATACAAGAAATTATTACAAAAAGTTATAAAAGCCAGTCTGAAATACAAAAAACAATCATCCTTTGTTTATTTTGTGATGAGTTCTTGCTAGTTAAAAACTTATGTGGAAATGCTCGAAACTGTTATTTTTAATAAAATATAGTCACACTTTGTTATAATGTATCCTTTCCAGTTTAGGAGCTTAAATCCCATATTTTCGCTGCATACTTAATTAATCCATTTTTGTGTTAAATACATTTTTCGATGTACTTTACAGAATATCAGAGAAAAAAAATGCAAAAAGTGTTACAAAAAAATTAGATAAATTCATACATGTAAAACTGAAACATCTGAATTCAAATCTCTCTCTGACAACGAATTCTGAAAGTCATATATAAATGTAAGAAGCTACTTCAGACATACATCTAAGTAAGAGTAAAATGTAAGTTAAATTCAAATGAAGATAATGTAAATAGTTTAATTTTTATATTTAATCAATACTAAATATTTGATTAAATATAAAAATTAAACTTCTCCCATCGATGATGGGACGTACTTCATACGGAAAGAGCTGTAACGTGGCCGGTGATGGCTCTTAGGACTCAATCACAATTCCCACCAGTGTTGCTGTTGCAGCGGCCCGGTCATTTAGTTTTATGGTTTATTCCAAGTGCCTTCGAACGGGACGGAGTCTGACTTGGACTCCAAAATATATGAATTCACCAAAATTCACCAAAATATATGATTTTATATAGATTCTTTCATTAAAATATTTAATAAATTTTTATTAAATTAATTACCAAAAATATATAATTTAAAAAATGGATGTAAAATTTTCTGTTATCTCTATTTCATACGGACATAACACATTTAATTAACAGCTCTTACTATCGACAACAGCCACTGCTTTTACCAATTATACTTACAATTTGAACACACACATTGCAATTTTATTAAGCTAAAATGTCTCATTAAGCTCTCAAAACATTCAAAAATCGTTTGCTCGAATAGATACAAACATAACTCCATGACAACAACCTTGCGCATTTAAAACAAGTTTTTTTTCTCTCTCCTTCTGAACCTCAGCAACTGATTAGTATTCCGGCATTACAACAAATGCACGTGCGATGTTAATGCGAGTGTTTTAGAGCAATCTTTTCTCCTCTTATGTTTTAATCCATTCGAAGGCTGTTCCGCTTTTTTTCGAATTGGCCTCGATGGAATTGGGAAGATCGAGATGGTTTCGAATCTTCTGCACCATCGAGACAAGGCGCGTCCGTCCTTAAAAGACCACACCTCATCTTCACGCCCAAAACAAAGAAAACGAGTTTTGAAAAATAACCGTTGTCCTCGCTCTTAATTTTCGTTTGCTGTTAAATGCTACTCCAGAATTATTTTTTTCTCTCGCTTCAAACGATTTTTTGTATTCTTTCATTTTTCGCAATTCGATGATTTCTCTTATGACATTTTAGCACGATCAAAACAACGGTGCCAGTTACAACATTTTGATAATGCTGGATGGCAGTGGAGATAACGTTGTTATGAAACCCGTGAAATGTTTAGATCCATGAGCTGAATAGCTTATGAGGACGAAACTAATCATGAGAAGTACAAAAGAATTTTAGAATGCCAGCCTAGTTTTTCGTTTGGGTGCGTTTTAAATTATATTTCTAATTCAAAACTTTTAACGAATGAAGAATAAAATAATTAATCAAAAATTAGATAGAAAATATATTTAAAAAAATCGCATATTTGGCTTTATTTAAACAACCTAAAGAAAAGATTACAGTTAAGTAAATTAAATTTTTAAAAATGCATTTGTTGTTTCTCATACACTTTCTTATATAAATGATGGATCATATCCAGACTTATTTAATTGCACTTTGTCATAGACTTATTTACAAAGGTTTTTTATTGCTAACTTAAAGCTTCACGACCAAGATAGTAATTTTAAAAGTAAAATTTTCCTATAATTTCCCTTTAAGCTTTTTAAATAAACAGTACGAAAAGTCTATTTAAATGAAGAACTGTATTACGAATTTATGAATATATATATACAGGGTGTCCCAGCAAGATCATATAAACTCTGCACAGCCAGAGTCGTTGTTTGGGATATATAAAAAATGACCAGAGAACTGCATCTCTACTTTCCATAATTTTCGACAAAAAAAATGTGAGAGAAAATGTATGACATCATATCTGGTTTACGAAAAACCTCTTTATTGAGCAGCTAGATTGGGCGTCGGGGTTCTGTTTCCTTTCCACCACGATCTCCACATTTTACCACTTTATATTTCTTCCTATGGGGCCACGTAAAGGAAGGGATTTATCAAGAGCTTGTTACTTTAGAAAAGGAATTAGTCCATTCGACTCCACAGTGCGTTTACTCTTGTGCACACTACGATGCTAGAACGTGTATAGTCAACCACTGCACGACGCGCGCATGCATGCCTCCATATGCGCGGGGGACATTTCGAACATCTTCCTATTTAAAATGATACAAGTACTGGAGTTCATGTTTCGAAAAAAGGGTTTTTTTTTTCGTAAATTGGATATGACGTCCTACATTTTATCCCGCGTTTTCATAGAGGTACAGTTCTCAGGGCAATTTTTATGTATTCCAAACAGCCGTGCAGAGTTTATCCGGTCTTGCTGGGACACCATGTATAATGCAAAATTGAAATTGGAAATGAAATTTTTTTTAGGTATTTAAGATTTAAATTAGATATGAGCAAACAAACAACTAATTTCATCACTGAAATTGTTTTCCGGAATGATCTTGAATTTCATAAAATGAGTATGACAAATAATTTGAAAAAAATTCGAAACTCTAACTCAAAATATAATTGAAAGATAATGTGAAAAAGTATTATTTATTTTTTTATAACTTACTATTACAAAAAAAACCTCACATAGTTATTAATTTAATAATTATTATTAGTTATTTCTTCATCGTTGGTAAATATTGTTTCCAAATTAAAGATATTATATTACAATGAAACAAATCTGAGATTCCAACTAATTTGAAACAAAAATACGCAAATAAATTTCAAAATTATATATGAAAAATTACTGAAATTTTGAATTAAAAATTCTATAAAAGCCGAATACGCAATTTAATAGACAATTAAACGTTTTAACAGCAAATGAACGGATTTTTTTTGCATCAGTTGCTGCTTAATAATATTAGGAAAGTTTATTACAAGTAACGGAAAAAATAATGTCAGCCACTGCAGAGCTAATCTTTTTTTAGTTTCATATTATTGTAAAAATAATTTTTTGTACTATGAGAAAAAAAACATTAAATTTTCTAAAAATAAATTTAATTAAAATTATAATGAAAATTTAGAAAATAATTTCTTAGTGAGCTCTTGCTGCCTCAAAAAAGAATTACATGTCAAAATTAATGACGAAAGGTCGAACAATCTAGCATAAGATGTATTTTACACAATTTTTGTATCAAGCAATTTACAAACAGTTTGCCAGTTATAAAACAACAATAAAATTACATTTATTACATTTCCTTCCTCAATTTTAAAAACTGATGCATGAAAACAAATAAATAAAATCTTTAAAATCAGAAATAATAATGAAAAAAAGGAAAGCAAAATTTAACTTCCTACAACATTAAAATATTCAGACGATCTCGAAATCAAACGAAGTTTTATCTAACACCAAACGATAATCGAAATATTTATTTTAAATATCAACCAAAATAACACGGAACTTGAAAATGGGAAATTGGAAACAATAATAATTAAACACAGCAGAAATAATTATGATATTCGAAAGTTACTTTAAAGGCGGATGTAATTTAAAACGAAATTAAAATCTTTCAAAAGATATATCAAGCAAAGCGAAACAAGCTGCCATGTTCATTTTGATAGACATTTCCAATTTGGATAGGTCAATAGTTTGCAAAAACTAGTTAAATTTCCACTCAAAAAGACTTCAAACTCGGGATTAGACTTTAAAAATTCAATACAGATATAAATTAAAGTCACGCAAAGCTTTATTTTAGAAAAAAAATGTCTTTCAACGCATATATTGACAAAAAAGTCCAAAAATTTGAACAAGTAGTTAAATTTCCATTCAAAAAGATGCTAAACACAGAAAGAAATTTAGAAACTAATTTTAAGGATAATATTAAACACTTATGATTGACTGTACAAATTATTTTAACCTTCAAGCAACCTTCTTTCTACTTTGAGGATGCTTTTCGAATCCCCTGGGGGCTTTCAGCTGATTTTTCCTGGTGAAAACTCCGTCTACCATTAACAGGTGATGAACTCCACGAACACGCACTTAAAAAATGGGATCAAGGTTGTCAAGATGAGTATGTACCAGTCATAACCTTCTTTCAATTTCTTCAAATCAAAGACATTTATCAGCAATTACAAAATTCTATCATGTGAAAATGTTCTATTGATAAATGCCTTCCCTGTTTCCCTCTTTTACCCGAATAGATCGCGTTTATGAATTCAATTGCATGCTAGCGGTGGTTGTCGCTTTCTTTTTTAGGGCAAGCTTCTGCTTATATATAATTCGAAATCATCTATGGCGATATGATGCAAGCAATGCTGGAGTTTTAAAGGAAGTAACGTCCTAAAATATCGATGCTAGCTATTTTAATCAATTATATAAATATTTTATAGCAAAATATTTTTAGAGTTTGGTATTTATTATCTCCATATCAAATATTAAATACATATCTACATATTAAAGCTTCTTAAAATATAGTTCACAAAAAAAATTAAATTGTTTAAGAAAATTGTGTTTTCATGGTTTTGATTTTAAAAAACATTTATTTCAATCAACTCTGCAGAACATTGAGCATGTCAGAGCTCCACAGAAAATCAGAATATAATACCAGCTATGAGACATAAAGCAGAAAGGTTCTTAGTCACGGTTGCAGTTATTCTGATGCTTAAGTAAAAATAATAATTATGCAGTTAACAATGAAAAAATAGAAAATAAATATTATATCAAATAGATCATGAATTGAAAAGAGTTTTTCAATTCTGTTGTTGTTAATACGTTACATATTTTTCAACGTAAGGTTGATTTTAATAGTTATCGTTCACTAATCATTAATTTTCAATATTTTAATATTTAAACTAATGAATTTAATGGAAAGGAAATCTGGCGTCCTAAATTATATTTATTTTATTTCCATTGATCCAATCACTGTTTTAATCAAAGTATTTGAAAAATACATTTAACTTTCATTTTTACGATAATTTAATTTGGAAGAAGTAAGATGTTGGGATTTATCATTTTTACTCTGTATACGTTTTAGTCGCACCAAAAGCTAGAGAGAAAGAGAGAAACAAATCTCAGTCTGCGGTACTAAAAAAATCATTGAATATAATACATCCACACGTTCACGGAATACGAATCATAATGGGTTTTTTTTATCAGCAGAATGCTGTCAAGTAGCGAAAACAAAGAATAAAACGAGAACGGACCGAATCAAGTAATTAAAACACTGAATAGCTTATTAATTTAAATATCTAATGCATATTTTAATCCATAACTCATTGTGCAGAAAGGTGATTTCAATTATCAAATGATTTAAATTTTTAGATCAATTAGGGGATTTTTGAGCAAATTTTTACCATTTTAGAAAATGTACAACAGTAAATATAATGTCTTTTAATGTTTATCTTGCAAACGATTTTTTAAAACCTTTTTTTAACCAGATTAAAAAAATCTTTTGAGATATTTCTGGCTGATAGATTATTTTATTGCATACTATGCATTAAGTATAAGCGTTCTACTTACACTACGGATACGAATGCAAATGCTAACAGTATATGAATAAACAAGTACCACTATTTAAAGATGTTTATCGGTTAAATGATCTATTTAAAAAATATTTTTTTAAAAAGAAAGGTAACTCTGTTTCAAATAACATAATAATAAATAAAGCATCATGAGGGTGTGTGTTCATTTGCATATCTTTCCATACAATTTTTCAAAAGAGATTAACTTCTGACACAAGAGGAATGTCATTAATTCTGGAACTTAAGGAAGCTTTATTTTTTCATATTCAGGACGTCTAGGATCATTTACATTATCGCAATGGATTATGAATAGCTCTGTTGTTCCTTCATGATAAGATAATATATCTTTTTTGGAATAATGAAAACAACAAATGAAAAATATTCAGGAAGAAATGTTTTAAATGCACGTCTTATTTCAATTTAAGTTTCTGTCTTTTTTTCTTTTTATTGCTCAACTTAGTTGTAATCAGAGTACAACTTGAAAATATTCATAACTAAATAGAAATAGTAAAAAATTATCTTGCAATTTAGAATTTAGGGTTACTTACCCTGAGATACAAAAATATTTACTGTGGAACAAGAATTCTTATATAAAATTCCAACAAATTTAATTTTTTTTCAATTCGATTGAAATTTTCACCGAATATTTTGATATTCTTTTAAGTGTGAAATGTGTCATCATTTAAATGAAATGAAATTAAACAAGCCTCCAATTTCTAGAAAATTCAATATTTCATAAAATATAATTTCGTTTTTTTTAAAATTTTAAATTCGAATATCAATGAATATTCATAATTTATCATAACTTTCTGAAAACTAGATGTTTAAATATTCACAATTTTATCGTTAATTCTTGTTATAAAATGCTTTTTCGGTTTTAGACATATTTTTCTGATTAAAATATATTTAATCAGATCGAACTTATCATAAAGATATATTTTTGCAATAGGAATACATGATTATACTTACCATTTTTCCTTCTTTAAGAATCCTCAAAATACAAATTCTATATCAGCAGACGATATTTTTCAAAAGTTCTTTTATTGTGAAATTCGAGAAGCTACGAAGAATCCACCCGAAGAAGAAAAGAAAATTGAGAAGAACAAGCAGATGAAAGAGGAATTAACTCTCCCACATCTAATTCTTCCTAAGGTAGACCGGTTTCCGACACAATAAGTGGCTGACAGGTGGAGGTATGCGTCTTTTACCTTTGTGATGTTAAGGGCATTTTAAAACTTCCACCTTAACTTTCGCTCGCTAAGGGTTGCAAAGATTCGTCGCCAAATTGGGTTTCAGTCGCGCCAAAAGCGCGGAAAAGGTTTACTGAAAAACGGGGTCAATGTTTAAAAAAAAGTTCATTCTTTTATTTTATGTCAGTATAACGATTATGTCAAGCAGCTGAATTTATTTATTTATAATTTATATTCTTGGCATTTATTTCTAAATTAATGGATTTATTATACAATTTTATATTTTATATTATAGTTTGTATTTATATTTTCAAAAATAAGCGATGGATTAAGAGAATAAAGGAAGAAAATAACTGATTTATACAAGTTTTCTCCAAAATTGATTTTTTTTGTAAATATCTAATACAATAAATTTGGCATCTATTGCACAAATAACGCTTGAAAATGGAGTTTAATTTATTAAATAAATGGATAAATTTTTAAATTATAAAATTATTAATACATTTTATGAATTCTAAAATTTAAATGGCTTATGAATGAATTAAACCTTAATGTCAAACTTGAAGTATATAGATAAGTTAAATGATAGCTTAAATTAACAAAAATATTTTAAGTGGCAATTTATATTTAAAAAGTACAAAAAGGTAAACAAAAATAAGCTGTCGTGATTTTGATTTATTCTATTTTTTTATCTAAAATATTCCTTTGATTCTATTTTTTTCTTTTTGTATGCAAAGTAAAGAGGTAAAGAGAAAATATTCTAATTGCCAAAAAACTTGTACTCATTATTTTGACGAATAACCATATTTAAGACCTTTCCTAGTTAGAAAAATTTATTTTTAGTATTATATCTATTAGTTAGTTTATCTGTCTGTAAACACGTTTACTTAAAAATTGTTTGGTTAGATGGATAAAATTTGGTATAAGGACTTGAGATCAAAATTATAAATTTCTATCAAATTTTGAGCTAAATTCGTGCTCTAGAAGCCAGTTTCTCTTGCTTGCCGAGTACAGTAACGACAAATAGTCAAGATTTAGATAGATTAGATAAATCAGATTTGGTACACATATTTTTCATCTGAAGTTGTTTGGTACATATATTTATCATCTGAAATTGTTTGGTACAATATTTATCATCTGAAATTGTTTCGTACATATATTTATCATCTGAAATTGTTTGGTACAATATTTATCATCTGAAGTTGTGTGGTACATTTATTTATCATCTGAAGTTAAGTTTGGTACACTTATTTATCATCTGAACTAAAACGAATTCGTCAAGGAGTTGATTATCTGAGCATGTTTGAACATTGAGTTTACACGTATTTCTTCATACATATAAACTCAATAGCCCCTCAAAGCTATGACTTAAGTTAAAGAAATTCTGTGTACAATCTTGTGACAATAACTGTAATTCATTGAAAAATATTAATTTCAGTCTTCCAGCAAAAAAAGCATCCAAAATTCATATTAGCAAGATAGATTCAATAAAGACGCTAGATTCACGTCAAGTTGTATATATCGTAAGAATTGTCCACCATACCTATGCAAGGTATTCGCGGTCTTTCCCAAGATTTATAATTTTAAGCGGGGAAGAGGAGGGGGAGGTCAAAACATTGATTGGCACGTATGCAAGAAAATTTTGTTCAGAACCGAGATATAAAGAAAATTCTTTTTCCATAATTTATATAAAAATTCCTAAAATGTACAACAAAGTACAACTACAACTACATGTTTCGTCTAACAAAGTTACTACGAAAAAATCCCTAAAATGTAATTGTTTATTAAGCTGGAAACTATGTTGAAATATGAAAATAAATAGGCCCTTTTATTTAGGGGGGGGGCTCCTGATGTGCACTGTATAGGGCCACATTTATCTGCCGTTGTGTCGTAAGCTAATATAATGATCAAAGCTCATATTTTTGAGTTGTTCTCAGATGGTGTTGCTTTCAAACACGAGTATTGAAGTTTATTATTGTAGTTTAGAATAATTAATTATGTAACCAGCATATCAAACGCGTCTAACATATTGATGATAAAAATAGCTTTAAAAGACAAGAAAATAAAAATATTGATGACATCCAGAATAAATAGGTGAATGTTCGATTCAAATCGCTTATTCATTAATAGAATAGAATAATATAATAAAGGAAAGCTTATGAAATTACGTTCGGTTGCAGTTAATCAAAGCCACACAAATATTAAACATCTAGTTAACTTTAATTAACAAAATTATTTTTAAGCTAGATTTGATAATGCTAATAGTTATTTTAGAACGGTATATGTATTTATTCAACAGTAGTTCATTATATATACAATGCACAGCAAATGCAAACGCTTATTTTTTAGATAAAACAGGCCATTATTAACAATATAACGTGTTATATAGGATGTTTCTTCTAGAATAAAAGTTCAATAAGCGTGTGTTAGTTCTGGTATCTTCTCTTCATCTGTACCTTCACGCTATTAAGATGGGTTACTAATAGCCTATTGTCTTTGTTAAAATATCAATTTGAGTACGAAGTACGAGTCGTTTTACAACTACAATCGATTTTTTTATTTTCATCATCATAAACATACACTTACAATCACAAAGGAAACCTATTTTCCAAAATGTTAAACAATAAAAACGATTATTTTTTTACATTCAGGAATTATAATACGTTTTTTTACGATGGTATTCTGAAGATATTAAATTTAAAATAATTCTTTAAGCTAAACCTAATAATTTGACAAAAAAGAAAAACATGTATGCATGAAAATGCTAGAAATCTGTAGAATTTTTAATGCTTCTTTATTCCAGTTTAGGAAAAGTTTCATCATTTTGTAAAATAGAGGTCATTATTATTATTATGCTTCGTACAATGACGAGTGATTTAAATGAGTTAAAAAAAACCCTGTCCGTGAGAAAGTTTCAGAAAATTGTAATGTTTGTTATTTGAAGCTTATTTACAAAAAAACATATCTTCAACCTCTTTTATACCGGAAAGAAAGCAATTTATTCCATCATGAATTTCACATCGAGAAAGTATATATTAACTATTCATAAAAGAAGAGATGATTCATATAATTAATAACCAAGACGATCATCAACTGACTCTTCTGGCATAAGTAATCATAATAGTAAATGAGGTAACGCGATCACCCAGCATCTTGAACAAAAACATCTCATAGAAAATTATTTTTCTTATCATTGTTATTTTTAAAAAAACGTTTTTGGAACAAATACGAATTCGTGTAAACTTGATTTACGCTTCATTAGTATTTCTATTACTTTTTAAGGTTAAGATGATTATTTTTAACAGATTATTTGCTTTAATATCATGCCGCGAAATCAGTTTTAAAGGACCTAAAGGAACTATTAGTCTTTTTTAAATACCAGTTGTATTGTTTATTAATCTTTTTTTATTCCAGTTGAATTGTTTATAAGTTTTTTTAAATTTAAATCACGTGTATTTTATATTTCTGACTTATTGTATTTTGTCGTTCTTTCAAATAAAAAAAAGTAGACGGTCATTATTTTTAATGTTTTATTCGATAAAAAATGAATAAGAAACTGGTATTGGGGTAAAATATTCTAGTTAAGTTGTTTGGCTTTCTTACATCATATTAGACCTTTGAATGGTAAAAAGAAATAGGAAATGTATTTGAATCGTAAGCATACAATCGGAAAAACGAGTTACTGTTTTACATTTAAACTCTAAGATTTAAATTGTTATTTATATTTCTATTCACAAACGATTTTTTTAAATCGAGTGATAGAAATCATGTTTTGGCCTAACTATAACCTGTTTTACCAATTTAAAAAGGTAAATAATAATAGAGATTTTGTGCAAACATTTTATTTTTCGTAACAGCATTTGCATATTTTTTTCTGTTATTAATATTTTATCTTAAATAAAAAATCCATTTTATCGCAATTTTTGACCTGATGCTTTTTTTTTATTATTTTTTTCAATCAGTTAAGAGTTTTTGAGCATCTTAAAACCTTATTTAAACAAAAATTCTTTTTAAACAAAGTTATTTTAACCTATAGCTTGTTTTTACACAAAACCTGAATATATGAACCGTCAAAACTGTAAACCGTTGAAAATCGAATAAGAAAGTCTTTAAAATTCTCAAAATTCTCAGATTTTTCAGAAAATATGAACATAGTTGTTAGATGAAAATAAAACTTTATTCAAACTTTTTACGTATTTCTTATATACTTTTCATAACATATTATTCATATCTAAAAATATTAACATATAGGATTTTCTAATAAATATTTTAAAATTAATGTTAACTTAATTAGTTTACTTAAAGTCTCAATAATTTTTCTATTTTTATTTTTTAGTATCTACTTTTGGCAACAAGTTATTCGTTGTATTCTTTGTCTATTAATTCTGTTTATAATTAATTTCATATTCATAATCCCTTCAACAAAGATTTTTTTTTGGTTTTCAAATTGTAATAGACAATAAAACAGTTAATTTATTAGTTTTGTAGCAGTTATCTTCATTTTATATATGAATTTTTCCAATGGAGAGTCGAATCCTATGACCTCACAATATTCTTAAAATCGTAGTTGCTTGGGTATTCCATCCTCTAATTGTACTTGCAATTTCATTTTTTTATTCGTCACTTACACAAATAAGATAAAGATAGAATCTTCCATTTTTCATAGCATAAATTATTACGAAAATAAATTCAAATGCAACATCACTCTAAAATTAATTAAATTTTAAGTTGTCCATTATATTTTCAATTTGAGCAGTTTGTTCAATTTCCCTCAGTTTTAAATTGCTCACTGTATAACAATCACAGAACTTTGGAATCTACTGTAAAAAAACATAAAAAGGAAATTAGTTTCTAATTGCACAGCTTTGTCTAATTAAAATCTCAATACTTTGTAGTTGGCGATATTTGTTTTTTACTAGCTATATCGCAAACGATTTAAAACAAAAATAATAGTTGCTTAGAATGAATGAAAATTCGACCAAATCTTTTGATATCCTAACCACAATCTTTAGAAAAGAAAAAATAAATGAAACAATTAAGCTCGTCGAATTTCTTTTGTTGCGTTTTAGAATCTGTTTCCTTCTTGGGGTATATCAAACTTTCCCACACATTCTGTTGATTCTAAATCGAACCAGAAATGAGTTTGAGCGTTTGCTCGAATAAATTTGATTAGAAACTTCCTTGAGAACGCTTTCTGTCCTGTTCGCATATTTGTTTGTCTCTCCAAATTAGATTCATCGTTGCCAATTCGACAAATGAAAGGAAAGAAATTACACAGGACAAAAATAGTTTGATTTACTTCCGCAGTTGAAGGATATTTCTCGGAATGAGAGGAAATTAGAAATTATGTAAATCTAATGAGATGACGTGAAATTAATGTTTACTCACAACTAACTCTTGTTTTCTCGTATAGGATGTTCAGTAACCATTATAACAGTCGACCAGCGGAAGTTGTTTTCCTACATCTTTTTCGCATATTCTTCAGTAAAGGTGAAATTGTATTTTGGACGCAATTTTGTCAAACTGATTGGAACAAAAATTCGATACAGAATTACAATTTCGGTCACAAAATAATTTACCAAATTTGATATATTTTAGTCATTGCATTTTATGAATGATTGAATGATTGAATTATTGCATTTGCACTCTTCTAAAAAAAAGAGCATTATATTGTTACCTCCCCCCCCCTTTTTTTAAAAAATTAGGCTTAAAATTTGATTTTGTGTTAACACTGTAGATGTTAAATCTGTGAACCGAATTTTATTCATAAAGCTTTCTTCCTTTTGTAGATATCATATTAACTTATATTTGTAAAGCTGGACAGACAAACTTCTTCGGAATATATTTTGTTTAAAATTAGACAAAAAAAATATAAATTTAGTATAAAGATCATATAACAACTTTTATCTGTTTACTAAATATTATCATATACCAATTTTTTTATTTATTTTTGTCATACCAATATATCAATTCTTATTTTTTGTTCAGTAAGGTTTATACACAGAAATTCATCAGTCTCCTGTTCGAATTTTTTTGGTAGTTGAAATGCTTTTCAATATTTAATGCACGAAATATAAAATGACATCAAGTTTTCAATGATTAATCACGTTTAACATGAAAAACATAATTTTGAGATTGAATTTTTTAAGTTATTTAATTTAAAAATTAAATGATTGTAATTAATAACACTTTATTAATTAAAAAAGGGAATAAGATTGACGAATGAAATTTTATAAATAGTTTTTGCATCAAAAGTTTGTATTTTAATAAGCAGAAACGTATGATTCTTATTGAATTCATTCTCCTTATCACTTTCACTAGAGAAGACAGAGCGTTCATTTACCTGTGAATACGATATTAATAAAGCTTAATTATTAATATCGTATTCGTACACTTTAACTTGTAAATTCAGATAACTCAATAGATGAAATTTGTCCTCGATTTTATAACTAGTTATCCTTTATCTCTGTTCATATTTTATTATGTTTCATCACAGTTTAAAATTTTGGTTTATATCCGTTAACAGGTTGATTGCGAACTGTCATTTTATTTAAGTAATTATGAAAATTATACCTTAAAAAATAGATGACAGAATTTTAGTTCCTTTTGTAAAAGATAATACACATAATGTCGATATAAAAAACGACATTTAGAATCTGCAAAACACAATTTTATTATCAAACAAACAAAAACAATTTCAAGAATCAATAGCCTTTTATTATAGATAGTGATTTTTTTCAATCAAAATTATTAATTATCAGATTTTGATACTTCACAAAAAGAAGACATTAACAATTTTGTAAAGTGTTAATGATAGCTAAAGTACGATTTATTTATAAATAGACAAATAGATTTATTTATAATAGATTTATTATAATAGATAGATTTATAAATATAATTTTTAGGATACACTTCTAGTCTTTTGTTGTTGGTGATTTAAAAAATATTAATTTTTTTAAAAATTCAATAATATGTTAAGGACAATCACATAAAGCATAGCATTCTTTAATTTTACAACTATTACATGACATCTATCTTTAAATGCTCTTTTAAAAATTGTTTTCAATTTTTTTTTCACAAGATATCAGAATGTTAAACATTCAAAAATTGATCAATTCACTATTTTGAAATATTTAGAAACATTTTTTTAACTCAAAAGTACAGTTAAAAACAAAAAAATTTAGGTTTTAATTTTATTTATTTCTTTTGTAAATAAAAAAAATAATAATCCTACCCTTAAATTAATAGTATCAAGAGAAGTAAGATAAAAATATTAAAAATAAAACATCTCTAAAAAAAGAAGTTAAAGTTTTTAAACTAAAAAATAAAAAATAACAACATATAAATAATTTAAATGAAAAAAAATTGTACAATAGCACTTTACATTAGTATTATGTTTTTATTTTATGGTACACTAACTTCAACCACTCTTTAACTGGGATATTTGTTTGAAATATAAATATATAAATCGTACACACGTTTTGTGTTGGATACGTCACTTTCAGAATTAATGCAAAGCTTTAAAAATTCTAAACTAAAAGCATGAAAATGATTAATAAAAACAATAGCAAATGTTGATGATAATAATAAAAGAAACTGAAAAAAATATCAATACTATGTTAAGTCATTGTAAGTTTTATTAAATTAAGACTCTGTGACTGCTACCAAACGATTAAAAAATTTCTGTTTGAAATTACGATTCTTTTATTTAGGAATGAATCGTTTGAAAAAACAAATGAATTTTTCCGCTAATTAATTCCATTTTATAATTTATTTTAAACAAAGCAGTTTTCTTCCTTTTTAACTACTTGCTATCAATTTATGTAATGTAAAACACTTTACAGTTATTCTAAAAAACCGGAAATTGATTGCTTTTAATCTTTTTCCTTCATTTTCACATAAAAAAAAGGTAATGTTCTAGTTTGAAGCAGCGGATATCCTCATTTAAGATCTATAAAAATATATTTTTTAAAAATTATAATTACCTCTTTCTTTTACAATTAGCAAGTCTTTTTTAGTTCCAAAAATAAGAAAAATTGTGATTGATACACTTAAATATGACACAGCATAAAATATCGCTTGGTCTATTAGAGAAACATGTGCATTTTTTCAATTGTATTAGGCACATAAAGTAATCAAATTTAATTTAAAATCCTTTTTTTAAAAAAAAATGAAGATACAATTTAACTAGCCTTCAAATTCATAAAAAAAATTTCATTAAAGAGATTTTGCGATTATAAAAGTTAGTGCAGGGTTATTAATACACAATTCAAAATAATTTCTCATTTACATAAATGGAAGCACCCTGGAAATTCTTAAAAATGTCCCTTTGAAAATTTAGATTTTTAAATAAAGTCAAATAAATACATTTACTTTTAAAGAAATTCTAAAAAGGATTCTTAAATAGTTTTAATTCTCTCCTTGATGTAAGATACGAAATTTATTTTTCTATCTTATCTATAAGTGGGACTAGAAAAAAGCAAAATGAATAAAATACAAACTCATGTGCTTTTAATTAATTGTATTAAAGTAAGATATTACTTCATTAAGGAGATTCAAATACAAAGAGTGACCCAAAATTAACGCACGATTTGATTTTTCCCTTAATAAAGTGTTGATAACCCTATTAAAAATCATTGGACAGCTGATATTTTAGGTTAGTTAAAAGGGTTATCGATAGAACTATGCGTTATTGAAAGGTTTAAATTAAATAAGAAAACATTTCCCCCTTTTAACTGTTATATTTTTTTTGAGTCTTAAAGTACACAATATAGGGTTGTGTACAGAATAACACAGGTACATTGTCTGCACAGTTTTGCTGAACAATACGCACACTTTTGTCGAAAATTCCAATTACTATTTTCTTTAAATGTGGAGGAATTTCGTTGATGCAGCGTCGAATTTCCTCGTTCATTGCACTCGTGATTATAGGCTTAATGGCATAAACTTTTGATTTCAAATAATCACTTAAGAAGAAATCCAATGATGTTTAATCACACGATCTAGGGGACGAATTCTCATCTTTTGAAGCCGTGGTTGCCAGACTTCCATTATTTTTTAAATATTGCTCAATATTGAAAATACATTATTCTAACGCGTAACTCTCCAATTTTTCTAACGCTAAACAATTAGGCTGTCAAATGGCTTTTTTAATAAGGTTGCAACACTTTGCAACAAGAATGACGCCAATTCCAATCCTTAGTTCAATCTTTTCCATAAATTGGAATAAATGGAGTGCGCATATAGTACCTATTAGGGTTGCAAAGCCATCAATGCATTTTTAATAGCTGGGAAAATTAAGAATTTGTCCTCCTAATCTTTCCATTCCTGACAAGGAAACATATTAATGATTATAGACTGATGTGCAAAACTTAAGCAATAGCTTGTTTTTCCCTAACTCCTCGATAAATCGTCTGAGAGACATGGAATTCAGAAATGAAAGACAGCATTTTGTACTTAAAGGATGACGAAAGCATAGTTGCGCAAAAATGAATACAACGCAATCAATAATGAAATAAATTAAAAAAAGATTTGTTGAACTCATAGCATCGTTACACACGATTGTGTGTCCAGGAGAAAGAACAATAAGCAACTAAAACAGATGGTGATGGAGGAATGGGCACTCTTACCTCAAGAGTTGTTGGGAAATCTGGTGCTGAGTATGGGGAGACGGTGCGAGGCAACCATAGCAGTTAGAGGAGGGCATATCCCATACTAAGGAACATCTGCTTGTTGTTCTTACTCCTGGACAGACAATCACGTGTAACGATGCTATGAGTTCAACAAATCCTTTTTTAAAGTTTATTTCATTATTGTATGCGCTGTATTCATTTTTGCGCAATTATGCTTTCGGCTTCCTTTAAGTGCAAAATGCTGTCTTTCAGTTTTGAATTTCATGTCTCTCAGATGATTTCTCGAGGAGTTAGAGAAAAAAAAACTGTTGCTTAAGTTTTGCACACCAGTGTATCTATTTTAGGCTAAAAGCCTACTTTAATAACAAACTGAGTGTATAGAAGTATTATTTTGAAATTTAAACTTTTACACATTTAAAATCAGATACCGAACAAAAAATTGTACGTCAATAACGATTGAAAAAACACACACATTTAAGTGATTTTACAGCATCGATGAAGGGCCACTGCTGCATTTATCTCAAAATGTGAGTTTCATGCCATTTGAACTCTGCGTTCATTCTTGGTCAAAGTTCTGAATTCTTTCTTGCCTTAAAGGAAAGAAAAAGTAAATAACATCAAAAGAGTCATGGCATAGAGTGCACTGTAACAAATGTCTCACGCGATCCTAATGTTCCAGTTAAAGAATAATTCTTAAAAGTGCAATCTCATTCGAACAATAATAGTTATAACTAACAGTAGCAATTTCAGTGTGTAGTTTTTTTCAATGAGTAACACCCGCATTGTTTAGAAATATTAGTTCCTTTTAACACGTATTGTCTTTCTTTGCAAAAGCCATTGTGAATTATCTTCTGAAGTGATATGCATCGCGGATGGGTTTTTCTTTTCGGAATCTTTTCTTCTTCTTTTTATTATTCCCTTTTGTGCTGTCAGGGAGTACACCGTGTTTTGTCTGTGAGTTCCAGTAAACTTACGACAGCTGCGCTACAACTCCATTTCCTGTTTAGAGGCAGATATTTCAGAACATTCTTTGAGACAGCCATTTTCTTTTTCTGTTTGTGCTCTGTTTTACGTCTTGTGTGTGTGCGTATAGATAGATAATTTTTTTTCTATTGTGCGAAAGATTTGAAATGACTGTATAGAGCATTTCTTTTCTTTATTATATAAAATTCGATTGTTTTTTTTAAAGAATAATTTGGCATCATGAGAAATGAATACAACGGATTGTATTGGCATGGAATGATCAATAAGAATAATCTATAGTGATCTTATAGAGAAATAATTATGCAAATTTATTATAAAATGACCTTCAAAACAATAATAAAAAAAGAATGACTGCGATATTGAACTGCTTTGGATGAAAATCGTGGGTTGACATTCAGAGCTATTTTTATCTTTGCTCATAACTTATAATTCAAAGAGTATAATAAGTTACTCTCATTTTAAGTAATACATTTTCTAAAATTTTTCTTAAAAAATATTCTATATATACGATTACTAATTTAAATAAGAGGAATCTTTTTAAAAATAATATGATTTAAAAAAAAATAAAAATTATGATTTTTCTTTCCATTTCCAAAAATCGATATCCATCCACGGTTGGTTTTTAAAAATCTCTATTTGGATGCAAAATTTGTTTTCGAATCAAGCTAATTAAAATATTTTTTAAATGAATTGACTGTTAAAGGCTACCCGATAATATGAACAAAATTCAAATCGGTAGTTACGTATTTACGCATTAGACCGTTCGATCTTTATCTTCAAATTTGAAGATGTCGCCAATGGGGTGCTAAACCACTATAATTTAAAAAATTGTTTAAAACTTAACTGTCGTCCGCCATTTTGTTGGTTTCGTTGGTGTCGACGGTTTATCGCCAAATTTGAATCCGTCGCCAATGAGTTACTAAGCTGTTGGCGTCAATGGTCTCATATTTAAGTAACTTCAAATCTTTAATAATAAAAGATTAGCACATTATATCGCTAAAATCGCGAGAAACAGAAGAAAATTATTGTCTTCTAAATGTCAGAAATTGCTATATAACTAGTACGTATAACATGTAGTAGTATACCTATTAGTATAACATAAATTAAATAATTTTACTGGCATTTATAACCACAAATACTCAAAATTAAATCAAAGAAAGGGAATTATTTGTCTTCTGTGGCAACAATTTATTTATAATTGCATCAACAAACATTAAATCATTCTTTTTTATTCAATAAGCATATTTTTTTTTCGAGAACTATAAGTATTTTTCCGGATGTAATTTTTTTAGATTTATACTCTTAGTACAACGGAACTCCATCGTTAGTTTTACACCCATGTTGTACGATTTGTCCAAACCTTCAAGTAAGTACTTGAAGCAATCATCTCATCTTACGAAGAAAATTTCTTCCCTTTCAATCACTTATTACTGTTTGAGAACAGGTAGTAAATCTGCAAAAGCAAAATTGGGAAAGTGGCGGTGATATGGAGTAATGTAAATTGTATAATTTTGCACTCACATTCATAGAAGCGTATCCCGGTAAATTATCGTAGTGAAAAAGGGTTTTTTTAAATCATGTAAGAACATGATGTTTTCGGTAGAGGTTTTTGAATAAGTGAAAGCAAAGAATAATTGAAGTTCGAAACCGCATAGGCGATGAACAAAGCATGAATGGCAATATTCATCAGCATCTTTTATTCGCATATATTTTTTCATCTGCTTACACCAGTATTGCATTATTATTAAGTATGCTTCTTTGAAAGCAAGGAGATCCGCTTTTAAAATGTTGCTTTTACCAATATTGCTTTATTACTACGTATGCGTCTTTGACAGCAGATGCATTTTTAACAGTTTGTCGTAGAACTATGACATCATAATTGTTATTTCATCTCAAAATCGGTCGAGTTCCAAAACTTTGTTTACCAGCTAGAAAAATGGAAAATGAAGGTAAAAAATATTATATATATGTATATATAGAAAGAAGGGGGGATAGAGACCAATAGAGAAGTCTCGTGATTGTTTCAAACCGGTTTTAACTGGTTAATGTCTTAAATTAATTAAGACTAATTCATTTAACTAATTAAAATAATAATGTTCCCACATGATAACATGAAATTTGTTATGGTAGGTTTAATTTTTATTCTATTGCTAGATGAAAGTATTTTTTTTAAACTTTTCTTTCAACACTTAAATAACCTATCAAAGAAACACATTAGTCCCCAATATTTTTCTCTAAAAAATGATGTCATTCATCAAAAGAGTTTGAAAAGAAAATGAAATCTTTGATCTCACTTTTCAAGTTATCATGTGAGAACATTATTATTTTTAAGTCATTATTTGTCTTAATTAATTTAAGTCATTAACCAGTTTAAACCGATTTGATACTTCTATGAGATTCCTATATCCTTCCCTCTCTCTCTGTATATATATATATTGAACCAGCTCAATATATATAATATATATCTTGCCAGCTCAATATAAAAATCAATATAAAAATATAAAATATAAACTCAATGTTATGTATAAAACTTGCCAGCTCAATATATATATATATATATATTGAGCTGACAAGTTTTGGAGCTCGACCTAATTTGAGAATATGCAATTAAAATATGTTGATGAATTTTGCCATTTATGCTTTATTCATTGCCCACGATCAAATATTAAAACCCCCTAACCAAAACAACAACATGTTCTCACATGATAATAAAACATTTTCTACTTTTTAACTCATTATTAAAAATATATCTTTAGAAATTAATCTTTATAGAATTTGTTTACTTAGCTATCGTGCTCACATGCTTGTTAATGGAAAAGCAGCATCTAAGTCGATAAGTTTTGTTTAAAAATTCAGAGCTTGATGCTAAATTGAAGTTTAGAGACTTGACGTTCATATTCAAATTTTAACATTCTAAAAATCTATTTATATCTTTGTTATAACATTAATCTTTTCAGTCTCGAATTTTTTAAATGTTGAATAAAAAAATATTGACGGACATTAGTCAAGGTTCATCAAGAGAAAATCCACATTTAATTTCATTTCATTTTCACCACGGGTTTAGGAATCATGAAATCGTGGCAAATACCATAATCAGTTTAGAAAATAAATGAAAATTAAAAACTTAAAATTGCAAAAGGGTTAATACATAGATACGTGCAGGAATATATTTCATGAAATCGAATTTTTTAAACTAAGAAATGTCTAAAACTTGGAAATTCTCCAAAAGGCAGAGATTGAATGCTTAGACTATTCCAATACTTTTTTTATATCGTATTCTGGAAAAAAAAATCGAATACTTTGTGTTTTGATTTCTTTGAAACATTGAAAAACTTTCGCCCCAAAAGAGCGATAAATCTAATTTTCTGACAACCCTGATAATCGAAATCGTGAGAGGAAGACCGAGATTTGTTCGTCTGTGACTCTTGCTTAAGAAGGGGAAAAAAGAATGCATTCAGAATAAACAAACAACAAAAAGAACGGGAATAAATAAAATAAATTTCTTCTTTTCATGAAGAATGGGTGCCATTTTCCTGTCGACAAATATATGAACGTGATGATATACGCACGAGATAATAATAAAATGACAATAAAAATATCAAATAAAGTTGGCGGTAGATGGAAGTTCCGTATGTTTTGTTGTTTCGGCATCATTTTTTTTACCAGTTTGGGTTTTCGAATAATTTGCATGGATGCTTATGTATCCTTGACAAATCTTCCGTAGATTATTCAGTGGATTCATTAATATTTTATGATGATATATAATTCGGTTGGTTGGTGTTAATTAGGGAAGAAGAGAACAGATTTTAAAATTTCCGGAAAGCAAATCATTCATGAAAGAAGATTAAGAAAGCTTCGGAAATGTTTTTTATTGTTTTTTAAAAACTATGAAGTTGTAAATTAAAAAAGTTAGCGACATTAAATCAGGATTAAGTTTATTGTAATTGCAAGCAAATGGTAATTAACAACAGTTCGTTAAACTTTTAACAATATTTTATTACGCAAAATTCTTTTCTCGTCTTGTAATAATACAGTTTAAAAAATCTTTCTCTGCTTACTTTTTAATTTGTGTAAAATAAAATAAAAATATAGTTTTGTTTTAGAACAGAACTGAAAACTATTCTTAATAAAATAGATTTCCTGAAATACGTAATTATAAGTTTCCTTGTAATCATTTTCAGATCAACTAAAAAGAAAATAAAAAATAATTGTGATTAAAAACGCATTAGAATAGTTTTGAAAATTCCAGAAAATTATTTTACCACTTATAAAGTAAAATTTTTTAAAGATATGACTAATTAAAAACTTTCATTCAATAAATTAAAATTTTTAAAATATAACTTTTTTTAAAAGCAACTTGTTGCAATCCATTTTCTAATATTTATTTTTTATCTTTTATACTGTTTTTTTTATCCAAAAATTAATTAAACTCTAAACAATTTTCAAAAAATTTTATACAACTTATTGAAATTATTGACAGAAAAATAATATTTAAAATAATAAGACCTTCAAAGAGTTATAGACGATTTCCTCTTTACATTTCAGAAATAATAGCAATCAGTGAAGGAAATTGAGTATTATGTACTTTTTTTCAATTTACAGAAGTTGCGATGTTTAATTTTAATTTTTTATCATGTCAGAACATTATTTTGTTTTGGAAATGAGGTTTGTAGCGTCAACAAAAATCCGTAAGCGAAAAATAAAAAAAAATTATTATCTGCACAAGCATTTAAATAAAATAATCTTTTAATAACACGCTGCCGTTGCATTTAGAAAGGCTCTGATTTAAAAAAATAAGTTAATGACTACAGCAAATAAAACCTAGAAACCTGTCATTTTGTGCCCGTGATTATATGAAATGTAATGAATAGGAAACGTGATATTTTTCTAAACAATAAATGCGATACATTTTTTTATCGTTTGCAATACTAAAATGACTCATTCAATGAAACAATTAAATTGAATAAGAATATAATTTAACTTGCACGAGCACGGGGTGCTTGGCCGTTCAAGAAATGATGTTCTGACATGATATATTGAAATATGCATAGCAGATTTCTTTTTAATCTTTTATTTTTTTGTGATTGCTTTCTGTCAGAGTCTAAGAAAATCATAAGAATCCCGTGGTTTTCACTGATAATTTATAAGAGTTGATTTCTTAATCTAAATGGGATTATATTCAGGATATTATGCTAAATGATATTAGGATCGTTAGAATCTGTCCTATTTTTTATATAAATTATCTATTATAGATTTTTAAAACGGCACATTCTTTTTAATTAAGTTTGTATTTTTATTCAGTTTGTGATGTCTCCATCTTTTATTATTTGTCAACTGCCGCTTTTTCTTCTTCTGTAGTGGCATCAGTGAGGAAGTTAGAAATGAAAATAAATGGTCAGATTTGTTTGTTGACATGGTTCGAAGTTTGAAAAAGTTATAAGTAGTTTAAATAGCTAACAAACACTATTTTCTCTCTCATGCAGGTATTTAAAGGGGAACAGGATATGTTGGGTAGATACTTATGCACTAAGCCATCGATCCTTTTCTCCAAATCAAAAAGCGGTCATCAATAGATCGCTTACGCGCCAAAATTGGTTTGCTACATATTCAAAAGCGTTAAAGAATTTCTGCCACCAAAATGAAATTTGGCGTGATTGGCGGGTGGTTGGCGGATCGACGGTCTAATATGTAAGCACCGTTAGGTAAATATATTCTGACCCTCGAAACTAAGTGTCTGGCGAAAAAGAAACATCGAGCTTTTGAAATGAAAGAAACAATTAAATTTTTAAAACTGGACGAGTTATATTCTCAAATATAGCAGTTTTTATTAAGTAGATGGGAAACATTATTCCCTCTTTCCTTTCCTTTTTCACAGCTAAATTCTTAGAAATTACAGATGCTTTTAGGATAAAAAAGACATTCACTAGCAACATCCACCAGCGAATGTCATCAAAAGATCGTTACAAAGGCAACAATGTGTTTATGGTTGACCGAATAATTCTTTTTTGGTTTTTTCAAAGCAGAGGGATTTGGATTTGATTCGATAATGATTGTGTTCAACACAAAAGTTTATGATGCCATAAAATCGCAACAACAGAAATTATATCTTTGTAAACAGCTAAATCCAGTTATAATTGATTATCCAAAAACTTCTCAGAAATTACGTGCAATTTTCTGCCATCTGTATGTTTCTATAAATAATTCCAACAAAAGTAATTTTGTAATCTTTCTAGTCTAACTAATCGATATTGGTCAATTTCAATATTTTTCATTTATTTTAAATTCGTAAAAAACCATGAATGTCTCAAAATACAATCTTAGTCTTACATTTATATTCTAAAAATGCAAATTTGTTTAAGGTATCGGTGGGAATTTTTCAAAATAATAATAATAATAATAATAATAATAATAATAATAATAATAATAA
>JAOUZG010034401.1:1057549-1072907 GCA_026289955.1 Argiope argentata | reverse complement strand
TATTGATAGAAGCTGTATTCTCTTAATACATATATTTTATATAATAGAAGCAAAAAAGAGGAGAAAAGAAAATTTTATTTAAACAAAATTTAAATACTTTACTCATCTGGCTCTCCTCAACTTTTTCATACATTAATAAAAAAAATCACGTTTTAAATTTAGAATTGTTAGGAAGGAAAGAATTTTATCTTCGAATTTCACGCTTTTTTGTTTGATCGACTGTTTTCAAAATTTGATATAAATCTAAGAAATTTGATACCAAAATTAAAAGCTATTTATTATTTATCAAGCTCATTCCGTTTTGAGTTATCTTTATCATATATAGGTGTAAAAAGTAGATAAACGTTCGATCGTTTGATAGAATTATTAAAGCAAAATTAGTCATATATCTTTAATTTTAATAATGAAGCAGTATATCCAATTTCATTTGTTTTATTTGTTTCCTTTTCGAATTTTTGTTTTTCGCATACAGCATACCGACAGTCAGACTTTCCCTTAGACTTTTTTTCTCTCTAAAATCTAAAGGTGATGTACAACGTCGGTGTAAAGTCATCATATATCTGATTTTTCATATTGTTTTTTAATGGATAGAAAAACAACTGAGTGTAGATTTCCGAAAATATTTTTCTTTTCGTATTCAGAGAGATTTAAAATGAGGGAATCAGAAAAAAGGGTTTATTTTAACGATTCCAATGCATTATCTTTTCTAAAACTTTTGATGTAAACAAACTTATTTTGATATTAAATGTTCAAAGTTACGAACGAATCGGAAGCCAGCAGAAAGAACACTAAAGTTACTGAAAGAAGACCGCTAATGCGATAAGTCGTGTCAGATGTTTTAGAAGTTTCTTCTACTCTAAATCCTTCACCCAATGCCGTGTATCGAACGGTTGGAATTTCTTTGCAGTTAAAAATCGATAAAGGGCGGCAGTTCCAAACGAGAAATCTAACAGCAGCTGGAAAGAAGTCAATATGAGAATCGTTTGGTAAATGCTTTGTCTATTTATCTTGAAAAAAAGAATGCTATTATCTATTTTTTTTCTAAACCACTTTTTAGAATTTTGTTGATATAATAGTCATTTTTTTGGAGAGAAATGCTATGACTGACTGTGATTTTCAGCCACATTGTGGTTTCTTCTGTAGTTGTTGGATACCGTCACTAATGGATATCGTCAGTAGAAGAATTTCTACTGACGGAATCGTCAAATGAGCAATCAAAGTGTGAAATCGCTCCATTTTGCTCAAATGGATCTTTAATTTGTTTTCAAATCTGTATGCTTGATGATTGTTTATTTCCGGTATAAATGATTTCCGCTAATTCTGTGTAATGTTACTGAAAATTGCTATTAGCCGATTTTAGAGAAAAAAAATTCTGGAGTCTATCATTCTAACTGGAGTACAATGTAATTTCGTTCCAAATTTATATCATTTAAATCAAATTCACTATCAAATTCAAATTCATTGTTGCCTGTTTGGTGATACTTAAAATTCATTAAGTTCTCTTAGAGTAACATAAAAATAATTTGCGTTGGTGATTTAAAAGCTCTTTTGATCATTTTCAGAAAAATTTATTTGAAAGAAAGCCAAATCGAAGGGTTTCCACTAAACTTTCATGAATGCTTATCGGAAAAAGGTGAATTTTTGTTTTAGACTAGTTTTTACCCAATCAATTGACAAAAGTTGAATTCTTGTTTTAGGCTAGTTTTTACCCAGTCAATTGAAAAAAGGTGAATTTTTGTTTTAGACTAGTTTTTGTCCAATCAATTGATAAAAGGTGAATTCTTGTTTTAGACTAGTTTTTACTCAATCAATTGATAAAAGTTGAATTCTTGTTTTAGACTAGTTTTTGCCCAATCAATTGATAAAAGTTGAATTATTGTTTTAGAATAGTTTTTGCACAATCAATTGATAAAAGTTGAATTCTTGTTTTAGACTAGTTTTTACTCAATCAATTGAAACCACAATTTGACAAAGTGCTACAATTACAGTCATAAAATTACCTACTAAATTTGATATATGTAAGTCATTGCGGTTTTGAATTATTGCTCTTATTGAAAGTACAGGCATCACATATTGGATTTAACGCATTTGATAAGTGTCCACACTATAGATGTTAAATTTATGTATCTAAATTCTGTTTAATTTTAATGAAAAGCGTCAAGAGCAGTTAATTGATTATTTAAATCTATACGCAGCCAAATATGTGCTTTACAATTAATAAAATAATGCGCAGTTATTTGTTTGTAAATCCTGCTTGTTAAATGATAAATAATCTTTTTTAATTATAATATTTTTAATATAATAATTAGAGGAGATGTATATTTCTTCTGAGGATTGTTATCAACAATTAAATAACAGTTAATAGTTTGGCAGTTAAATATAAGGGTCCAAATCTACAGTCTCATCAGTTTTAAAACATGTTAAACATTTTCATTTCTCTTCATGCATATTGATTTCGTTCAAATAGTATTGAATTTTTTGTGAACTTTTTATTTTTGATATTTTAAAATTTATTTCTTCGTTGTTTGATGTAATTAATGCTTTTATTGAATCGAAATGAAATAAATTCAACTAATAAATTAAATTTGACTAGTATTACTATCTTAAGGCTAATCTATAAAAATGCTAGTAATCAAGATAAAAATTGTTTTTATATTTATATTTAAATTCCACGGTCATTTTAATTTCAGTACTACAAGGAATAAAATCCCAGAAAAAAAGAATCTCATTCTACGACTATAATTTTTTAAAAATAGAAGAAAGGAGGGGTTTGTTTTGCTTCTCACAGCGTCATTTTATATAAGTACATCTCTGGATGCAATTAATACTGGAATTTCAAGAAACCCCAACGATGAAACTGTTTGTATAAAAGGTGTCTCAAAAGGTTTACGAACTTTAATCTTGGGTAAAATACACAGAAACAAATCATTTTTACTTTCTTTTATAAGAAGCACAAAGGGATAAAGTAAAATTTTGTTATCTTAAAAAATGTTCTAATTTGAGATTTTGGCTAATTTTTATTTTTCAAATATCCTTGAATCCGAAAAGCATATTTTTGATATTTAGGTTTATTTTATATCTCTGAGTGATACCTCATAAACTTTTAAATAAGAAAATATTAAGTATTGATGTATTGTATTTAATTCAAATTTGTAGATTTCTGTCCAATTTTGAATGTAATTCATTCAGGGAAAATCTGTCTACCCGGATGAAAGAGCACAAATAAATAATGATAAAACGTAAAAAGCTAGGTTGATATAATTTGTTACACAGGATTAGTATTTAAAATTTATATTCCTGTAAAATTTTGAATCAAATTTGTCAAAAGATTTTTCGTATCTATATACCTATATGTAATATATGTCAATCCATATTTTCTCATGCATTTAAACACAATAACTCAAAGACTTAAGTATATCCAATTTGTTATGGGATATAATGTAGTACAATGTCGGAATTTTGTTTCGATCAGTCAGAGAAATCGAAGCCAAATTGCAATAATGTTTTCGTTAGCTTGCACATTAATCGCATGCCAAGGATTAATCGCCAAAATAATTCCTTAAAGTTATTTGATAACTTCAATAAAATTACTACAGATGGGTGACAAAATAATACGAACACCCTTGGAAAAGGCATTGCCCATTTCAAAGGCGCGAAAGTACGCCGTTATGACAGCACACTTGAAATTCGGGATTGTGGTGTCTGCCAAGCACAACAGTGGACGGAAAAGAAAGCTTATCGAAATGGATAAAAGAGTCGTAACCTGCAAGGTGACCCGAAAGCGCAAGCATTCGTTAGTCCAGATAACATCTGAGATGAATAGTCATCTTCAGTACCCTATTTCAGCAAGAACCGTCCAGAGGAAACTCCAGACTTCGAACATGTATGGAAGAGTTGCAATTCGCAAATCGTTGGTCACAGCACGTCATTGTTTACAGCGACGTCAATGGTGTAAAACACACAGACACTGGACCCCACAACAATGGCAGAAAGTCATCTGGTCTGATGAATCCCCTTTCACCCTTTTTTCAGACCACCGTACGCGTTTATGTGTGGAGAACGCCCAAAGAAGCATTGACTCCTGAGTGCATCGTGCCGACTGTGAAGCGCGGAGGTGGTTCCCTTATGGTATGGGGTGCGATATCTTGGCGTGGTGTTGGTACTCTTGTTACTCCGCATGGGAAGGTTAAAGCTGCCCACTGTGTCGGTATTCCGGGGGATGAGGTTCACTCATTTGTCCAGACTGTATTTCCTGGAGAATGCCCATCATATCAAGATGAAAGCGCTCTTATCCACACTGCTAAAATCGTGCAAAAATAGTTTGAAGAGCATGAGCGGGAAGTAGGTCATCTTGTTTGGCCCCTTCAGTCACCTGATTTGAACACTTGTAGGGATATCTGGAGTCAAAACTCCGTGCTCGATTCCCTCCACCATCTACGATTTCGGCATCAGAGACCGCTCTCCTCGAAAAATGGCGTCATATCCCAATAGACGTTGTTCATGCCCTCTATGCGTCCATCCCGCGTCGCATACAGTCAGTAATACAGTCAAAGGGGGGATCCAACCCGCTATTAATAAAGTTTCTCTCTTCTTTCATAGGTGTTCGTATTATTTTGTCACCCATGTGTATATTAGACATGTTATTATATATGTATAACATTTTTAATTACTCAACTATTTTATACGTGCTTTGTAAATGGATCAAAGAATGTATCGTTTTTTTTTCTCGTTTATATAGTAAAGAGAAAATATAGTAATCGTCAAACGAATCGTTTGATGATTCTCTACGATTTTTATCTCCTTTGAGTTGGAATATACGTTTTTGAAGCTACGCCTGCCTGTGATAAAGGCAACTCCAAAAATCTTTGATCTATACGTATGAAATTTAGTATACGGTCTGTATTTCAAATTTATAAATTTTCATCAAATTTTCAACAACTTCACTCAGGAGAAGTCTGCCTGTCCAGTTGTTCGAATATAACACTATAACTACAAAACGAAGATATCTAGACAAATAAAATTATACAGAATAAAAATCTATAATTCAGACGCCTGTTCAATTTTGTTTCATATCCAACAAGAGTTCCTGATCTGTATTTTTAGAAACAAGTGAATCTCAAAGACACAATGATTTAACCCTTCGCGATTTGATGTCGAGTGTGACTCGACATTCAAGATTGTGCATCATTTTGACCTTTTATTTATTTATTTTTCACATTTAATTATTAAAAACGCCTACATAATGTTTAAGAGGTGTAGATTAATTTTTCAAAGAAATTCGACTTAAAAGAATTATATATATTTATTTTTCATAGCAATAAACAAATCTTTACATTAGGTGAATAATTTTGCATCTAATTATTTTTTGAGCCTGCAAAGGGTTAAATAAATCAAATTTAGTATTTAATTTCGTGATTATAACTGTGGTTTTTGGGTTAATTTTTTGTTTCAGAAAAAAATGCATCTAAAATACAAATTCCATTTTCTGATTATTTTAAATACATACCAGGGTTTACCTTCCATGTACCCTTAAACTCACCATGGTTGACATGATGCATTCAGTAAAAATGCTAAATTCACGTCTAAGTTTATATTTCGTCACTATTGTACCTCAAAACTGTGCAAGTGGTTTTCTAAGACATCTTTATTAGAGTATATGCCTGAAGGTTTGCATTTATTATTAGAGTATATACCAAAAAGTTCGTGATTTTTATTAGAGTATATTCTCAAAGGTTCGTGCGGATGCCAGCGGGAGTTATCTCTTGCTGGTTACACTAATAAATTAAAGTCATCCATAGACATTCTAATCTGAAACGGAAATTCCACGACATTCACGAATGCCTCAATCTTCTGAATATTCTTACTGGAATCGAAACGACTAGACATTGTAACTAGATGACAGCGAAAATAAAACAATTACATGATTAATCTACGACCTACTAATCTCTCTCGCAATGAAAGGGAGATATTTGTTATTTCGTGTTCTATTGAACTGTTTTGCTTAACCCTTTTGCTATTCATTTGTATAATTCTTATTGTTAATTCTATTATTCTAATCAAAAGTATCATAAAATGAAATCAGGTGCCTTTATTCTCTGAACTATTTAGAAGCTTAAAGTAAATTTTGTTGTATCTTTGGTTGTACATTCTAATCCCGAAGAATGGAACATTGTTTGAGTGGAATGTCTTCAGTATTCTTCCACAAAGTCTTATCATTTGCTATCTCGATAAAAAAGATGTTGTAATTCGAAACTTCCTGCTTTGTCTTTGTTTTTAACAAAAATTACAAAATACTCGCATGTCTTGTTTCTGTTTAAATGCTTAGTCAAAAATCTTGTCTGTGGATCAGACTTTTAACGAAATTTTTTTTTGCCCTATACTTAAAATTATCGTTACTAGCTGTCTTTGGAAACCATCTGTTGGTTGCCAACATGTATTAAAATTATATTGTTACAAATTTGTTGTATTGATTAATTTCAGAATCAGTTTTCTTATTATTTACTAGCCGCCTATGGCGACCAGTCGGTTCGCCAATATTAATGTCGACTAAAGGGTTAAACCATTTTTTTATATAACTTGGTCTCATAATAAGTTTTTCGGCAAAATATTTTCAAGCTTCAAATTTCGATAGTCATATAATTCACTTATACTATTATGTAGGTCTTAAGTAGTCCTATCTTTAAAGTCCGCATCTCTCTCTGATTTCTATCAGGGCACGTAAAATTCCTTTTTATATTAAATTGAAAATAATGAAACTTCAATTAATATAAAGACTTCTTTACTCAATCTAAGCATGCCTTTAAATAAAACTAAGAACTGAAAGCAGAATAGTCCGACATTGAAGTTTTATGTTCACTACAGAAATTGAAACATTATAAATTTTTTTTATATAATTTATAAGATCTCAAGGAATTATTCAGCAAAAATTTCACAGGTTAATTGAAACCTTCAGTTTTTAATTTTATTTTTAGATGTATATAAATGCTCTCAAAAATATTTTTTTTAGGTTTATAAATATATTTCAAAAAATTACGGTTTAAATTCCTTTGGTCTTATAGATTCATATTTGTAAAATATTCTTAATATTTCAACTTCTAAATAAATAAATAAGCATTTCTATCTTCTTCAAATCTGGCTGATTTATTCAGTTCTGAATATTGCAAGTTTAGAACAATCATCATATCATACTCTAGACCAATTATTCTAGAGTAACTCTGATTGGCTTCTTTGATACCTTGATAAAGTGATCTAAAATCACCAGTTTATATCAAATATGTTGAAATTTTAATAGATCGATCAGTTTTGATGATGTATTTAGTTTATTAGAGTGACACTTTTATTTTATTTTAAGGACTTATTGTCTCAAGAATATTTTGTTAAATAGGATTAACAGAGCAGATGAGGTATGTAAAAATTTAATGCATCAGCATTTTTCCCTAAATCTATAATTATATATTTTACCTGGACCAATTGCTAAGATATTTAAGTCTCTCCCCAAAAAATTAAGAAATTAGATGTTGAGCTCAGATTACAGAAGATGCCTTGTAGATGTTAAGCCATATTTGCCTTAAATAAAATTGTTTAATTGGATTAGTAACATATGTATAGTAAAATATCATAGAAAGCGTTTCCATCCATTTATTTTCCAAAAATATCATGTTTCATATTTCTTTCATTTTATACAGACACGTGCCGAAAACGACATTTTTATATGTTTAATTTGGAATGATAGTTGATTTATTTTTTCTCATTTGAGATCATGATATTATTTTGGTAGAAAGTTTTGATGTCTTCGAAATATGTGGGTAAAAATAGTTTTATATGCTTTTACAAATTTTGCATCGTTAATTATTGTTAATTTGCTTGTTTGAAGAAGTTAATTTGCTTGTTTGAAAGAAGATGCGTTTTCAAATAGCTGACCTACTTTTACCAGTAGAGCTTTAATATTACGTTACTTCGTTGAAAGAAGATGCATTTTTATTTCGCATGATTCATTAAAATGCGGAGATAAATTACAATCACGAAGGCGAATTCTTTGATTTCCAAAAAATATCTTCTTCACATAAGTAAAAGTAACAATTCAAAACATGTCTTATTGTTTTAAAAATTTATTTTTATTTATTATTTATTTTTATTTATTTATTTTGCGAAATAAATTGCTGAAAAAAAAAAACGTTTGAATTAAATGTTTAAAAATTCATTAAAAATAGAATTTTAATTCGTAGGTCAAAACATTAGTATCATTGAAAAGCTAATTTTTTTTAGCTTTAACGTGATGCAAAAATCAATTTTGTGCTTTAATATTTTCAGAAGTTATAGCGAAACAACGTTAAAATTTGGCTTATTTTTTAAATAATTAAAAATTCAAAAAAGGGCTCCGAGGTGCATATTCCCGGCACTCAAGGTATACATATACCAAATTTGGTAGTTGTAAGTCGAACGGTCTGGCCTGTACAGCGCCAACACACACACACATCGTGCTTTATTATAAGTAAAGATAAAGATAAAGAAAAGATAATTTTTTACAAATAATTTAAATGGATTACCAGAGCCTTAATTTCTATTTGATGTTTCGGGGAAAAATTCTGAATATTGGAGAATCTTGGTAATAGCTACATTAAGATTCGACTTCTCAGATTTATTTTATTTTCCAAAGCATTTTTTTCTGTATCATGGAGGCTATAAAAATTCTAGAAAAAGAATACAATTTTAATTAGCATTAATTGAATAATATAACCCAATTAAGTTTTATGAGTTCTATCTTACCACAATAAGGGAATGAACCATTTAAAATTATATTTGCGTAACAAATATGTTGTTGTTGTTTCTAATGGCACTTGCCATGGACAAGTTCGCTGATGCGTCAGCGATTTTAAGCAGAAATGATCGTCTCTTGTTTTGAAGTAGAGCGAAAGAGTAGCCAAGAGTACGACTTAGCTATTCACTCATCACATTCATACTCCTTACAGATAGAACATAGAAGAACAACATAGAACCTCTAAAAGTCAAATATTAAAATTTTAGGATCACACAATAGAAACAGTAAAAATGCTTAATTCATGTCCAAAAATATTTCGTGTCTATTGTATGGCAAAGCCATTGAAAGAGTTCGTGGTAGAACACCTTTATGAGAGATCATTGGGTAAAGTATGAGGAAGACAATTTTATTTTTATTGACAATTGAATTTTTATTAGACAATTGAATTTTTACTGAAAATATTTCCGTATCTGATATTCAATTTGTTTTTCTAATAGCCAGATTTTTATTGTGTTTCCGTCACCTTAGAATGAACCAAGATGAAATTAGTTTAAAAAAAAGAAATTGCATAGTAAAAATAAAATTCATTTGTAAAGTTCATGTACTATCGAATAGTTTAATTTAATTTAGTTTTATTAACGTCCCGTTGCAAAGAAACACTAGGGCTATTTTGGGCGGACCGCATTATTTTAAATCGTGGTCAGATGACGAGGACAAAACTTGAGCAGGCACCACAATCTTCACATCACACCAGTGGAAGAACATTTGGCCTTGACGGATTTAATATGCAACAAACCCCCTTACACGATGGTTCTACGGTAGAATCCGGTCTCGAACTTGAAACCCTATGGCCCAAGAGTCGAGACCTTACCACGAGGCTACTCCCAGGCAGCAGAGCCTGTTGCACAATATTGTGTAATATTGTAAGATATTATATGATATTAAACAATATTCCACAATATAAAACAATATTGCGAATGTTGATATACAACATTGAGTGTTGATATATAATATTGTACAATATTTGTGTGCTATTAGGGCTGCGGCCCGTAATATCTACTGGAGCATGAAGACTCGAATTGACAAGATTTACTATGACTTTTTTCTTATTCAATATGATTCAATTAAAAAAACGGAAAAGAGATTTGAGAGCAAAAATATATTTACTCATAATGTGATTTTGAGATTTAAAAATCTTTAAAAATATGATTTACACCTTTCCGTAAATGTTTCTTTCGCGCAATACACATTTCACTTCAGTCCCCTTTGACCACCCTAAACCATTCATCTTTCCGGAGCATTCGTTATCTACAAGAGTCAGTTAATGAATTCCATTCCAGGTCGATGATTTAAATGCGGAAATCCCATCCCTCATTCAACCAGACAAACCCTTCGTCTTAAATTGAGCGGAAGACGGAGTCCGATCCGTCTTCATTAAACGACAAACACTAACCGTCGGAGAGCTTAATGATCATCACAGGGGCGGCCGGATCGATCGGGGCTACGTGCCTTTCGCCCGTTTCGAAAGGCCGCCCTCCTTGGGGAAGCTGGGATGACAGGGGAGATCAGAGAGCGCTCTTTTCAAATTCCGTTCTGACTTATCTTGCACTCTAAATCAATGATTCTGCACGTAATGGGGAATTCTTTCATGTCAGATGGGGTTGTTTGAAGGCACGTGGGACGGGGTGTTGGGCGTGGGCAAAGAAAATTGCATCGGAGAGGCGCGGAAGTAGAAATGTCTTGAGTGCAGTGTGCCATGAAAAATGAAATTGAGTAGGATGTTTATTTATTTTTGATAATTATGTAGCGTCTGGAAGCTGGCGCTTGGTTGTTGTTTACTTAGTTTTGAAAAGAAACTTTCATCGAACTTATAAAAATCTGTTGACATTTTCTGAATTAGAATGAAATGGAATGTTAATCGAAATCTTTTGGAAGTTTCTTTTTATAATGTGCTATGGCAGGATTGAAAAAGTGTCACAAATACCGAAAAGATTTCGACTTCTTGGAGACTACGTTTTAAATTCAGTCCCGAAATGATGAGCTCAATTAGAAATAAATAATAAATTAAAAAGAAATCTGCTATGCCTATTTCAATGCATCATGTCAGAACATAATTTCTTGAACGGCCAAGTACCAAGTGCTCGTGCAAGTTAAATTATATATTTATTCATTTTAATAGTTGCGTCGAATGAGTCACTTTAGTATTGCAAACGATCCAAAAAAACTTTGTCTCGCATTTATTGTTATAAGAAAATATCGCTTTTTCTATTTATTTCATTTCATATAATCACATGCTCAAAATAACATTTTTCTACGTTTTATTTGCTGCAGTCATTAACTTATTTTTTTAAAAATCAGAGTTTTTGTAAATGCAATGGTAACACACGTTATGAAAGCTGATTTTTTGAGATTCTCGTGCATAGAATAAAATTTTTATTTTTCGCCAACGGATTTTTTGTTCACTCCAAAAACCTCACGCTAAAAGCAACATCTTATTCCGACATGATAACAATTCAATCAATATCTTTTCTTTATAAATATAAAAATTAAAATTTTAAAATTCGTTAAATAAATGGATATACTCCTCCCCCGGAAAGATTACTCAACTCATATTCTTTGATTGTGGTTCTTTAGAGTAGTGGTAATGAATTGATAATCAAAGTCAAAACTGGCAACTACAATTAAATGTAGAACAAAACACCAATGACCAGGAATAAGTTTTATATAGCTGTTTTTGAGAGGAGAATTTATATCTTGTTTGATCAGAAAGAGTACTCAAATCCTATTCTCAACTTGGTAATAAAAAATTAAAAATTCCGAAAGAATATTAGTCATTGCCAAATACAGCGTTTGCTGTAAGTGGCACATTAGCAGCCTGGAGCTTATCTCGATGTGATTTGCTTGCCAAAAATTATTTTATGATCATTTAGGAAAATTAATTATTAGTGGTTACACGGATGAAAGATCAAATGTGCTTGTCCAATCCACGTTTTTAAATGAGTTCTGGACTTCTCGTTAATTTTAAAAGAGTAGTGAATAGATGAGGTTTGGATATTAATTTCATTTATATTATGTGAAAGGTCTTTACAATTCAAAGGATGGCTTTCATTAAGACAGCCAAGGGCAAAGCAAAAAACTTGAAGGTCAAGAACCCAAATTACGATAAAAGCCAAGAAGGTAATTTTGTGGTGCTGGAGGAAGCAAGATAGTTGCTTTCTAAAAGCGTTTAGCGCGTCATTAAATAAAATCCTTTTAGGGGAGAATTTAATTTCGCTTTTATTATCCTCTTCAGCACAATTCATGTGATAATAACGATGATATTATGCTTATAATAATTTTCAAAACATCTATTTGGGTTTTAAAACGCTTTTGCAGAAACAAACGCGGCCAACTCAGTTTTACAAAGAGAATTAAATTGGCTGTTTTTATTTAAAAGGAATGCTTTTCGACCTCGAAACTTATTACAAAAGAGTAATAAAACGAAAAAGATAATATTATTTCTGTGGGACACTCTATTTAATTGCGACAACGAACAAAATTAAATTTCTGTCTTCGTAACATGCATGGAATGTTTTTTCAGAAATCTAGTTTTGTCATTGAACTCAGGAATATTTAGAAACATTTTTGAATTTATTTGACAGTAATGCTGCTTTAAATTTCAGTAATTTTATATTTCTAAAAATATGAAAAATATTTATTTCAAACTAAATTTTCTTATTTATTATTATTAGATTATTATTATTGTCCTTCATTTATTTTTAGCCAATCAAAATAATTTTGGGAAGGGAAAAAGAACCTTCTTAATTACACGGTGAATTTTTTGGTGAATATCTTCTTTATTAACATTTCTGAAAGGAACAAATATTAATTAATCGTTTTGAACAAAAAAAAAGAGACAATTCTTGCACATACAATATTTTATTTACACATTAAAAACGACGACGGTACGTAAATAAAAATACAAAATAATATGAAGCACAGTGGGATATTGAATTATTTTTTCAACAATGTGGTCATTTCAACAATGTGGTCAAATTTGATGGCCTCAGAAATAAAGCCGGTTTCCAAAAACGATAGTATAATATAAGAATTCTTTACTTTCTTCCCCAGTTTCACAATTGGGAAATAGAATTCTACTTAGTTCAGAGCAGAATTCAACTTCTTATCTCAAATCACAACAGCTTGTTTTGATTTTCTACTTATTTATGCTGATCGAAAATCAAATTTCTTTGTTTATTTTAAACAAGTAACATAAAAAAAATTAAGTCAATTCCTACTTACGTCAACAAAGAAATTTTTTATTTTAGCTAATTTTTATTAAATAATTACAATTGATAAAAATAATTTTTCACAACATTATTGATTTTTCGCAAGAATTGAAGTCGCATACTTCAACTTCACGCGAAAAAAACTGAAATCCTTGCATTTTACCGATTGAGCTACAGCCTGTAGATTTTAATTTTCGTTAGAAACTGCTAAAATATTTAAATTATTAAAAACTAATTAAATTAAATGACTGAAATAATAGTTGAAAAATCTGTATTAACATCGAGTGTCATCTACTACAAGTTTTAAAAAATGTCTTTGAACTCGAGTGGAGGAATAAAAAGTACTTTATTAACGATTGAAAATTTGAAAAAGTTTTATTATATTTATAAATCTTTTTCAAATTTTCAATCGTTAATAAAATATATTTTTTATTTTGAGAATGTGTACTAATAGTAGGAATTGAAAAAATATATCTAAAATTCTAATTATTTTGACATAGAGTTCGAAAATAACGATAAAATCTTGAATGAGAACATTTTTAGCAACATATACATGAATTATTATTAAAATAAAACATCAAACAAATATATGCTGTTACATAGGCTGTTTCCAGAACAGGAAGTCAAGATATATTCACATAATTATGAAAAACACAATGGCACAATGCAATCTGGTGTGTACGATTTTTTTTACTATCCTGTATTTATAAATTCACAGGTGTTTCACATGTGATGTTCTAGATATAGTTTCTTAATACTAACAGAATTCATTTGCATTGGTGGTAAAAGTGCTCTGACGGAAACGTCATCATGTTCATTATATATCAAACCATAGTTGTCAATAAAAAATTCACTTAAAGGACTAAGAAAAATGTATTTTTAAAGACAATATTTCAGCGAAAATTATTTTACTTTCACCCACTGCCTCAAAGGTTTTGAACAGAAGTTATAACATGAATGTTGGCCCATGGTCGATTATATTTAAAATATAGTTCATCGGTTTTTACAATCACAATGACGTTCCACTTTTGAAAAGCATTAAATTAATTATTGACATTAATCACACACTCACTTGGTACTTTCTTTCAAAGTAATTGTATCCAATTCAACTATTTTTGGCTTTGAAAAATTCTGGCATAGACCTGTTTCATTAATTAATTTTATCTAAGATAAACACATTTACTTTCTTAAACTATTCCAAATTCCAAAATATTTCAATGTACAATGTACTGGGAAAAAAGCAATTTTTGAAGGGATCTATCAATAGAACTAACTGACTTGTCATTTAGTATATATGTACCTATATAAATAAATAAAATCTTCATAACTTACCTTTTTTAAACCTTTGTAAGCAAAATTTTTAAATTTTTAATTTAATTCAATTATAATATTTTAAGAATAATTCCTAAGTATTCTTTTTGATAATAACCAGTTTCAAAAATTAAATACTCCTAAATATGAAACATATTAAAAAATTTAGGTACGTCAATTTTATGAAATTTGATCTTAGCAAACTATTCGAAAGCTTTTATTTGAATATAATTAAATATTTAATTCGTGGATAAACACTTTATTACATTTAAATAATTATTATATCATTATTAAACAGTTACAGCTTAACTTATTTGTTGCAAATAGTGTTATGTTTTCCAATTTGTTAAAAATTACAAAATTTTCATAAATACAAATTTTGACGTAGATTTATGCACCATATTTATTCGCTGCAGAATCAAATAATACAAAAAAAATCTACGATCGAAATTTTCAAGTTATTATCTAAGAACATTATTATTTTTAAGTCATTATTTGTCTTCATCAATTTATGTCACTAAATCGATCATATGTATATATATATATACATACATAAATTATATATATATATATGAGAGAGAGAGAAAAAAAATCGATAGAAAAATCTCGAGGTTGTTTCAAATCGGTTTAAACTGGTTACTGTCTTAAATTAATTAAGACAAATAGTACGAATTCAAAGAATAAAATATTTGGAACTCAAGTTGTTTTTTACTTATTCCAAACTTAGTTGACGATAAATTTCCAAATGTGGCAACCATCTGCATTATTTCTAATAACCCTAAAAGCGAAAAATTGATCAATTGAAAAATCCTCAAAAGCATTAAATCGCCAATTTGTTGCATATGCTCTTTATGGCTTCAAAAACCTCAAACCAAAATTATAATATTGTTGTATTACTTTTCAGGTAGGTAAGTTTGTGCGATTGTTTTAGGCTATTATTAATTTGTTTTGGGCCAATTATTTTGGGGTGAAGTCTGTTTCAAAGAAATATTTACAGTGATCTGACGAAACGTTTTAACTA
>JAOUZG010034401.1:1018467-1052549 GCA_026289955.1 Argiope argentata | reverse complement strand
AAACCCCATTTAATAGCATAGACAACTGAACAATCATCCATTACAGAATACATTAAAAAGATTAATTAATGTTCACTTCTAAGAATCACTTTCGAAATTTATTCTAAATTGATTATGAGACATCTTGTTCAAACATACATTTTAGGGGGGGCTACGATCTGTCAGAACATTGTAAAAATCTGTAATCAATATTCAGTTAGTGATATTCCACATTGATTTTCATCTCTCTACAGCAGCCCAAACCATAGCGGAATTCTTACTCCAAAAGTGTTTAACAATTTGAAATGTCTGCAGATATATCCTCAATGATCGATCAGTTTTAGAATTATAGCATTATCCTGTATAGAAGGGTTTCTCTTCTAGAATTATTCTTTCAATACCTTTTCGATGAAAAAATTTCTTGTTATTTTTTTTAACTTGTGAGTCAGACAAACTTTGAACTTTCCTTTAATGTAAGACAAAAACCCGAAATCTTTATTTATGATAACTTCCCCAGTTCAGTAGGAATTACTTCTTATTAGTAAAACTTTATGGATTTCTTCCAATTTTTTGCGATTTTTTATGTACTCTTTTGTGTAAAATCTAGCTAAGCTTGTCCTTTGCAGATAATAAAATACAATATTCAATACACATTTCCGTAGCTAAATATCTTACTAAAACAAAAAAACAAAGACATTTCAATTGCATAAAGATTTTTACCGACGAAAATTCTGGATTCAAAGATCTTGATAATCAATATCCTACTAGCGTCCACCTTAAAAATAATCCTAAAATTTTGTTTTATACAAAAGTGGATTTCTAATTGTAGGATATTGCTGAACACGGTGAGATAGAGATAAATTATTTTACGAAATGGTTAAACTTAATTTATATTGTCTGACGTATTACAATATTTAATAGCATCCCTGTATATGGGACAAGTAAATTGAATGAGTTATTTTAGAGAAGTAATTTCTAAGATGAGTTTATTAGAATTAATTTAAATAAATTACAACTAAAGCAAATAATAATAATTTAAGCCAATAAAATTATTGTTACACATTTTTTTCACGGAAAGGTACAATTTGACTACATAAGCCCAGAGAGAGTAAAGAGGCCAATATTTTGCAGAGTAAATGTTATTGTAATATAATATACAAAGAAGATAAATTCAAAAATAAAAGATTAAAATGAAATCTGCAATGCATATTTCAATGTGTCATGTCAGAACATCATTTCTTGAACGGCCAAGCACCACATGCTCGTGCAAGCTAAAAAAATATTTTTATTCATTTTAATGGTTTCAATGAATGAGTCACTTTAGTACTGCAAACTATCCAAAAAAAAACTTTGTCTCGCATTTATTGCTTAAAAAAAGATCGCATTTTCTATTTATTTCATTTCTTATAATCACGTGCTCAAAATGACATTTGTCAAGGCTTTATTTGCGGTAGTCATTAACTTATTATTTTTAACTAGAGCTTTTGTAAATGCAATAGCAACGCGTTATTAAAAGCTAATATTTTGAGCTGCTCGTGCAGATAATAACATTTTTATTTTTCGCCTGTGGATTTTTGTCGACGCCAAAAACCTTATCCCCAAACCCACATCATGTTCTTACATAATAAAGCAGATTTCTGTTACCTCATCTGCATTTAATTATTAATGCAAATCAGATTTCTAAAGCGAGATAAGTTAATTCATATAACGAGATATATGTAGGATGCCCAAGCCCTATTACCCTTTGATTCCACCTTGATAACAAAAACGGGATCTGAGCTGGAACTTTGGCAAATCGAAAGGAAGGTATTTAACACACGATGGATGTGATGAATACCGAAGCCTGATAAACGGTGGATCTGAGGTGAAATCGAGTTTTGAGTCATTAAATTTTTGATTCCGTAGCTTAGGCCAGACCACTTGGACTAAGATATCCTGGAAAACCAAAAGAGAATAAGACGTTAGATATTATACTTCGATCTGAAGAATGGTTTGAATGATTCATACATTATCGACAGACTTAGTATGCTGTATGAGATGAAAACGACATTTGTTTGGCAGAAAAAAGTTTGTTTTATTGAGCATTTGGGTACAAAAGAAAAAAAAACGCAATTTGAGCGCAAGAGGAAAAACAAATTTAAAAAAGGGGGTTCCGTAGAAGAAAATCGATTTTTGTTGGTGGTATGGTTTCCCCGGACGACCCTCAATGTTGAGAACCTTTGAGACATCGAGTCAATGAGGCTATTAATGAGGGGCTGAAGTATTCAGCCCCACTCCTTCAACAGAGTCTTTCCAATTCTTGGAGAGTTTGTGGGGGGTAGTAGGCGTCCAACATTTCGTCTGCATAGAATGTCCTAAACCTGCTCGATCACATTCCTGTCTGGAGAACACGTTGTCCAATCCATTCGTATGACTTCTTCCTTCAAAATTAAATCATTCATCATGTTAGTATGATGTGACCTGCAAATGTCGACCATTAACATAAAGTCATCTCCGATTGCTGCAGAGTAAGGGATTGTAATAGGTTACAGCATCTCATCCCTATATTGGCGAAAGGCCAAAGTTCCATTTCTAATGATATGAAAATTGTTGTGCCCATCAAAAGAAAAGGCAACATAGACCATCAAGTCCCCACCGACAAATCTTACATTTTCTTGCACGAACGTAGGATTGTTTCTAGTGCCACGTTCCCACAAGATGAAAATAGTATATTATCAGGATGAACAGAAAAATGGGACTCTTTAGATAAAAGAATATCGCTTTATTCAGTTTTTCTCCAGTTCTTAAGTTCTATTGCCCACTCCTTGCGGACTTGGCGATGCCTTGCTGTCAACGTGGCCCACACCATCGGTCGGCAAGCATACAGATCTATAGCTTGAAGGCGGTTTCTTAAAGTTTGTTTCGAAAGTGTGGTGCCAGAAGCCGAACAAAGATGCTGTCGAAGAAGAGTGGCATCGATATTTCGGTGTCTCAGAACAGTTAGCGTAAAATAATGGTCTTCATTGGGCATGTTTGCCCATCTACGCTCTTGACCTGATCTTCAGCCAGCAATTCCAGTTCCCCAAAACGGCTCCAGATCCTGGAAATTAAATTGTATGAAAGTCCAATGGTTTGTGCTATTTCGGCTCCTGTTTAGCTCCTTTCTAATCAATCAACAACTATCCAAGCTTCTAATTCGCATAAATGACTTCGTTCAGACATCGTACTCATCGAAACAAAGCACTTACCGAATGTTGATCAATCTTTGTCAAGTTGTGAGTTGAAGGCCAAATCAAATCCGCTGCAGCTGCAGCGTCGTCACACTCAAACTCACACACATCACACTCAAAATTTGCATACTGCAAAGTTTGAAAATAAGAAAGATTTGCTTTTTTTGACTATCTTTTTTTCATTTTAAGCACGCAAAAATTTGCTTATATCATTACTTTATACAACCTTCACAATATGATTGTTTTGAAAAGTGTATATGACATGCAGTGCTATGTTTATTATGGAATTAATTTTATTACATTATGCTGCAGATTAAATTTTCCAATGCTCAATGTACCTTTAACATTATTTTGCAGTACAGGGTGACGTGCGGATCATTCGCAGCTGCGGGTACTATGAGCCGGAATCCGCAGGTACCTGCATCTCAAGAGCTGGAACCCACCTAGTGTTCATGCATTACTGCCAGTGCGCGGGAGACGGATGCAACAAGTCCTCACCCCTCAACGCACCCTCTACACTGTTGCTCGCCTTCATACTGACTTTAGTGTTCGCCGCTTCGAAGTTGCGCGTCCGTTCCTGAATGCGAAGAGCCCAGCTTTCGGAAGAGAAGCATCCGATGCCGCTTGCCAAGTGAGACTGTGGTTTCGAATTTTGCTTCAGGCTTAGTATTCATTCTGATTGGACGAGATAAATGGGAACAAGGAACTGGTGAAATTTTCTTTAGATGTACGTGAAGGAGATATAACACAGCGATTCAAAAATATCGTTAATATATACTGCAAATATTATACACATTAAAGAAATACATAATGTCCGAGCATTATTAGACTTATTAGAAAACTACACAAAAAATTTATAGAGTGAAAAATCAAATTTAACTAAATAATAAAATAATTTTCAGTGTGAGATTATAAATTCAGATTTCATTTCCAAGTGGGTCCAAAAGAACTTTGATTTCAAGCTATGCATTAAGAAACATTCGAGAAGTTGGTATAAGTTGCTTAAGCTGCTTCAAATTAATATTAAATATTTAGTGCACACAGTCTATTACAGCTATCTATAGACTTCAAAAAAAAAAGGAAGAGAGATAAATCAGGCAATCAAAGAGGACATGGAATAAAACCCATACGACTAGTTACCTTAAGATGGAGTAATCCTTTAGGCTTTTGATCATATATAGAAACATCTGCTAGATTGTGGGAAAAACAATGAGTAATACGTGATATCAAGAAATAGAAAATAGTTTTAATACATAGTTTTTTTTAACTTAATTTTGAAATGAGTCTAGTAATTCTCGGACATACCTTACCATTGGTCTACTTCAGTATAAAAGAGCTAAATATTTCTTTTTAAAAATTTTTTTTCTAAAAGTATTTTATTGTTCTATGAATGAAATATTATATTTTTTGTCGTAAATACTACAAACTATCACCAAAATGTCTTAGAAAATCTAAGAAAATTTTCAAACAAATATTTCTTTTAAATCTGCTTATTAACATATTTTATTCCACTTTATTATTCTTTACATCCAAATACTATATAGCATGTTTAGTATATGTAACAGCAGTTATGCTTTACACCAATTTTATATACTACACATTATTTTAAGAAATATTTAAAAGATCAAATATTGGGAAATTAAGAAAAAATTGAAATTAATGACAAAATAGTCGAACCTTTTTTAATAATTACAACGGGTTTTTTTTCTGTGACATTGCATGACCAATATTACTTAGGTATTATTCAGATTTTTATAAAAGAATAATTAACGTATAGTAATCTTCATCATCGGATGCATTGCGGATATTTTAAATTCTTTTTTTACAATACATATAATATAAAATGATCCTTTTTTATTTGAAGTCCTTTCCGTCTTACTTACTTTGTTCAAGTTTTGTTCTTTAGCTCAATTTTTGCTTATTTATTCTTTTATGTTCGATTCGTGTAGAGTTTGATTTTAGATTCGTATTTTTATGAACTTAATATATCGTCTTTTGAGAAGCATAGTGACTGAAGTCAGAAATTCGTCATTTCAAAGAAATAAGATTTTCGAATATAATTTCTTTCCTTTGGTGCATGGCGTCCTCTGGTGGTAATAAGTTGAGATATCTTTCTGATTATTTTGGTAATGAAAATAGATTTATTTAAACATCATTTAGAAGAAGTGTTAACCAGATTTTTTTTGTTTTTTGAATACATATAATTCTCAACTGTCAATTGTTTAAAAATGTTTTTTCCTTTGCCTTATGCGATAAAATATCGAATACTTGCAATGTTAAACATATATTTTTTACGCTGCAATGCATTGGAAAAATTAGGAATCATTGTAAAAAAGACGTATTAACGATATTATGACGTTAGAAAGAGGTGTTACTGCATGTTGTTTTCATAACCGAATATTTAACACTTTGCAATCGGTAAAGTAATTAGACGCATAATTATTCATCTAATACAAGGAATAATACTAAATAAAGCTCCGAAAAATATATAATTGTTATATATAATTGTTTTACGCGTAATTTTCTAAAAATTAACCTACACATTCTGTTCACTATATAGGCATTTTTAATAATCAAAATAAATAAATAAATAAAAGCTGAGAGAAGACATTGAATTGCAAAGGATTAAAATAAAGTAATGATATTTGATTTTTTTTCATTGTAATATTAAAGGGACCGAAAAATCATACATATGACTTTTTGTTAAATAGTAGTACACGAATTCACTGAAAGCCTGTACGATATTAAACTCCAATTCCTGTATAAAATTTCTAAACATTTTGTAATTCGCATCATACATGCAATATTTAGTGCAATAAGTTTAGTTTAGTTATATCAACACCCCTTTGTAAAACACCATTAGTGCTATTTAGGATGAAACTCGTCATTTTGAACCGTGGTCAGATGACGAGAATGACACCTGACAGAGCAATAAGAAAATTCCCGTTAAAAGTATGTAAATAAAAATAATTTTTGTTTATTTTTAAACCGGCATTTTTAATCGATTGATTGATTTTATGATCGAAAAAAGGAGATTTATAAGAAACTTGAACTTCTAAGTAAGATACAGAATGATGTAATTTGATCAAAGTCTAACTTAGTTCTATTGTAGTTTGAAAATGGTTTTTAGATTCTATTAGCCATGATTTTGAATATTATATAAAGTGTTTACAAGGCTTATATTGTAAATATTGTTATTACATGTTGCCATTTAGCTACTTTAAACTGTATTTTCTTATAATATTTGTTGAACTATGTGATCACCTAATTAGAGTGTTAGCTATGCACTTTTTATGGTCTTTAACTACGCATTTGAAAATATTGTAAAACAGTGGATCTATACATTCACTGGTCTATTAGGAAAGTAAGAAAATGATGACCTAATTATTTGAAAATAAAATCTATAACAGATATCAACAATGTTAAAAGTATTGGATATATACAATTGGATATACACAAAGTAAATGGAACAATTAATCGGAGGAAGCAGTTGACTATCCATAGAAGATGACTAATTTGATAAATAGCTTGCCATACCATAATAGCTTCGGTTTCCATACCTCAGAACTATTAGTGATTGCATGATCATTATTTGTATGCCCATAAGAACAAATCGAATTACAAAATCTGTTTACTGCCAGCTATGCATTTACAATTATGGAAACATTGTAGCTTAAATTAATATATTTCTCAATTTTTTCAATTTAAATTTTATTGCAAGATATAATCAGCCCCATGTAATAGTGAATCCATTTACCTCTGTATTAAAACCATGCTGAATGATTACCAATATGTTTAAATCAATCAAAACAGCACGCGGTATATATTCATACTAAATGTAGAATATTCAGAAGAATGAAGAATATCCAAACTTGTGGTGTCAGAAGACTATATAGAAAAAGGCATGGTTTTATATGAAAACCGGTTTCAACGAAAATCTCTGTTGAAGAAATATTGGCTGCATCATGTCTTCAAGTATTAATACTTTAATGGCAGTATATCTATACAGTGAAATGTCATACCAAACCAGGGTATCGTATTATTTTCTTTGGAGAATTATAAAAAAAAACATATTTTGCCAATCGTCATACAGAGAGTATGGTACCGGCCAATAACTTTCGACAGAAGCATCACACAAGTTGTGTGAACGAATACTAACAGTAGCTTCAACTATCTACACGTTGTGTCAGTTAACACTAACAGTTGTTACATTTATCAAACACGCGTTGTGTGAGCGGACACTAACAGTTGTTCAGACTATCATACACGTTGTCTGAGCAGACATTAACAGTTCTTACGATTATCAAAACACGCACTATGTGAGAGGACACTAACAGTTGTTCCCACTAACATAACACATGTTGTGTGAGAGGACACTAACAGTTGTTCCTACTAACATAACACACGTTGTGTGAGAGAGCAATCACATTTGTTCCTACCAACATAACACGCACTGTGTGAGAGAACACTAACAATAGTTCCTACTAACATAACACATGTTGTGTGAGAGGGCACTAACAGTTCTTATAATGTACACATCTTGTGTGAGTGGTCATTCAAGTTTTAACTCTCCGATAGTCGCAGTCATTGATTAGACTTAAAATTACGGTAACGATCTCATTTCCAAAACGCAAAATGCTCGCTATGTTGGAAGGCGGAAAAAACGAAAGTTCTTTTGAGAAGGATTCTATTTTTTTCTCTGTAAAACTACAGTTAAAGATTTCAAGAATCAACACATTTGGCAAGCTAAAGAAGAAAAAAAAGCAAAATTGACAGAATTAGTGAGAAAAAATTTCTTGTTCTGCTACTCTTATTTATTTAGATGTCACGACTGATAGAGATTTATATGGAACATTATAATTGAAATGATGGGATTAGTTTATTGTTATAACCACTTCGATCAAATGTACATCAAATTAGGAATTGAATGCTACATTCCTTGTCACATTGAATTGAATTACGAATTATAAAGAACAAATTATTAAAGAAATATAAAGAAGGGGTTGCACTTCACGAATTTACTTAAATATACTACTATAAATTTGTCTTTTTATTCTGAATAATTTTAGCTTAAATTGTAATTAGAATCAGAAATTATAAAGAGTTACTTTATAATAGAAATTCATGCAATGTGGATAAAAAAGTTTTACATTCACCTTGGAAGAAAATTGTTGAATTTATATATATAGCACTTAAGCAGGTCTATTCAGAAAAAAAATTAGAATTCCACTTTAATATCCACTTTTTTTACGAGTGAAGTTCGTCTGCTTGTAGTATGGTAAATACTTCCATTCTAAATTTCATTCTCAAAGTATTTCATTCATATTACTTTTCATTGATAATGATGTACAAAACAAATCAATGAAAAGTGTAGATGATTAGTTAAAAGAGCTCAAAATTTCAAAATGTCTCTAAAGTCTTTCATTCTAAAATTTTGAAACTAATGTATACTAGTGTTCAAAAAAAGCTCAATTGTTCTATATTTAGCACTTATATTTTTTTGTAATTCTACTTACATATTGAAATTCCAATTTTATATTGTATTTGCCTACAAAGCTTAGATATAAATGTATTTTATATTTTACATTCATGTTTTTTGAACACTTCTAGGTATAAGAATTTATTATCATAATAAATTTACTTCAAATATTGAAGTTGTGTTCCTCTTTGATTGTTGTGGATGGTTTATAGAATTTAGAATTGCCATGCTTTCAAATATAATGAATTTACTTAACTAGCTAAAAGACATGAAATGAATCTCATATTAAGTAATTATGTTAGATGGACACATTAAGTCGTGGAGAGGACCATATAAAAATATGTCTGATATACAATATAATTAATTTTTAAATAAGGGTTAACTATGTATTTCTCCTTTAGAAAAATACTCTGAAGGATTTAAATAATTAAATTTTGTTACTCTTGTCAATAAATATATTAATAAAAAACTAAATAGCTAATTTTTTTAATTAAAAATTTTATACAGTCGATTCTATTAGTCATAATAAAAAATAAAGCTGATACATTAATATCTTGATAAAATAAACTTCCATTGTTTTGTGATTAAAATGACTGCATTACAAACTTTGAATAACCATATTTTAGACTGTTTTAACGATTGTTTGAAAGAAAGGAATCCACCAATCAAAACACGGTTCTTTTATAAGGCGTGGTCATAATTGGATTATAATAAAATTAAAAGCTTCATAATTCAATCAGTTTTAGTGATAGAAAAATGCATTTTTTTTTTGTTTAAAAAGGTAGAATATAAAGAATCGACTACATAGGACTAACAAGATAAAGGAAATATATGTCTGAAAATATATGTCTATCCTTGGAGGTTTATCCCGTAAATGAGACATTAATTTGCTCACATGGCCAGAGACACGGAATCAAAATGACTCATTCGTTATTTTCCTCTTTGATCCTTTGTAAACAGTATTGAAATTTATTTTGGAAACAATACATTCTAGAAATCATGTAGTTACCAAAAATATTATAATTTAAATGCTGGAAAAATTTTATAAGAAATATCTAAATCTTTTAATGAGTCAAATTTAACATTACGGAATATGAATAATTCATTTAAATATTACGGAATTACACTAATGTTAATAACTGTTAGAATTTAAAAAACAAAATTAAAGAATACACATTTTTAAAGAATATTTCTTTATGCCTTTTGCCTTATTAAAACTAAAAGCAGTTCCAGAGACATGTATAAAAACTTTGAAAAGAATAACTCGGTTATACGCATGTGCTCATACTTATACTTTGGTCAACATATTTCTGAAAGATGTACTTGAAGATCTGAGGCAATTATTGTATTCAAGGATAAATTACTACGTGATAATCAGAAATAATGAAGAATACAGAGTCATTTTGGCTCCGGTCTTAAGTTAGAGATTAATAATTAATTTGTGATTATATTAGAGTGAATATAATATAATATTTTATAAAAAATTACAAAGAAAATATTAATTTACATTTTTATAAAATTAATTATTGAATTGTTATTGTTCTCGTGTTCCACTTTACTACCGAAGGAAGAGTGCAGTAGCTTCTGAGGGTATGGACCTCTGTGCAACCGAAAGAGAAGTCTGACTTCTAGCTGACACACGTCACAAACCCTTTTTACGGGGCGGAATTCATTCATACTTTTTATTCAATCATTCGTAGATCGTAATTTAGATCTGGAACAGAGAACGATCACCTCTGACCCTAGTATCCCCAGTGGCATTAATTTCGATATGGAGGACTTTGTGAATACGGCAGATTTAACGTGCGCCAGCTATCACACACACGGAGAGTCTTCGACTGGCTGGTTAGAATTCACAGCCCAAGGTATACGAATCCAATGCCCTACTAACCAGGGTATTTCGACCCATTGCATTATTAATTACTATATTATAAAATATTTATATAATAAATTGGAGTTACTCAAATTTTGCAGAATAGATTATGCATAAATAATTTGTATTTTGCTATAGCAATATTGCGAAAAATAATATAAAGTTAGGTGCAAATGCGAGTTGAACCACCCAGTTTAATGTTATGTTTGAAAAAAATGAAACAGAAACAAATTATGAATTCAATACGATTTAAAATTAAATTTATTTCATTTTCTTATACATAAAATTCATAAATTTCAGAAAATATTTTAAATTTCTCAGTACATAATAAATATTTTGAGTACTTTTAATGACATAAAACTGTTTTCAGCTCTTCTTAATCCATTTCCATTTCAGACAAAACATTTTTATTCATTTGATTCTTTAATTCAAAATCTTAACATCGTAATTTTTGACAGTTACTCAGGATGGATATCCTCGAAAAAATCTATTACAAATGTAGCAATAATACCTATTTACAATAAATTTTCTTCAAAAACTTTCCATCAACAAATACAATATTAAAATTAGCATAAAGATATATATGTATATATAAAGAGATAACATGACAAAAGCTAGATTTTTTTAAATAAAATATAAAACAGTGGCATTTGTAAGCAATAAGTTTTATCTTAAAAATCATTTGCCTTTTACATTTTAAAGCAAAGATGTAAGACCTTGATTGAGTAACTACATTTTCGAATAATCTAGTGCTTTACATAATATTTTGCATAAGAAGTACATAATGTACATCACAGACTAGACTAAGTGATCTAATAATTTTTTTAGATAAAGCAACATACTGAAATTCAGAATTGATAAATATTCATATAACTAAATACACTGAGAATATAATTCGACATAAATTATCTAAAAAAAAGTTCACTCGAAGATCACGAGAAAAAAACATCTTGAAAATAATTTTCTAAAGTTCTATGTAATCTAATTTTTATGTAAGGATCTCTTGTTCATCATCATGTCTGCATTTCTACATATCTGTGCCATGTTCACCTAAAAATATAAATAATAAAATTAGTGTTTAGGTTAAAATAATATTTTTATATTTAGCTATTTTTACATACAAATAAGATATAAAATAGTACCTTTTTTGTTTTATTTAATAAAAATTGACGTATTGTTTGTAAAACAAAATACATGTAATTTATAAGGAAATAAAATAAAAAGAACAAAGATAAATTTTATTTTAAATACATTTTTTATTAATCATTACATTTATACACAAATATGAGACAGCAAAACAAATTTTTATAAGAAATAAAATAATAAGTTTTTTTCATAAAATCATTAATTTTAACACAGTTTGACATCTTGTTTTCTAAAGAAAGTCTGGATAGTTTATAAGGCAAGAAAATAAGAACACCGAGGATAAATTTATTTATAGTATTTTTTTTCATAGTCCTTGCATTTAGAGCCAAACTATATGGCATGACTTTTCATTTAAAAAAAAAACAAGATTTCTCCATTACATAAGGGTCACATAAAATACTCACAATATTCAATTTGATTTATGTGAGTTTGATGTTATTTTGTTGCTGAAGATTGCGAAAAAAATAATATGGCTGAATTCTAAAAAAAATATATGCAATATCAATGACATATATTTAATTATGTGTGTCCAATTTCTTTATTGGGCACAATTTTAGAATTCTACCTAAAATATTCTCTGTTTTACATTTAGCTTATATTGCAAATTTAAAAAAGTATAGACTATTTCTTTCTTTGTATAAATTTAAGTCAGTGGGTCAGTTGAATTATAAGCAAAACGAAAGCACATGTTTTAACAAAAATTACAAATTATATTAATTATGCTAGAAATTAAAAAAAGGTTAAAGATATATTAACTAAATTTATTTAGAAAAAAAATCTGAAAATTTCTATCTAAATCCTAATACGCAAGTTTTTTTAGAAAAAAAATATATGGTGTTTTCTACAGTTGCATATCCTTTCAGAAAGTTATTAAAAACTTTGAGACATTTTTCCCCATGAAATTAAAAAAACAAACAAACTGTGAGATGATTACATATAGAGCCTAACTAAGGCAGGGGCATTAGACGAGGGGGGGGGGGCAAATCGAATAGAAAGCCTATTTTATGTTTCTTTCTTTAATGAACTTTTTAAAAACAAGATATTAGTACAGCGTAAAATTCGTCAATTTTAGATCAGCCTAGAATTGTTAAAAAATCAATAAAATGGGCAGAACGATATTTCGTCTGACCATTGGAGGGAGGGGGGATTTTATTGTCATTTTAGATTCTGGTCAATTTTTTATTGTTTTATTAATTATTACATATCTATAATTAGCCGAAAAATTTAAATACCTTCATATAGTTCGGTTCTTCATTATTAAATTAGTGAGGCAGGGAGGGGGGGGGGCTTAGAGAAGTTTTTGACCTAGACCGCAATTAGACTAAATGGGGCTCTGATTACATTTGAATTAAATAATATCCCAATGACACGAATCACAATAACAATTTTACAATAAACATAGAAGTAACTTTTTATTGATATATATATTTTTTAATAAAAATAAAAACGTTTCGCAGCTTAAATTTAATTCTAGCACCGCTATTACCATCACTCTTTTTTATAATTTTTTTATTTAAAAAGCTTTGAAAAAGGGATTTCCAAAAGTTCATTGGAATCATTTCCAAAAGTTCTCATCAAGCTTATAAATAGAAAAAAAGTGTGTAGCTAAGTGGCTGTACGATGCACTGTAGCGTTAACATAATTATAAAGTAACCAATTTATATCTATCTAGAGCAGGGGTTCTCAAAAGGTGGGTCGAGGAATGTGTCCAGGGGAGTCGCGAGACGGGGAAAAAGTTTAAAGAAAATTAATCTATTGCTGTAGTTTTCTTTTTTTTAAAAAAAGTAGATATAAAGTTTTTAATACACATACAAGTTGCTTTTTGTGTTCTATTAGTTAGTGGGATACATGAGCTTTTTTGGAATTAAGCAATTTTTTTAATGTCTGGAATGAGCTTTGTAACACACAAAACAATGTCATTTTCCAGTGTCAAACTATTTCTAGATTTTGTTTTTAAATTTATCGTTATGGAGAATCCTTGTTTACAGTAGTAATATGCAGAAAATGGCATCAAAGTTTTTTATGCCGTTATGGACAGTTCTGGATATTCCTTTTTAATACGTGCCCAAAATGTGTCTATATAAGCTAAGTTAAAAGTTACTTTAGCTAACTGATCACTTGAAATCTCTATCAGTTGATCATGATGACGAACATTTAGCTCAGCTTTTGTTACGGCTTGCTCACTGAACGGATTAACTATCCACACAACCCCACTCATATCCTTAACTGGAATGTAATCTGTAAATTGTTCATCAAAGTTTGGAGATGAGATGATAATAGTAAGGAGAAAGATGAAGTGTCAAGGGATGTGGTGCCAATACCCGACACATACTCTACGAACTCTTGAGTACGTGCAAAATTTTCAAAATCTCTATCTAAACTCTAGACAGAGTTAAAACTTTGAGGGGGGGGGTCACCAAAATACTTAGTCTAAAAAGGGGGTCGCAATGTCTAAAAGTTTGAGAACCCCTGATCTGGAGTAATAGTTTGAAGCTTATAAGCATAAATAAAAATGTGTTGCTAAATAATTACACAATGCACTGTAGGATTAACATAGTTACATAAATGTTAATTGCTTACCTTATAGAGTAATCATTTGAAGCTTATATATGGATATAAAAACAAGTATCTAAATATCTACACAAGGGTTAACAAAATTGTATATCACTGTAATAAAAAAATTAAATGAGCTCTTCGCACTTACTATCGTTGGCACCAGTCATGGCTTCCAGTATTCGGAAAGATTTCGAGGGTATTCGGCCCCCTGTGTACATTTTGGGCACCTCCTCGGTTTGCTGTTGGGAGGCGGGCACTTGAGGCTGAGGGAACTGTTTTGGGGGTGGGGGGTGGTTGTTTATATTCAAGTGAAGGTGGGGAGGGGGTTTTCGCTGTTGGCGCTTCTCTTGCAAGACAGATGGAACTGGTGGGCCCATAGGCGCTGGAAAATTAAAAAACACACACATTAAAATAATAAAAATTAATTTCACAATTTTAAAATCGCGTGAAGTGTTTCTAGAAATTAGAGATTTCAGTAAGACAATATAACCCATAAAAAGATATGAAAATTCATAATTTAACTTGTTGGAACGTAGAAATTCGTTTTATGAAACTTTTTTTTAATAACAAATCGTAAGTAGAAGATCTTAAATTATTACACTAAAATCGGCTGATACGGTGTAGAAATTCATCGAGTCTCGTCATTTTATGACGATTCATAAATTCAATGGGCTAAATTGACACTATAAGTAAGAATACATGATTTCTTGTCACAGTAAAATTATTATTTTTTTTTTATATTTCTGGTGATTTTTTATTTTATACTCTTAAATAAAATACAGTAGTTTTTTAGAAGTTTTTCAAGAATTGTATACGATCTCAGAAGGGATTATGTAAAACATATAAAGATAAAAAATATTTTTAAGGAGAATAACATATTTATGGATTCTTCAATTTTTAGCATAAGTAGATGAACTCTATATATTAAATTTAATTCTCAAACTAAAACTCAAAATATAAAATCAATCTCACTTTTTGACGGTCAAATTGTAAAATTCTAAAATAAATATGATATAATGTTTCTAGAATCAATTCAAATTTGAACTGAATAAATTAACATGAAATATTATTTAAGTTGTTTCTTAAGGTATCGCTTAAAGAATTTACAATTCATTTCCACTCACTAAAAATAATTGGAAACTAGGAATATAAAAAAAAATTAAGTCAATTCTATTTAGGTCAACACATTTTTTTATTTCAGATACTTTTTATTAAATAATTAAAGTTAATATAAATATGTATATACATATGACATAATCACAATATTAAGTAAAATAGAAACCGAATTTCCTTGCATTTTCAGTTCTTCTTCTCAACAAGTAGCTCAACCTTAAAGTTAGTAAGGAAAAGTGACCAAAAATTGATTACAAAGATTTTAAGGAGAGAAACCGGAACTGAACCTAAAGCTTAAGATTTTCTCAATTACATTTTTTGAGAAAAATCCTTCATTCTAACCACTAAGACACAACTGCTCACTCTTGCAAATCATTTGGATAAAACATATACTAACAAAATTTTTATTTTTAAAAAATGATTTTTTCAAGAATTAAGCTTAAATTCTTTACCCTCAGGTGAAAGATACTGAAATCCTCGAATTTTACAGATTGAGCTACAGCCTGTTGATTTCAATTTTCATTACAAACTGCTAAAACTCCATTTCAAGTGTTAAAAATTAATTACATTTAATTGACGGATTAATATTTTTAAAAAACTGCATTAACATCGAGTGTCATCCATTACAAGTTTTAAAAAATGTATTTGAACTTGAGTGGATGAATAAAAAGTAATTTATAAATGAGTGAAAATTTGAACAGGATATATAAATATATATAGCAAGAGTGTGAACTAGCAGTGGGAATTGAAAATTGATACAAAAAATATCAAGATAATGATTAATTAAATTCCAAACTCTTAACAATTGTTTCCTAAATAATATGCATATTAGGGCATTTTCACTTACCAAAATTTAGATAAGCGGAATTCTTTTTAATTTAAAATATACTCTCTTTGACTTTCTGCAATTTGTTTTATAGCAAGCTGATGAAGATGCTGCATTCCCTTCCTTTCCCCACTTTTATTTCGTGCAACGGTGATATTTGTACTATAGAATGACTTAATATCACGTAATAACATAGCAAGTGTATGAGTGACCAATAGCAAACTGAAGGCAGCGTTCTGCATGCACATTTTTTCTTTAATTTTTTAAGATTAAAGATAGCCGCTTTCCTTTTTAAATCCGCATTGCTATATATGAAAAGAATGTTTCCGTAGATTGCAACTTTTAAACTGATGTTAATATCCGAGTATTACATTCCTGCGGATTGCATATAACTTCTTAGTTGCATATTATCTAAGACACATTTGGATTTCATAATTAAATTGGCGCTATACATATTACGTGCATACAAAGAGAATGGATCATATCCGTTGATATTGTTATATCAACGGATATGATATTGATATTGTTGGATCATATCCGTTGATATTGTTGATAAGCGGGCGAACGCCGCGAAAACTCACCAAAGATGGTGACGTTTGGCGAAAAACTTCATGCCAGCTAGGTTGGTTTGGCGAAAGGAATAGTCTAGTAGCCACTGGATCACGCGCGCTGTTTTGAGAAGTTTCGCGTATTTCGGGGCACGCGCTTTCTCGGCTATATAAGGGACGAGTAGCTAGAGGATTAGTGAGCTGCGTTTACGTTTGCTGCTAACGTTGTATTATTGAGCTCGCTGCGATTTACTGTTGCTGTGCTATACGATAGCTGTTTTGTAGGCTGATTTTATTGTGCGTAAGAATTGCATTTACGCTGTAAGTGACTGTTGACTGCTGGATTGTGTTTATCTGAAATTTTTAGTTTATCAATTATCCTGTAAATAGCTGTAAATAAATTTGTTTGTGCTGTCCTCAAGTAAAGTCCATTCAGTCCGAACCTGCTACTCTAAAAACATAATAATATTAATATAAAGAATTCTTACTTCCATCTTCATTCATGCTGGTCATTTCCTGCAGCATCTTGAAGGATCTGCCAGGGATGTAGCCACCCTTGTAGCGGATGTCGACGGGCCCTTCATCGTTCTGCTGCTCTTGAGGTCCTTCATTCTGATAGCGATTATCTGCAGAAGGAAAACAGTTTAAATGACAATTTTTTTTTAAAAAAAAATCATTTTTCACCAAAGAAAAGTGTTTCGAACATTAAACTTGTGGTCATAGATTTTTGCCGAGTCCAATAGGTCGGGGTACTTATTAATTGATAATGAGATGTCTTCCGGTATCGTGGTTGGTACTGGCCACCTTTGAGGATACACAAAAGGTAGGAGATCTGGCTCCTCCCATCAATGACTGGACTTAAGAATCAACCAAAACTACACCCAGTGTTGATGTTGCAGCGGTTTGGTCATTTAATGTTTTTCCGTGAGGCAGGTAAGAGTAGTCAGTTTGTGATTAGTTTGAAAACTTCTACCAAATTGGAAGGGTACAAGACATGAAGGGTATATACATGAGGGGGAATCTATTCAGTCCAGCACCATATAAAGAGAATGAGTCGAACTAGAAGAAATTAGAGGAAGACTCGTAATGAATCGAGGTTTTTTACTTAATTTTACAATATCCTGGGAATTTAAAAATATTAAAAGTAATGATGTCAAAAATTTCTAATCTTTCACCAACAGTTTGAAGACCATTTGAGCTTTTGTTGGCCGTTGTTCGTATGCAAAAAATTTGGAAAATTAATAAGCATAACACTCAGTCATAATAATTCCAGTTTATACGGCTTAGTTTTGTTAGCAACGGGGTGACTGGCTGAGGTTAAAAAAAAGAAAAAGAAAATCTACGAACGCAAATTTCAAGTTATCATGTGAGAACATTGCTGCAAAAAGAAAGACTGTTATGATACAACATGGCTCGACTGGCAGAGCATTGGCCTGTGAATCTGTTGGTCCCTGGTTCGATTTATGGTCAGCGCGTTTTATCCAAAGAGTGGAATTTTAATTTAAAGTTGATCTTATTATTTCTCTAAAATCAAGATGATTCTAGAACATTCTTTACTATTCGATCGAGCTGATTCTCGAATGATCTCCATATGTATAAAAGCGGAGTTCTGCTCAGTTCTTTATTCGGTTCTCCAGCGAGTTGCTTGGTGCTAATAAACGCAATTGTTTCTAACCATCCGTGTCTTTAATTCAGTCTTCGTGTCAAAATTATTATTTTTAAGTCATTATTTGTCTTAGTTAATTTAAGTCATTAAGCAGTTTAAACTAGTTCGAAAAAGCAATACTGGTGAAAGCGGGTCAACCTTTCAAAAACGCATCTGCTTTCAAAGAAGCATTCCTAATAATAATGCAGTACTGGTAAAAGCAAGTAAAAAATATACGCTATTAAAAGATGCTGATGAATAATTCCATATATGCTTCATTGCCTACGCGATTTCGAGCTTCAATTATTCGTTGTCTTCAATTATTCAAAAGACCCTGACTAAAACAACATCATATTCTCACATGATAAAAAAATACTAAAAACTGTCTAAAGCCATAGGCACCTCAGATTTGAAATTTAGACTGTGTAGTCAATTTTTGTTCAAATAGAATGCATAGACATTTATTACAAGAATATGACATGCGGAAAAGAAGACTACTTCAAAGGAGTAGGAAGAATCGGCGCTTTTTATCAGACGGAATTCATTGAGAAGGAAAAGCGCGGGTTTTACCTGAAGCAGGTCTGGGGGTGACGTCTTCGTTTGCGGACGTCATCTTCTGCAGGGTCTGGAAGGCGCGGGAAGGGATGGGGTTGTCCGGTCGTCGGAGTCCGGTGAAGCGCATTTCCTCTTCCTCCTTCTTGCTGGATGGGGTGGGCTGCTGGGGAGTAGCAGAATCTGGAGATGAAGGAAGAATAAATTGCTTCTATGAGAAAATAATTTCATAAACAAATGTTTTAATAAGGAAAAATTAACATTTAAGAAAGCGGCGGACTCTAGAAGGCATTTTTGAGAATTATGCACTAAGGTAATGAAAGTTTTTATGCATTTATATTAAAATATAAATACGTCAAATTTCAAGATCAGTGTTTAGATGCAAATTTCATTCAGTATAAATGCGTCACATTCACCAAGATGTATGTTTTTTTTTAAAAAAAAAGTTCAAAACATTGTAGGAGATTTGGTTTATAATTTTTTCTTTATTAATTAATTAAAATTCTAATTAAAAATTCGAAAAAATAGCTTTTAGGTGCATATTTTCGGGCTTTAATTTTTCTACGTACAGCTACTAAATTTGGTAATAAAACTTTCTTCCCTTTACAAACTTTGAAGAGGAGCGAATGTGTCTTTGTTAATAAAAAAAAAGATTTGACTAATCCAACTGGACTGATGTATAAAACTCATCACATCCACAATCCTTATATACAGAAAAATTTTAAGCAGTATTTCATTTGGGTAGCATTTTTAATGGGAAATCTTAATACTATTCCACTTTTATTTTTTAAAAAATATAAGAGAATCAAAATAAAAAGACTTTGCACTTTTATAATTAATTATAAAATTATTTTCATAGAATAATACAAACTCAAAGTTTTGAGAACATCTTTATTAGAGTACTCAATAATATTTAAAAAGAAAAAAGTAGGCTTTAGTCACCAATAGGAAAGGACTGAGCTTGAATTTGGAAATAATAAATATCGAGCTAAAAGAGCCAATTAGAATAACTTTTACGCATCCAGAAATTCTATTTTTGTAATGAAGAGAAGACTCTTCAAAATAATAAGAACATCCTTCATTAACAAGGTTGGAGTTTTGGATATAAAACGAAACTTGAAACTCATCATAATATTTCCGATGTATTTTTTGCTTTCAAAATATTTTTATAAGTTAAAAGATGCAGAGATACAATCAACTATTTCATCATGCTTAAAGAAGTATACTAAAGAAAAGAAGCCCCGATTAACACAGAGGAAATGATATATTTTTGAAGGAAAAGGCGATGAAATCTTAGGAGGGGAAAAATAATACTAAGAATCTAGTAGAGAACTTCAGCGTTTTAACAGCTTTTAAAGTGTCACCGCCAAATTTTCTTCACAACCGTAAACGAGATCGTAAATCCCAGAGCGTGGCGCAAAGGACTTTTAAAATGAGCGGGACCTTTCAGTGCTGCTGGTGCCGAAAGGATTTATAGAGCTCGGCAAGCGGAAAGGAAATTTGCCGAAAGGAAAACAAACCCTCAAAAGCTTATGAAAGAAAATTTCCAAGAGGTCACAAAGTGGACAACGCCGTGTTTCTTAGCTAAGTGGTGTTATATCGTTGGGTTTCGATTTTCGTAATTTTTAAAGAATCGTAAAGCAGCTAATTGCCACACTCTGCGTTAGGTTTGTCTCTACCAATGATAATTCACAAATGTTTGGGCAACAGAGATGAAGTTTAACATACGGTTTTTACACAAAATTTGTAAATTTTTATCATATTTTTTTAGCAAAGCGCGCTCAGGGAAAATCTGTATGTCCAGTTATAAGAATATACTCAAGATAATGACAAGTAATATAATTTTTTTTTAATTATTAGGAAAAAATTTAGGAAGTCTGGAAAATTTTATTTTAGTTACTTTTTATTAAATAATTACAATTGTTCTCGTGCTACGCTTTATGATGGAAAGAGGGGTGTAGTAGCTTCTGAAAGTAAGATCACCTGAGCACCCGAAAGGAGAAGTTTAACTTCTAGCTGATATACGTCAAAAACCCTTTCTACGGGTGGGACTTCATTCATGCATTTAATTCCTTCATCCACGAATCCAACGTCCTACCATTTAGGCTATCCCGACCTAACAATTACAATTACTATAAATATTTGATCAAAAAATTATACTAGCCTTGAATTTACAACGCCATTTGAGGATTTAAAGCCAGTTGTGGTAACGCAAAATGCGTAAATTTTTTACACCAGTTAGGGTAATGCAATACAGATTAGAAATTTCTAATTTTCTTTATTCTATAGTATTTTAATTCGAAAGTACTTCAAAACGAATCTCAAAAATCGATTTATTAATAATGTTTAATTTTAAATGCATTAAAAAATATGAAAATAAATAGAATCGTTTAAAATAATCGACTGAAAACATGTTAGGCTTCATTACTGTGGGGGGGGGGAAACAAAATGAATTCGTTACTCATTTGGAGACTGAGAAATAAAGATTTTTGGCGAGAAAGCTAATATTTAATTAATTAATAAAAAATAAATAAATCAATATTAACAAATTTAAAAATTTAACTTGAAGTTGAGTGGATGAATAAAAAGTATTTTATTGACGATTGAAAATTTGAGCAAGATACATATATATGTATATGCCAACAAAGAGTGTGTGAGATTATAGTAGGAATTGAATTATAAAAGTAAGAGATATAGATAGATAAAATTTGATACAAAATTAGATATCTATAATTTAGATACCTATCAAATGTTGAGCCAAATTTTGAAGAAATAAAACAGGGGGTTGACCGTCTGTCTATCTTCAAACTGAGAAAAACGCTTCTAAAATGCAAATTCGATTCTCGAATGTTATTATTTGCAAGCAAGGGAGCAGTCGGGTCAAATGATAGACACAATAAAAATCATGCCAAAAGTTTGTTAATGAGCAAGGCGTTCTTCGGCTCAATACTTTTATCAGAGAGTATGCGAGAAGATTTTGGAGAGACCACTCCCGGTAGCTAAACGTGATATGTTCTCTTCGTTTGAACAAAGAGATTTTATCTGGAGGCGCATGAATTCATTGTTCCAAGTGGTAAAAGCAGTCCAAGAGTTATTCAAGTGCGAGAAATAAGAGAGAGTTAGAGTGGCAACTTCATTTCCCCTGACTCGGCGACTCGTTTGTAGCTGACAAAGGATTCCGAGAAATCCACCCCAGATCACTCGATAACTAAGTTTTCCGAGAAAGTCAGAAACCTTCGTGTTACGAAATTAGCATTCAAGTTGTTTTCTAATCTAGCTGTTGTTTTCAATTCCTGAGTTGGAAAGTGACGTTTAAGACTAATAAAAAAAATTATCCATCTTATGAATCGACACATTTCTAAACGTTAAGGTAGGTGACTACGTTGAAAAAGCCTATTTTTTTTTGTCGGAAACGTGAATTGTTTTTACTTTTGGAACAAGTTTCTTTATAAAACAGTTCAAATTTTGTTTCTAAGTCTATATTTGAGGAAATTTTCCTGATTTTTATATTTACAATTATATACATTTGAATGTTATTTCACATCTTTAGATGTTATTTTCCCAAATTCTAATTTTTGAGAGAACTTTTTAACGAAAAACCTCAAATTGAAATCTAATGCAAATTTTTTGTTGCAATTTTATATAAATTCTCAATTTTTTGGTAATTTCTGTACTAGATAATAAGTATAATTATTTAAAAAATCATAGTTATTTTTTAGCTTCAGATAGTGAAAAAGTTGAAAGTTTCGAATTATTTATCCTATTATCGTGTTATCATCGCAATTTTTTTTAAATACACAGAAATACAGCTTATTTTTTAGATTATGAACTATTTTTTAAGCTATCTGCAAAATCTCAAACAAATTATTTGACAAGACTTTAAAAACTTCAAGACTTTTGTTTTAAATATCTTTTTAGCCAAAATCATTTCGCCACTTAACTGGCATATTTGGATTTCAAAGGTTTATTTTTAAAAATCTTTTTAAAGCAAATATTAAAATTTACGACTAGTTCCGGAAGTTTTTCAATACCCCCCCCCACCCGTTTTGTTAATCCCATCCCTTGAGTGAAAAACAAAACGAAAAACAGGATTGGTTTGAAAAAGGTTTAATGTTAAATGTATTTAAATGCAGCTAGTAAAACGTTTATATAAATACATAAAAACCTTTCATTTTCTTGAAAATTCTTTTATTGATTTGAAATCCTCAATTAAGTGAATATTCTTTTTCTACATTCTCGGAATGAAGAATTTTTTACAATCCAAAACGTATTGTATTTGGATTTAAAATATACTTTCGAAATTCATTTAGAGCATTTTAGAAACATAAACTTTCACTCTGTATGAAACACAGAAATGAAATATCGATTTGGACAATTTGTCAGGTAAATTATATCAGTATTATTCATCGATAATTTTCCAAATCAACCATAGCTAAAACAAATTCTCAAGAATGAAATATAAAGAGCAATTAAGAATATCTTGTGATTTTATAAGGAAAAGGTGAAGGAAAAGTTTCCAAGGTTGGTGGGTTAAGGCAACTTAAGCATTATTTTGTGACGAGTTCTGCCAATAGGTCAATGATGTTGCTTCGGAATGTACAAAATGAGAGAAAAAGAAAAAAAAACTATTACAGGAAGATGTGTACATAAAGAATCATAGGAGCATTACGTAAAACCAAAATTAGAAAGGATACAGTTCTGTAATTTATAAAAAAAACATGTTACCTGCACAATAACTTAAAAAGTATTCCAAGTAATAAATTTCACTTGACACAAATCAATGAATTGAGCTCCGCATCTGCCTTCTACATTTTATGAAATCACGCGCTCTTAGGAAAGCTTTACATGTTTTGCAATCGATGCTTTCCTATATAAAATATTAGGTATACTAGAAAAGCTTTATAACCGAAATTTGTTAGATATGATCTGCACCCTATTGAAAAATAATAGAATCCAAGAGGAATTTGAATACCAAGACAATTTTTTCACTTTTTAAGCCTATACTAATAAAAGTTTTCATAATTTAAACTATGAACAGAAAGTTGAGATTAACCTGTTTTGCGATACAAAATCATTTCAATTCCAGTTTCCAGAACAAATGTTTTAAATAAATTTAAATATTATCATTTAAGTAAACTTTTTACAGGAGATCGAATGACTAAGATTGAATTTTTTATAGAAAACCATTTCCAAATAAACAATGATGATTGAACGAAACCTGGTAAAATTTGAATGGAATTTACACATGATTTCTGTATTTCTATAGAAATAATAATTTATATGAAAAAGTAGTTTAATATACTTTCGATGTGTATTTAGATTACTCTTCTTCAAATAAAAATACCATACACTATATTAAAGCTAATAGCAAATAATACTAAACAAAGTTATCCAGACATATAAGCGTTTTCCCAGATTTTGATGGAAATAAATCAAGGATGATGCTGAATTTTTGTTACGCGTAATCTAAACAATCTGAAAAGCAAGCTTGTCTTTAAAATTCAAACAAGTAAATTACAATCTGAGAACAAATGCCTTGTTTTAAACACTTCAGTAACCTTGAACTTGCCTTTTTTTAAACCAAGATTCGAATTTCACCACGCAAACACGCGCCAAGTAACTTGCCATTTTAATTGGACGCTTCTGATATTTTATATGTAAACAGAATTAACCACTTTTGAAACAGCCTAATGACTGTATGACATTTTATGCTCAGCGTCCAATGAATGATAACAAAAATACCAGCTAATTAACAATCTCTTATAATAAAACTAGTACGATAAATCACATTTATAAAATTTCGCACGTTTAAAACCATCACTAAAAATAACTAAAAAGAATGATAACATGTATTAAAAATAAAGAGAAATAATATATTCGTTCGCAATTCAAACTTTATCAAGTTTTGCTAAAGGTTTATTTATTTCTTTTTGGATTTTTCTGAGCAGTAAATTCACTCATTTTTTATAAATCGGTCTTCTTATCCCACCTCAGCCTCCTCAATCTGCAACATGAACAGATAAAAGAAATCAACAAATGAAATTTGTATTAAAATAAATTTCGTTCTACCTTTTTTAAACTCACTGACAGCATAATTTTTTAAAATCAATATTTAGATGTGATGTTTACAAATAAGTTCAAGAATTTTCAAACAAAGTGAACGGATGCTATTTGTTAAAAGATAATATTAAAAAAATGTTGCGTAGACGAAGTTAGAGCAGATAACACTCGCTAATCTCAACCCGAGATTTGATTCAAGGAACTAAACCATAGATCTGTTTTTACCCACAAGACAAATCAATTCGAATCTTCCATATTTAGAAAGATACAGAAATTATAAGAACATTCAAGAACAAACGAGAAATAACAGAAAGTAAATCAATAACAGAACAATTTTTGCAGTAAGATACAAACTTGCGAATTGTTGCTTTCAGTTCATAGCTTTCTACCATTGAACCATTAAGTCCACGTCAATTTAAAACAAGTTTCGCTATAATATAATACAAATCTGCAATTGTAAAAATAAACTCTCTAAATTTTGAAAAACGTGAGATGCAATAGAAAACAGACTGATTGCTAAGCTGCGGAAATTGCGAAATAAGCAGTTGGAGAATTAACACCGTTCTCTTTTATTTTAAATTAAAGGCTATAAATAACAATAAATTTTTTCAGATAATTGGTTTCCTTTTCTAATTTCGAAGAAATAGTAAAAGATTCTCCTGAAAATTCTATAGCATTCAGAAATAGAATCATATATACTGTGCGAAACCTTGGAATATATTTTTTCTTCCTGCAAGATTTTCTAACCGTCACCTCCAACAGGATAATCAACGCTGAACATTTTACACATCAATCCAAAACGTATCCAGTTCGCACCAAGGTATCCAACAGAAACTGGATCCGCAAGATCCATCATAAGCTGGGTACAAGATTTACATCATAAGCTGGAAACAAGATTTACATCATAAGCTGGATACAAGATTTACATCATAAGCTGGGTACAAGATATCCAACATAAGCTGAGCACAAGAGATGAGATCCAACACAAGTGGGTACAAGAGATGAGATACAAAATAAGCTGGGTACAAGAGATGAGATCCAACATAAGCTGGGTACAAGAGATGAGATCCAACATAAGCTGGGTACAAGAGATGAGATCCAACATAAGCTGGGTACAAGAGATGAGATCCAACATAAGCTGGGTACAAGAGATGAAATCCAACATAAGCTGGGTACAAGAGATCCAACCCAAACTTGATAAAAGAGTTCCAAAAAATGGATTCAAGAGATCCAACAAAAAAAATGAATATAAGAGATCCAACAGAAACTGAATCCATCAATCAGGACTGGAATTCCAGACCGATGACTGCATTCACTCACCTGTTTCGTCGTCTCCTCCGGTCATCATCTGCAGGATCCTGAAGGACCTGGACTGTCCGGGGTACCTGGTGTCCTGTCCATCGGTGGAGGTGCGTCTCTGGGGCTCCACGGCGGACGCCATCCTATCCGAGTTCTGCTGCTGCTGCTCGCCCAAGTTCAACCTTTGGAGAGGGAGAGAGAACGTCATTCGCGTCATACTTCTCAAAAAAAGGTCGAGGTGAAAGTATGCGGACAGGACGGAGAGGGGAGGCTCGATCGCCATTTCTGGTCACATTGTGCCGATGGAGGGAAGATAAGCGTAATGGTGATATATTGATTTAATAATATTTTTCTTTTTTATTTCTTTTTTTCTCTGAAGTAACAAACGCAAGATTTCTTCAATGGTGCAACAGGCTCGTATGAGCTTTGATGTTTGTTGAGTTTCTGCCCAGCCGTCTTGTTCATAAGATTATCGGGCATTTTTTTTTTTAATTTCGTAATTAGAAATTTTTTCAAGGTGCTTCTTAACCCCTAGCCCAAACATCAAGCTGGAAGTGCGGTCAATCTACAAGAGCTGAGTACCTGGTATAAATTGTAGGACAGGATACTCGTCTATACCCTCAGACAAAAGATAGCGTATCTAATTTAGAAACCAGAACTTTTTATGCGATTTATTATCGAAATGCGTCAATGATGGGAAAAAATTTAATGCTTTTGGTTCCATGAATTCAAATTAACCATTGCTTCCCAATACTAGTTTTCAGCTTTATGTAAAGAATGAAATTTTTACGAAGATAGTGGATGATATTGATATTTTTGAGTTAAACAATAAATATTATACCTAACGTGATAGTTGAAATGCTGGATAATACTTGGCGGGTATTAGGAATAAGACTTTAAAATTCCTCGAACTACCTAGAGCGCCCATATTGAAATTTACTGTCGTAAATAGTTTTATTAAGAAGCTTCATAAATGTTTATTACAATATGTTGAAATGATGATATGCCAATTTATATTAGTTATAATAATTTCCTGTAGCTAAATAGGAAAAAACTTTTTGACTACTCAGCATTATAGATAAAATGGAATGCCCATAAAAGGTCAGGCAAATGTGAAGCCAAATCTCTTGTCAAACAAATGGAGTTTTTTCACAAATAATTTCCTATTCTATACTTTTTAAGAAACAGTTGCATTTTCGGCTGAAATGAGTAATATTATCCTTTAAAACGATAGAAGAAATACAATATAAATGGGGGAAACACGAAAAATTATGGAAAAGGTAGAAAGAAAGATCGAAACTATGTACGTAGAATTTGGGGAGTGAATGGGGATAGGTCCGAACTCGCAACGTTAGGGTTCGTAGCCGCGTAACATAACCACTAGACAAAAGTGATCACTCGTGTCCGAAGGTTACTATCTGGCTTATGAAGCTATCATCACAAACTCAAGCTATTCCTTTTTCTATTTAATTTCATATAAAATATAAAGATCTTGTATTGATATATTTTTAATTCTTATCGACCACTAGATTTCTGTACATCGCGTAACTAAAAAAGAAAAAAAAAGAAAGACTACTGTCATTTTAGAATGACTTACCACCATTCAAGGTTAATTTATAAAATACTTTACAAAACATACAAAAATAATTAACAAATATTCACCAAAAATTCTTCATAAATTGTATACTGTCATCTTTTACAAGCGGTTTTCACGGAGTATTTTATGTCAAGATTTATTGAGGGTAATAAAATTAATAAGATATTTATAAATCTTTATAATGTAATAATACAACTAACTGTTGAGCCCAACGCTAGGGCGATCAGTTTAATTCAAAGTATATTGCTTTATTAAAATTTCTTGTATTTCTGATCTTATGATAATAGATATTTAACTTCTAGGGGAGTGAAAACCAGTGGAGGTTAATCATGAGGCCAAAGATGGCGGAAATCTAACTTTGCATCACGAGTTATCGCCATCTGTCGTTATTTGATCTCCTTCACCCAATGCCTCTTGCGTCTAGCTGCTCAGACGCGCTGCTCTTTATGGTCAAGAGGCGCGCGGAGAGAAAAAGAGAAAAAAATCGGCGATGAAGAAACAACCGAACCAACAGAATATACAAAGCGCGAACCCGATCGCTGATTTCACGAATACGTCACCGAAGAAACGTCTCGGAGTTGTTTATTTTCGACAGGCGTGTAGCTACCTAACTTGATACGGAAGTAGTGCGAAAGAACGACACTCATTATTAATTTACTTGACTCCAAATGACAGAATATGGCGTCCTCCTTTATCCGTTAATTAATTAATGATGTTTTCTTGGCTTAGATTATGATATCAGCTGCAAATAAGAACCTCAGTTGATGGATGATGCAACTGGCCAAACTATCAATTGCAAAAGTGAAGTTCTATTAAGCGTGTGTTGCTCTTTCAGGAAAATACTGAACCGAATTAAAATTCCAATATTCGGGAAAACATTCAATTTTAGGAATGATTGTTTGTATTTAAGTTTCTACTTCAGATTTGTATGTTCGTTCTTTGAAGAATTTAAATCATACAATCACTTTTCAAAATAAAAATGTTGAACCAAAATAGTTTCCAAATTGCCTTAAAATAAAATTGAACTAATCTACTATTTAATTTGAATTATTATTTATACCAGGATAAACACTAAAATGTGACTAATATAAAGATGCATTTAAATTTTTGGAAAGTTTGCTTTAAAAATAAGACAATTGAGAACATGAAATCATGAGTGTTACATCGTTATTTAGTTATTATTATTATTCACCTGCTATTTTGTGCAAAATCTTATTAAGACTAATGCTCAATTACATGAACCCTATGAGAAAAGTACACAATATTAAAATTTACGCCACGTTCAGAGTCAGCTTACAGCAATCCAACAATGGAGAGTTTTCTAAGAAGTAAAAGCTATTTTTCAAAACTTTTTAAGAAAAGAATACAAATAATTAGACTCTTCTCAAAATAATTTCTATTCTATCGGTATTATTTTCCCAATAGTTCTAATATTGTTAAAGTGCCTTTATTTCAAATGTGAACTCTAAGAAACAAATGAATATCTAAAAAAAGATATGCTTCTGACAAAACAATAAGAATTGGATTTTAAAAGTTTTCAATATTTATTTCCCTCCTAAAGATTATTTAAACAATACCAATTCCCACTGTTTATTTTAAAATTCAAAAATAAATAAATAAATAAATAAATAAATAAATAAAATAAAAAATCCATGCTAATAATATGATTTAAAATTGGTAATATATGATATATGATTTAATTCTTAGAAATGTTTCTTCGTATGGTGATATTTCCTTGGACAATTTTCGGACTGATCATTCATTTTTGTTATCAACTTCTTTTTTTTCTTGGCTTTCATACGAGAAGTTTTGCTTCCACAGTTTGAAAATGCCACCTTTGTGATTAGAATAATACTTAAATAAAATTTAAAATGAATACATGATTCGGACAGCAAAACTTATTTAAAAATGTAGAATTGTTTTTCCTTACCGATTGAACGATGCTACGCTCTTGAAATTGTGCCGATAGATGGCGGCACTACGCTACCTGAGTTAAGATTATAATTTTAGACATGATTTATTAATATCAAATTACCTTTTACTTCACAGTTGTATTTAAACATTTTAAGAATTAAAATCTGTTGCTATAACAAAAATCATTCCGGGTATCTGTACTTATTTTGTGAATTTGAAGAGGGCTTTTTCAAATTTGTGGAATCTAAAATTTAGATTTTTGGAACACGTACAATGTTTCTTGCATTACCACTGTTCGCATTTCTAATTTATCTCCAAAATTCTAGAATCAATGTTCATAGAATTAAACGTGTGGAAATATTATATCAGATCTTGTCTAAATATACATAACCATGTATGATAAAATATCATTATCAGTGCAAAGCTAAAATATATGTGAAAATGTATTTTGCATGAAAAAAAATCTTACTAATATGTATCTATAAATTTATATGAAAAAAAAACATTCATGCAACCAAATATAAGAAAAATTAACCTTGAAAGTATTTTCGAATTGACGAAGCATTATTTAAATTAAGCAAGAAAGAAAAACAAAAAGCGGTAATAATTATCAATTTGTTAAATCATCAACATAACAAATTAAGTGTATTTAATTGTATGTTTTATTTTCATATGTCACAAAGAGTAATTACAAATAGAGAATACAATTCCGTTAGATCAGCCATTTTCCAATTGCAGTGGAGCTCAAAAAGTGTTTACTTGGTGCTAAAAACAACCCTGATCTTGATAATTCTCAAACAAGTAATATATATGTATATAAAATAAATAAATAATAATTCAATTCCTACTTATTTCAACAAAGAAATTTTTTTATTTTAGTTACTTTTTACTAAATAATTACAATTGATATAAATAATTTATTAATCAAATGACTGATCTTTCGCAGGAATTGAACTCGCATTTTTCAGCTTCACGTGAAAATTACCGAAATCCTCGCATTTTACCGATTGACCTACTGCCTTCTGATTTCAATTTTCATTAAAGACTGCTAAAACTCTGTTTAAAGTATTAAAAATTGATTAAATATGATTATTAAATGAACATTTGAAAAAACTGTATAAACATCAAATGTCATCCTCTACAAGTTTTTAAATAAGTTACTTGAACTTGAGCGAATGGATAAAAGGTATTTTATTAATGATTGAAAATTTGAACAAGATGTTTATATGGGGAAATGTAAACTAACAGTAGGAATTGAATAAAAAAAACTTTTGAAAAATGTATTCAGTATCTTAGAATATAAAAGAATTGAATAAACTTAAACATCATTCGTCAATTTTCAACAAATAAGATGTATTGAAGATATCGAAGTAGCATTTGTACAATAAGGAAGAGCTTAACTCTCTTATCGTTATCAAATTATTTTTCTTTTCATAGGTAAAAAAAGGAGCTTGTACAGATCCTTGAATGCATCCATTTTGACTCATTAATAAACAATGGAAATCGTAATTAAATAGCTTTATAGGAAGTACGGCTGAACGGACAGTCATTGCAAGGGAATTCGAGGTCAAACTGACCATGGTTTCACCACCTCAAATTTCAACCCCGCAAATTGTTTTTCCGATTGTAGTTGTAGAAATATTCGGTTCATGAGCGCCGCTTATTATGAACAAGACTGAAAAAATGCTAAATGTTGAATCGGATTAAATTGAATTTGTTTGCGTATCATGGCGCAGCTTGGCCAAAGATGGTTTTTGTGGTGCGTTCACGATATTAAAATATTTACATCAATTTATAATAAAACTGGAACATGAAATGTATAAGAAATCGAAATATTCTAAAAAGGAATAATAATAGAAAAAAGGAAAATGAAATCTACGATCGTAAATTTCAAGTTATCATGTGAGAACATTATTATTTTTTAAAATCATTGTTTGTTTTAATTTAAGTCATTAACCAGTTTAAACTGGTTTGAAACAATCACAAGACTTCTCTATAGGTCTCAATCCCAATTTATTAATATATATGTATAATTTTTTTAAACTTTTATTTTCAATTTTTCTAGCTGGCAAAAAAAAAAAAAAAGTTTTGGAACTCGACCATTTTGAGATGAAATAACAGCTATGATGTCATAGTTCTACGCAAACCTTTTAAAAATGCATCTGTTGTAAAGAAGCATGCGTAATAGTACAATACTGGTAAAAGCAGGTGAAAAAATTCTTTAACCGATAATTTCCGGTGACCCATAATCTTTATTCTTTGTCCATACATTTCGCAGACATCTAAACCTTCTAACCAATACACATCATGTTTCTACATGATAAAAATGATAGGAAAGACAAAATGTTATTAAAATAGTTATCGCCTGCTGTGCTTACAATAACTATTTAAAATTGCATTCGCGAACCGTGATACACTCTGGGGAAATTATTTATACTCACGTTCATATATGCCAGATATTTCATGCTCATGTGCAAAAATTATGGATATTCGAGTAACAAGACTTCATCTGAGCCACCTTCAGGTACATACACAAGATTATTTTATAATATCACCGTGAAAATTAATCGGACTTTGGGAGATCGGGGTTACCATTAATCGCGTCTAATCCACCACGCTCCAGGATTCTCTCTTCTCAACTTTTATTTTCTGTGATTGATACCATTGGTTCTGTGACCATAAATGATGGTTACAGAGTTTTGTGCCAACTTTTATAGTTCGTACCATGAATTCGGGATCATCATGTGTATCATTTAATGTCTATTGGTATTGAAATAGCATCATTTAGTGTCTATTAGGATTAGCACAATCTTTTAACTGTGATATCCCCATGCCAGATGCTCACCTGTCGAATTGGTTGGGAAGTTGATTCGCCCCGTTTGTCCTGGGCTGCAATAACACTTGTTGTCCAGTGCAGGAAGGTGGAGGCGGTGCGTGTTGTTGATTGGCGATGATCCTCCTTTGCATCTTAGGGGATCGGATTTCCGAGAGGTCCAGGCCCCCGGGGAGGTAAGTGAAGGGCTTCTTGTCTTTCTTCATGCTGCCTGCCAGGGCAGCGGGGAGCTCTGGTCCGCCACTGCCAGGAGTGCCGGGCGTTTGGGAGGGGATGCCAGCCGCAGCTTTCGCTTCTTTTGTAGCCTTAAGAGAGAAGTACCAGAAATGAATGAAAACGAAAAAAATAGTTTCCACAAAAGAATACAGTCAGAAAAAACAATTTCGAAAATATCCTTTAATTTTTTTAGTGAATGTGCTCCAAATAGAACTTTCAGTTATTGCCATTTTTTAATCTTTAGCTTACTATTCTATATTATAAAATAGGAAGTCTTAAGATTATCTTTTTTTCAATTCACCAGATGGCGGCACAGGTATGGAATCAAAATTTAAGACATTTAAGCAATTAACTGATAATTAAGGGTTAAAATATTACACATTCGTCAGAAATAAATTTATATTCGAATTTATAGCACACTAGAACATCAATCGATGAGAGAGACAATTTTAATCCTTATAAACATGATATAAATGAAAATAAAGGAAAGCCTACATTATATATAATAGTCAATAAAAATGATTATATACATAATAACTCGAACTATTCAGTGAATGATACTGAACGCAGCTAGCAGTTTTGAATCATTATTTAGCTGTAGATATTAACGTATTTGCTTTTTTTAAAGACTTCGGCAGAATTCTTCAAACTCACTACTAGGATACGAAAAATCCATGTTCAAGAAGATTAATATTCTATTGTAAATTCAGTATCTCTTTATTATATTCCAAAACATTTTTTTAAAAAAATATTCATTATATTTGAGAAACTGCTCAGGTATTTTAAAGAAATAAAAAAATCATTTTTAATTTTTTTTATTTTTATTGAGTGCAGCTTTTATCAAGGTTTCATGGTGAACACCATTGCGTAAATCATGTACTGTGCCATGATATAATTCTGTGATATATCACTGCTGCTGATGTAAGTTGCACCAGCTTTGGATTCTAAAAATGAAATCACGCTTTTGATAGGATATAAATAATAATACTTTAATCATCTAAATATATTATTTATTATGTAAACTTTGATAGAAAAAGCAGAGCATGATTAAAATATTTGAAAAGTTAAATGCAAGGAATTTATATACAGGAAGTTCTGATGAAAATATACATTAATGATGTTTAAAATACATTTTGATTTAAAGAAATGTTATATTTCTGAGTTATCATCAATATTCTGATGATGATTAAGTGTGCCAAAAATGGCGTTACACCGGTCAAAAACTCCTAATTAAAAT
>JAOUZG010034401.1:952625-988467 GCA_026289955.1 Argiope argentata | reverse complement strand
TGTTTAAGTTGATTAATGACTTAATTAAGGCAAATAATGATTCAAAAATAATAATGCTCTAAAACTATAGCTTGAAATTTATTATCGAAGATTTCATTTCCTTTATTTTATCATAATTTTTTACTTTTGATTTTTATCTTTAACATTTTTTTTAATTTGAAGTTCCGTTTTTTTACAATTTCGAACGATAGAATTTTTACTAATCCAACAAAACCTTCAGTCGCGTGGCTTTACTAATGTTAAAATTAAGATTTAAAAAAAAATGCTTCCTTTGGATACAAATTTCGAAGTAGGATTCCCACTACCAATTTTATTTCGTAGTATATTCATTGTATAATTTGCATGTTTTTTAATTAATAAATTATGTATAGAATAATTTGCAAATGCCATTTTGTTTCTTTAGAATTATCTGGGCAATTTATAACGCATGGGTATTTAAGGTGACCCGTTTGGTTGATTGAATAAAAAACATTTGTAGATATTCTATATAAATTCTTCGAAATAATACTTTGAAATAACTTTTTTGAACGGAAAGTAAACGCATAAAAAATCATAACTTCGTAATAAAATATAAAAATACATAATGTTTTGAAAATTTGATGTAGTTAATGTGTTTTTAACTTCAGAAATCTTGCTTCTAGAAACTAATCTCAAACCCTTGAGACATGAATTTGCTTAACTTTCTAATTATATGACATCCTATTCCGGACAATTATTATATTTTTAATTCTTATACTAATATACAGACATTTGAGATAACGATACAGTTGCAAGTGATTTTTGTATTTTAAATAATTTAATATTTTTACTTAATTGCATTTAAAAAAATTAAAAAATCCGCAAATTCGTTGTGAAAGTTAGATTCGTCTTCGTATGCGAAGGAATTACTTCTTTTCAGAAGTTAATCCGCACAAATCTAGACAGGAACTTTAAACTATTATTAACCTTCCTTTCAAAAATCTGATCAATTTAATTTCACATTTCGACAGATTTTTAACAGCCTAATGTATTTTTATTAAGTTAGCCATGTTTTCAATTATCTATTATGAGTCGAGACAGCTGAATTTTCAAATCGTAGATATATAAAGTATTATTAAACCAGATTTTTGCTGTTAAAAAAATTAATAAATATAATGTTTGAATATAAATATTTGTATAAGTGTTTAAATATAGATTATATAAAAAAATTTTATATTATAAATTATGTAAATATTTAAATAACAAAGTGAATGCAATGAAACATAAGCAATTATATTTGACATATTTTTAATATTACCCAAAAATTTTGTAATTTATGAAACTGATACTTTTTACAAACACTTAGTTGGAAACTAAGAGAATGAAATTATTTAGCTAATCTACTGCGGCCTCCTTTTATGCCCTAGACTGAGAAGAGGCTGCTGCCTAGTTTGAAATACACCAAAAATAGCGCGACAAGAAACGAAAGTAAATTGAGTATATTGGTTGACTGAACTGAAACCTTTCGCTATGGTTCCAAAAAGGTTAAGAATGCTGTACAAGAAATAAGCAAAACATAAGAATGTTACATCCTAGTAGATGAAAAAAAATGTGAAAAAAGGTAGTTAGAATATTTAAATTGAATTTATCAACATAATTTTTTTTTAAATCTAAAATTATATTTATTAAGATGTTGTGGGGGGATGAAGGTGAACATCAAATACCGAATTCGCAACGTTAGGGTTTGTTGCCGAGTAGCAAAGCCTCTAGACAAAAGTGACACTCTTGTCCGGCGAATATTATCTGGCTTATGAACCTATCATCACATACTCTCCCACCAGTGAGTCCGCGGCCAGATGAATGATACATTTACTCCAAGCGTATGATGAACATGTGCGAGTTGTTGTTGTTGGCTGTTCTTTCTAATGCACCTGAAGACTTTAGGTGCCGGTAGAGTGTTCCCCAGCATTTGTAGAAAGTTACTTATTCAAGGTCACGGGTCACCATTGTAGATGAATGAATAAGACCATGGAACGAGCTCGCAACGTTAGGGTTTGTAGCGAGTACCACAACCATTAGACAAAAGTGACACTCTTATCCGGTGGGTGATATTTGACTTATGAAGTCATCACCAACAGTAATATTAATCCATTCCACAGTTTCTTTGAAACTTACAACTATTTTAAGTTGAACTAATTTCATAAATAATCTGTAGTTGATAAAATAGATGAAATAAATAAATTTCGATACGCAATAACATTTAAAAATCTATCCCTTCTTATAATTTTCATTACAAAAATGAAATTAATTCGAAATGCTTAATTTTTTAGAATCCGCGGTCAGTTTCAGCTTCGCTTAATGCATAACCTACTGTGACAATGGTGAACTGGACTCCCTACTAAAGATAGTTTTGTGTGTCTTTCTTTGAATACTCTGAAAATACTCTACAGTAGGATTTTTTTGAGAATTTTTATGTACTTTTTCTTTTTTTGTAAAAAGGGGATCGATATTTCAATCTTTCTCGAATTTGAAATAAAATAATACAAAGCTTTTTTTTCCTAAGAAAATTGGATAACGTATCGTAGGACGAATATATTACTTAAGAACTGCAAATCAATTAAAAATTACCTTTCAAAAAAAGTGTAAAGGATTGTTTTATTATTTCTTATAATTTTGAAATTATGAAATTCTCCTAGCATTCAACTACAATGAATTATTAACTAGCAAACACCGTGTTCCTAATTTAATTTCATAAACATTTACCCATTTTATCTTTCCAAACTTTCTATTTACTGCATTCACCATAGTATATCAAACGAAAATCTGTTCTAATAACGAAGGAAAATATGTGAATGTATGGGGGACATGGGTGAGTAAGTGTTCCGAACTCAGTTTCTCCTGGAATTACTAAATCTAAATTTCACATAAATATATCTGGAGAGTATTAATTTATTTTTACAGTTTTAAATTTAAAAAATAATATTTATTTACGGTATCATTTTAGTTATGTAATTCTTTCCCAGATTTAAAATTTAAAAAAAAGTTGCATTATTTTTTGCAATTTTTTTCATTGTTACAATGAATTTAATTTAATTAATTATTATTATTATTGCTTTAATAAACATTTTATTGCGTGATTTTTTTTCCAAAAATTGAAAATAAAAGAAGAAAAATCCAATTTATCTTCCGCTTATTCTATTCGGAATCGGAAAGTGAAATTATAACACTATAATAAAATACCTTGCAATTAAAAGAAATTAATAGGTTGGTTAGGTTTCCATGGTACAATGCGAAGGGACTTGATTATTAGAAAATTTGAATAATGAAAACAGTTACAAAGCGACAAAAGAATACTTTATCTCTTATAACGTCAAGATCAATATTTTTCAGTGTAATAAATACCAAGCTCTGCATAAGAGATTGAATTAAAATTAAACAAAATCAAAATTCCTGGACAGCTAAGCGCTCGTCAAACGTGGCTAATAAATAAAAATCTAAGTAACATCAATTTCTTTGAAAGGGGCAATTAGTTAATTTTTATTCAAAATAATTATACAAATTACGTGTGTTTGTAAATGATTATTAGTTTCTAGAAAGTAGAATTTTAGACTGAAGAGTAGTATGGTCTGAAAAAACAGAGTGTGAAATAGAACACACTATAAAAAATGAAAAAATAGGGATAACCATCCATTAATTTCTTACATTTCTGTTGCAAAATTATGTTCTGTTTCACAAGATCCCTTAGAAATTTTTAATTGATAATTATTTTTTTCCCTTCTCATCTTTTAATATTCTATCTGAAATTTATAGAGAATTAGTTCGAAGGAATTGAACATCCTCAATTCCGATAGAAAATCTCTAAAAATTGTTCCAAAAGAATTAAGGATTTATTAACTCGGATTTCATGTTTGAAAAATGTTAGTATAAACTTTTACTTTTGTAATAAATAATTAATATTGCATTGAATAATTTTCTCAAACATGATTCACGAATAAAATATGCTCTGCCGCTTTTACTATTAAAATTTGCTCAGAGGTTATTGAAATTGTAACCAAATGTTAAACGTTATGAAAAAAATTTTTAAATCAATTCCTGTTTAAGTAAACAAAGAAAAGTTTTATTTTAGTTACATTTTATTAAATAATAACAATTAACACAACAAGCAAGAATTGAACTTGTATTCTACACTTTCAAGTGAAAAATGGTCAACCCCCCACATTTTACCGATTGAGCTACTCCAGTTGATTTCAGTTTTCATTAAAAACTGCTAAAACTCTATTTAAAGTTAATTGAATTTAATGAATGAATTAATATTTGAAGAAACCGTATTAACATCAAGTGTCATTCACAAGTTTTAAAAAATGTACGTGAACTTTAGTGGATGAATAAAAAGTATTTTATCAACGATTGGAAATTTAGTCAAGATATGTGTAAGGAGTGAGGATGAATAATAAATGGAATTGAATAACGAATCCAGAAGTTGAAAGTTAAAACCAAGTTGACAACAAAATATAATAATAATAATTCATAAGCATCTAATGATATAAAACATACTCCAATGCTCAGTTTGAAATATTCAATTTGTTCAACAAACTTTTGAAACTCATTTTCAACCGCCAACAAATTTCACTTACAAAAGTTTTTATTTAAAAAAAACTACATTTAATTCTTATTAGTTCACACTTTCCCTATATATATCTTGTTCAAATTTTCAATTGTTAATACAATGCCATTTATCCATCCACTCAACTTCAAATACATTTTTTAAAACTTGTAGTGGAAGACACTTGATGATAATACAGTTTTATCAAATAATTATTCATTGATTAAATTGAATTAATTTTTAATACTAGAGAGTATTAGCAGTTTGTGATGAAAAGTGAAATCAACTGGCAGTATCTCAAGGATTTCAATATTTTTTTTATGTGAAGTCGAAGAATGCGAGTTCAATTTTTGTAAAAATCTGTAATTTTTTTGGTCAATTATTTATATTGATTGTAATTATTTAATAAAAAGTAAGCAAAATAAAAATTCTTTGTTTTCCTAAGTAGGAACTGACTTGAATTTTTAAAATATATTACATGTTTTTAAGTGTTTTCTTCAAACTTTCTTTGTTAACAGAAGCTTTTTGTCCTCTATTGACAGTGACTCTCTGAAATTAGAAAATCGTCGCGTCTCTTGCAAAAACTCTCAATTTACATTATTTAATAATAATTCAAACAGCTCTATTAGCTTGAATTTCAAGAAAATATAAAGACAAAGCACTTCAGGCAATTAAAAAAAATCTAAATTAAAATTACTTGAACTTAATTGTTTAAAGGAAAGCAATGAAAGCAAAACAACAAGGGCTACAGATTGGAGACGTGTCGTCGACAAAGAGTAAGTATTGTCAGATGAATGTTGATTAATGCGTAATTGGGTTAAAGTTGCTCCATGGTGTCAGTTTAGTAAGAAAGGCTAGTTAAGCAACAATAGTTTAGCTGAATAGAGCTTCTTGTTAGTATCCAGGTCTCAGTGCCTGCCGTAAACACAACGGTTGCTCTATATAATTAAGTTTGAGACAAAAATACGTTTTCTCAGGACCAAACCCTTTTCAACAGATGCTAGAGAGTATCTTTTATTGAAGACTGAGAGAGAGAGAGAGAGAGAGAGAGAGAGAGAGAGAAAGGAAATTTTGAAAGGTTCAGAATTTTACTGATTTTTCTCAATGGATATTTTATGAATCAGCAATGTGACGTGGACATAGATTAATTTGTCCCGTAAAATAACTGTTCTTAAAAATAATAAATATAAAAATAGAAATAGATCAAAGCCAAAAGATAAAGCGCCATTTTTAATATAATACGAAGCAAATATAATTGCTTGAACAACTTGCTGCTTTTAGAACGCATTAATAAATTCTGATTCACACAAATGTTATCGCTATTTAATATTTTGCAATGACAACTGTATCATAAAACGTAATCTGCGGTTGTATTCCAATTACATAATTAATATTGTGATAAAAGTAACAATATTCCTTGCTAATAAAAAATAGAACTATTTAAAAAACAATTACAATTTAGACTAAATAAATTCATTTTATTAAATAAGATATTTGAGTATTAGGTTACAAATATATCACCAATGGTATCTCAAGGAAAGAAGAGGCAGTATTTATAACTATGTAAAACATATTTAAAACACTTTAAATTAAAAACTTTATCCCAATACAACGTAAATAGGGGGAGGGGTACATCTAAAAAAACTATTACTCTAAAGTTGAGTTCTACATCCAAAGATTGTTGTTTGATTAAGATTCAAGAATATTTAAATATAATTTAATTTTTATTATATGTACAGGGGCAATTGCTAATTCGTCTGTTCATAGGCTTTAGAATCTATTTTTTTGACTTTAAACATAGCAAAATTTATGTAGAGAACAAGATCAATTCACTAGGTGATTATATATATATATTGCACGTTTATTTATGAATCGACACCAATATCAAATACAATTTTTGAAGATGATTACTTTTTTACTGAAATAAAATTGCAAAGTTCGTGATCGCAAGGCGATTAACTATGTCAAATCACACTTTTTTTTAAAAAAATCTTTTTTAATCCCATATTTTGTAAAGAATCTTCAAAAACAATCACCTCATTCGACTTCTGAATATTGAGATTGTTTTAAAGACTCGTGTCTAAAAGATATCAAATTTTCCTTGATTTGACAGATTATTAAGCTCCACATTGTTCATTTCAACAAGATACTTAACGGAATACGTTATAGAATTTGAGCATTCTAGAGAGGTCAGTTTGAAATGCATGTTAAAAAATAATGGAGGATTTTTTTGAGCATGCATAGAGCGGATTTTCTTCATTCGTCACTTTATATCAACTTTTTGTTAGCCGTATCAAATGAAATTCTCTTCTTTCTACACAGTTTATGATCAAGGATTAGTTTCCAGAGCTTCCGAATTATCGAAACGCAACGTTAACAACAATGAAATAAATTTATATTTATTTGCTAAAAAAGAGGGGGGATGAAAAAAACCTTAAGTACTAACAAAATTTTTTAATAAAAATTTTTTAGTTAGCAAAAAATGCTTTACTTGTCTTTGATTATATCATTTAAATTTTCCTAATTATAATATACATTAAAAAGTTTCCAAAATAAATATTATATTTTATTAAAATTCAATCTGATATTCAAACGTCATGTAAGGAAGGCTGTTAGTAAAAGGAAGAAAATTCTATAAAATCAAAACTTGTTTCAAAAAGGTACGATTTTTAGGTATTAATTTTAATTACATTACTTTTTTAAGCGACTCCTTAAAGTACTAGAATGCATTCATATTTCTATTAGAAAAGATAAACCTAATCTTGTTAAATATAATGTTGGAAATCCCAACAGCAGTCAACCAAAATGTCGTGCTGCCATCTAGTGAGACAAATATAAACTATTTTAAAAGTGAGGGATGAACATTCGCCCCCCCTCCCCAGTCAAAAGGAAAAGAATGCAGACGGAATCATTTGAAAAATTATATTTACAGAGATAACCTTTACAACATATCTAAAGTTATAGTTAAATCTTAAAATATTATAAATTTATGTGCGGTTGTATTTCTCTATTTTATTATGATGCAAATGGATATGTAAGTCTCAAATTTTGTAAAGTAAAAATCATTCGCGAGTATTTTTCTCAAAAGTTTATCCAGTAATGTGTAAAATTAATGTAAAAAGAATTTTTATTTAAAGTTATATACAATACCCATATACTCAAAATTTGTTTTAAGCAATTTAAAGCAACTGCTCAAAGATAGAACAAGAAAATTTTTTAAAGGATATTTTCTCAGATACTTTAAAATAATTTTAAGTACTTTTTATCATTAATAAAATTATTTTAAAAGTCAAAATATTTTCATTTCTATTATTAAAATTTTTTAATCATTTTTTTTTTAGTATCAATACCCATTTTTAAAGATTCCAACAATAGAAAAGATTAATTTTTTTCATATTGACGTTGAAATGAAATTAACTTTCTAAACAGCAATTTGATAATACTGTAATCATTTTAAAATCCAAGTTATCATAAAAAACAAGGATGCAAAAAAATGTTACTTCTTAATCTTCAAATTATGAGAATTTTTGTAAACTGTTTTGTTGATTAAAAAAATAATTTTAGAAAATGAACAAATAAACGCCCATTATTTTTTTAAAAAATTACTTATGGAAAGATAATTTGTGTTCGCAAAGTTTAAGGAATATTATTAATAGACAACAGTTAAAAGCCAATTAATTGATAAAATTTCTTATTCAATAAAAAAATATTTATTGTTAAAAGATGCGCTTTTCAGCAAGAATTCCAATTTCAAAATGCATAAACCACAAATTATGCTAATCAAAACGATGAAGACCTTTAATGATCAGAAAATTTTGCATTCAGTTCTCCATGCATCTAAATAGAATGAAATGCGTTTATTCCATTGCAGTATTTCATTTAAGAAATAAAGATTTTATAAGAAATTATGTAAAATCTATGCTATACATTGGAAATTCAGCAATGGAACAATATATTTTTTACGTAACATTTTTATATTGTTGCGTTTTTATTTACTTCACACTAACTTAGTTGACTTTTTGAAATTGAAATCTTAAAACACGAGAGAAAATTAGATATTTTGGGCTTTATTTCCATCTGGTGGAAAAGTTCCAAAAATCATTGTTTTGAAAAAGTTTAATTTTCCTTACATCTATACGCAAATAAAGTAACGAAAGAAAAATATCATTGAAGAAGGAATAAATTACTAGAATTAATTTTTAAATCTTCAGCATTTTAAGAAGTCCTTTGCCCCCCCCCCCAATTTAGAACCAAAACCTCCGATAGAACGTCGCAATAACAGGGGAAAAAATTTAAAATACACCATGATCATTTTTTTAAAAAAATAAAAAACATTAATAACTTACTAATTAATTCACAAGTATTTTTCTTGTTTACTAACTAGAGCTACCGATCATTTCCAAGGATTCACTTCCAAAATCAACTTCAGCTAAATTTTTGGTATAGGAAAAAAACTAGGTCCAAATCATACAATTCTTAATAATCTATCTTTACGAATTTTTAAAATCTATTCTTAAATAATTCACAATACATTCTGTAAGAAAGTCAAATGCATATTGCCTTATTTATATGTTGCTATTGAAAAAAGGCTTGGCTTTCACTATTTAATTTATATTACTCAAACTTATGGAAATATATTAACTGGAAAAAACGTTCAAAACCTATGATTAAACCCTCTGACCTACAAATTTATTTAATCTAGTTAATTCCATTTGGAATAATTATAGTTATTTCAATCCAAAAATTGAAAAGACAATCGAGATACCTTCAAAGAAATTGCTTTTTTTTTAATTTGACATGAATAAATTTGAAAATCAAATATTCTATACAAATCATTATGCGAAATTGGTAATAAATTGCTTTCTAAATGAATTAAAAAAAGCTAACACTGAAATACCGCTCGAAATACGTAGCACGAATTTAATTAAAACCTATCCCGCGCAGCTAATTTTATCAACAATAGCTGCAGCAATTTAGGCCTAACTTGACAGTTGACAACCACCATAATACACCATTGCAAAAACGACTCATTAAAATTTTAAAATGATAATAGTAATAACACGTTCGAAGCACTCACCGATCCGAATCCGAATGCAGAATGGTCACTTTAATGTGCATCATCTTCTAGCGGTCAGTGAAGAATGCTCCTCGGAAACTGCTAATTCCACCGGATCGCGCTCCCGTTGTTGTTCACCTTGCCCCTATTTTCGTTTGGTGCGGAAGGCTTACGAAACCTGGCATCGCGGGCAGGAATGCAGCAGGAAATCAACAAGTTCGCTCTTGGATCGCTTCCGATTCGACTTTCGCACCTGCGTATCAGTCCGTGGGAAAGGCCGATTTGCGAGGGGTTAAGGTGAGGGTTTGTCGGAACACACTTTATGATTGACAGAGTGACGTCGGAGCGCGTGGTTTTGTTTAGTCTGCGCCAAGGACGAGGCAGTATTGCTTTCGAGAAGCTTAACGGTGTTGGATTTTGTAAGATGCAAGAGAAAAAAAAATTGCTAGGTGGTTAATGAGGCACGCGTTTTGTATAATTCTACGGATGCGTCGCTTCGCAAAATGTTAAACGTTTCATCTATATTAATAAAAATGCAACTCGAAATGCGTTGCTAAGCGCAAAACTGGAGAACGGCTTGACCGATTCGGCTAATTTTTTAAAAATATTTTCGTTTAGACACGAGGATGGTTCTTATGGAGAGAAAAAATGAAAAAACTGCGTGGAAAATAGTTAAAACGACACTTTTCTTACTTTCCCGCCAAAAATCTTCATTTCCTTCCCCCACACCAACTGAGTTAGATAGCAGGAAGTAATAAATTATGATTTGTTTAGAAAGAAATACGCGAAGTCAGTTTCTTTTCATTCATAGATAACGGGATGTTTAAAAAAGAAAGAAAACAGTTGCTTTTATTATTAGTCTGTATGAACATTTAATCTATGCCTGCTCAAAATAAAGTCTGGGCAGGGATGAAAAAAAAGAAAGAAAAGAAGGGTGTGTGTGTGTCACCATTATTTTCTCTGTGCGCGGCATTTTTCAGGCTGTTTTTAAACTTTCGCATTGCTTGTAAACCAATTGTGTCTTTATTTGTTTAGTGTGTTTACATTTATGAAAATTTGGATCTCATTACTCTATAAAAACGTAGAATTTTAGACCTTTTCCTCCACCATTTACGTAAAATATCAATTCCGGGACAATTATTGCACGGATAGAAAGAAAAAGATGAGTAGTACGATGAACAGAACATCTGAAGAAAATAATACTATAAATGAATTATAAGTTTAACAAAATTTATTTGGTTTAAAAATATTTTGGTGAAAAACCTGTTATGAGACACAGCTACATAAAATATTATATGAAAATTTTAGCCAGTATTAATACTGGCGAACCGACTGGTCACCAAAGGCGGCTAGTTATAAATAAAGGTCGTTTCTGCTATTAGTCCACCACAAGAAATTGAATAATATATTTACGATATCGCATGATGCAGTTAACCCATTCACGTACAATGACGAATCTCTCTCGCGTAGCGTATTACTGAATTTATAGCTTTAAACTTGCACTTAAATGAAAATATTAGATAATAAAATGCAAAAATTACTTAAAAATATTTCATTACCCTTAAAAGATTTTATATTAATATGAGGATTAAAATAATAAATGTCTCTGGATGTGTCAACTAATTAGGAAATTAAGTAAATTTGTAAGTTCGAGGTTAACCGATTTCGAAAGAGCTGCTATAAAAATTCGAATGAATAAAAAGGAGAAAAAAATGCAGAGCAAAATAGAATGGCATTTTTAAAAAGCTAAAATGGGTGGTTTTCTTGCCTTTTTTAAAATGCATTTTAGCATATATATATAGTCCTCATAGGTTAGGTATCTTAAATATAGATGACCAAAGATGACAGGGAACTGATAAAAAGAAATCAGATACAAAACTTTTACAACTTTGAATTAAAACAATGCACACGAAATTCTAATCGTTAATATGATAGCATTATATTAAAATTAAATTCAGGACTCAATTGAAATTTTCAGGTTAAAAAGCCGAAAATAACCAAGTACCAATGTAAATGAATAAATTTGTGTTAAAATAGGGTAAATAATAAATTCTTGACGAATAAAAGTTTTATGCCATTAATATAATATCGTGTTCCATATAGTTAACTTTTTATGAAAAAAAAATGTGTTTTGCATAGGTCAGATTAAAAATGTATTGTTTAAAGAAACTTAAGTAAATGGAAATGGAAAAATGAAATTTATATTAATTTGAAAAAGTTATAACTGTTTATGAATAAGTATGATAGATTTTTTTACATACAACACGATACACTATATAATATATCAAATTATGAGTGATCAATTTATAAGCCATTTCGTGTTGTGGAACGTATTATCTTATTTTATTTAAGCCTACTGTTATTGAAAAACCAGTTCCTTTGCCCTCTTTTTCACAATTCAAGCGATTTTCTTGTAAATACTTTGTCTGCTTTCATTGTCTGTTGAAGTTACAAGATCTTCCAGTTCTCCACTCGGCATTTCTCGGTTCATTCTTTGACTTCTTGTTCTTTCAAACTTGGAAACCCATCGCCGCCATTTGTTTTCACAATTTGTGTGTTTTCATTTTTAGTAAAGCTATGTTGCTACTTCTGCTTAATTGAAAATGGATGAGATTCAAATATTGAGGAAATTAAGCGGAAATAATTCAAACAAGTACGTGGGCTATCATTTTCTATAAATTTGCGCTTTCCCCTTATTCTTGTATTTTAAAAACAATGTGCACATCTTTGAATTTTCATTTCGCTGCAAGAAAAAGCAACTATGGTTGCTTTCAAAATTTCATTGCAAGTAGTAATTTCTTTATAACTTGCAAATAAAAATGATCATGCCTATGCATACACTATTATCAATGGAAAAAAAAATAAGGCAATTTTTCATACTGCTGGTACACTAACTACTAATGATTTATCGCTACCGTGTTTTGATATCAGAATGATTTTTAACGATAACTTTGGAAGTTTATCCAGCAGAAACTAGTTTTACGCCTCGAGAGGTGGACAAAAGGAAATAATGGATTTAAATCTTTCACTTGCGATGACGCAACTTAAACGTGCGTCAAATAATAACTGCATTTTTAGCATTTTAATCTGCAATTAAGTGAAGGTAAAATGCAAATGTCGCTCGGAAATGCGTCAATATCTTAAATAAAATAACATTAAATACCTCAAATAAAATGCTTCATCCCATTAAGAACTTAATTAAATTTCCAATATAGACGAGCTGAACGTAGCCAGTTCACCGCAGTTCTTTTTTTCCCTCATGGACAATTCCTTTTAAACATTATAGTCAAGAATTCATTATAGAATTATATAGTATTATATTTATATATTATAATATATACTATAACATATAATTATATTATTACAGTAAAAATTTCTAATTATGATATTTTTCTATGAGAAGTGGAAACAGACTTGTAAACAGCTGTTTTATTAATATTTTTGTCCCTTTTGAGGAAACTCAACAGCTATTTAGGGACGACTTCATATCTTGAGTTAGGGTCAGATACCAAGAATGACACTTCTTCCAAGGATGGACACACCTTCCCTCACACATTAGTCCGATGTCATTTAATCTACGATGTAAGGATCTAAATACAAAGTGAGCCAGATGCTCTTAACATATAACCGCTTAAGTGAAATAGGGATTTGAATTTGCAGTCTCTAGCTTTAAGATTGAGGAGCAGAACAGATTACCTTGGCATTTACATGCATGCAAATGAAGACATCTTTAAGAACTAAAATGCACGTTCTAGATTTATTAATTTTGGTAGATTTCAATAAATGTAAATATGCCTTTTCAAGCAGCTTCATAACTAAAGGAAGACGATCAAGCCTCGACAATGTTCCAATAGCATTTTCTAATCAGGTTTAAAAAAGGTACAAGTAATTTAAATTTCAAATTTTGTATTATTCTCAATCACTATTAAATATATAACGCCGTAATTCAAATTTTTACATCGAAATATTTCTTAAATTAGTTCAAATACTTTATATTTGTAAGAATAAGGTTGAACATTTTTTCCTCACTTTTTGATAATCACCTCCACGGCATTCCCTGCCTGAGTGATGAGCCTCTGCGCTCTCTGTACAGTCATGGCTTTTGTACTGCGACCGGCCACCTGTAGGACTGCGTCCCCAGGACTCATGTAGAAACTGCACATGGTTCCGTCCTCGACCTGGAAGAGGAATTTGACTTCAGATCACTGATTTTCTGAGATTCTTTTTAAATCATTCACAATTAGGAAAAGAGATACATTTGTTTGGAACCTTGAATCGATGACTTAACCCTTTCATTAATGATGATGATGTCGTGTCCGCTTTTAACTATGGAAAGAGGGATGCTGTAGCTTCTGAGGGTATGGACCCCTGAGGACCCGAGGCAGAAGTCTGACTTCTAGCTCATATGAGGATGAAACACACACCAACACGCTTGCACAGCCCCTTTTTACAGTGGGGCCCATTCACACATCTCACAGATAGAACACAGAAAAACAACCATGGCCGAACCTGGACTTGCAGAACACGAGGGAGATGCGCTACCTCTGTGCCAGAAAGCCGGCAACCCTTTCATAAATAATGATCACATATGCCTCAAATATCAGACTTTTTTCTTTGTTGGGTAAATAAATTCTTTTATACAGGTCATCAAGGAATATCCATTTTTACAAGGGACTTAAAATTTTAATCATGGAACAGTTTGGTCAAAAGTGTTAAAATTTCCCAGTTTTTATATACAGCATAGTTTTGGTAGATGAGTGGCCAAAAAGATAACTGGAGTAACTTTCATTTTATTTCACATCGAGAAGGTAATAATTTATTATAGTTACGAAGCTGAGACGGTTCGTTCACAAATGAAAACAGACGCAAAGAGACATATTTTTTCTTCCTTACAGTGATTTACCGATAGGGCTTTTTTGATAGGTGTCGGTTTAGGAAAGGGAATCTTGGGTATATTTTTAAAAATTATGTAGGTGTTAAAAGATTTTTAACCTTTATTTGAAGCGTGAAATTTAAAGAGCCAGTAATTTTTTTTAACCCCATGATAGAAAAAAAATGGATTTTAGTCAGAAAATAGGAGAGAATTTTTGAATGAAGTAACATGAATCAATTTAGATAAAAAAAAATAGAAAATTAAGATTTAAATTAAAAGAAATCAATATATATTATATATACAAAGGACTAATTTTGTTAAATTTTATGTGTGTTGACTAAATTTTTAATCAATTTACATACAAAAACATTTGAAAAGCTTTTTGTAAGTCATTATGAAGTATTGGACGTAATTTTTCTTTAATGGACAAACTTACACGAAATATCACATCTCTAAGTGTTGAAAAATTACTTTTTAAAATAAATTGCATTAAATCTAAGAAACAGGTGGAATCACATAGAAGAATAAATTCAAAATATACATAAATTCTGATTTTTTTTTGTTTGTTAAAATTGTATTTTCTCAAATTCACACACACAAAAAGCTTTTATGCTTTTCTGTATTTAAATATCTTGCTGCATTCTATATTTATATTAATGTACATTTCCATGCTTTAGCCTTTAGGTTTGTATAGTTGGTAAGCTGTGTTATTTTTTTTTAATTCAAATTTTGTTGTTATTCTATGGTTAGCAACCGAGTCATCAGGCACTTTTTAAAGAACACCTCTCAATACCTCTTTGTAATTGTATTCCTGCAATGCATAAGAATTTTTATTTCTTATGTATGAAGTATAGAGAATGAGGAATCTACACATTTCAAACTTCACCGAACTCGAAAACCTCATTTTTTTACATGCTGTATGTCTGTGACAAAGTTAACTCAAAAACACTGTTTAATGAGGAATGAAATTTGATACACAAACTTTATAGATTTTTATCAGACGGTGAGACTAATGTGTGCGAAATGTTTCTATGAACTCGATAATTGCATTAGAATTAATAGTTTTCTTTCGAATTTTGAACTAAATCCATTCTCAGGAAGTTTGTCTGTCTAGCTGTTCAAGGATAAGTGAACTCGATCACTACAAAACATAAAGAGCTAAATTCAATGAAATTAAGTACACAAAGCTAATACTTAAAATACAGAAATTTATCAAATTTTTAACCAAATACTGCAAATCGTAATCATTAAAAGGCCACATTTCCTCATGCATGTAAACATAACTCATAAACGTTATGATAGATCGATGAGATTCAGTTTGTTATTAGTAACTACAACTGTAACTTAAGTAGCTTTTGGTGTCAATCAGCCGACAAGAAGATGCAAATAAATACTTATTCGCGAGATAGATTCAGTAAAAATGCTCGATTATGGCCAAAAAATTATATTTCGTAACTATCATTCACCAATGTCATGCAAGATATTTGTGACTTTTGTCATAATTTTTTGGGGGCGGGGGGAGAAGGAGGATAAAACATTCTTCGGAGAGAAACCGAGAAAATTCCTGGGAGACTACTTCCACTGGTTTCAAATTTTTAGCCCAGGTTGATCATTTTAGACTGATATTTTCAAGCACAGAATTTGATCCTAAAAGATTGCCTTTGTTTTAAATTGATTCAGACAGTTTGATTTTCAGCGAATTCACTAGCAATTAGTTTACGATTTTAACTAGTTATTGTAATACTGCAGGAGAAACACATCCAGACACAATTTATAAACACGTAGCAACCGTAAGGCGACACTGCACTTTATACTATTGATTTATAAATAGTTTGAAAACAATTTAATTTTACACGACACATTTCACTACTTAGGTATGAATTTCAATAGTGAACTCAAATTCTGTAAAACACCAATCCATTCCAGACTGCTTCATTGTGACAAAATTTCATTCCTTTATAGGATATAACTATATTCTATTTCCTAATTATATATTAATATTCTATTATTCCATGTTATATTATTCCATTTGAATCCCAAATCCCTTCGAATTATTAAACTAACCTTTTGCACGCAGAAAAGTAATCCGATGCATAATTGTTCATATCATATAAAGATTTATTTATTGTTCCAAAAAATAAATTTATAGAATTGCCTTAAGTTGAGTTTCCACAAACAAAAATAATCTACCACTATCTGTTTCCACTCTGTAGATATTTTTTTAAAGAAAAACTAATATAATGGCTTGATTGACGTTTAGTTTAAATATATTAAAGCTCATTTATAAAGCAACATCAGGGCTATTTTGGGACGGACCAAGTAATTTTTAATCACGGTCAGATGACAAGGATGACACCTGAACTGGTGCCCCCTTCTCCACATCACAGCAAACCACACCAGCGAAGAGGCGTTTGGCTCTGACGGTTTTAACATACAACACATCCCCTTAACACGACGGTTCTTCGTTAGAATCTAATCTCGAATCTGAATCCCTACGGTTCAGAGCCGAGATCCTAATACCAGGCCACCGATGCTCCGGGGGACATTTGAGAATAAAGAGTTAAATACGGAAGTTCTTATAATCTTATTAATACTTGGTTAAAAGTTAAGAATTTTCAAGTACTTATTTACAAGAAATAAATAAAATTAAGTATCATCTGAAGCAGAAAATCTAATTTTGACTGTCATTATTTCCCTAATGATTTTAAAATGGGTTTAGGCTGACCACAAAGGAAATGATATCCTCGGTTAAAATGGGAGTCTTTAATGGACCACTTTCACTTGATGGCGATTTGTACTGAGGAAACTGAACAGAGAAGTGTTGCAAAATGCATCCAAACAGACAATAAGGTAATTGTTCCCAGATATAGGCCAAGTTTGGCGGTATTTCATTTCCCACAGCATTTAGTCGTAATGATTTTGTCCTTCATATTCAATTGCCGTTCGTTCAAACATTCAATTATTTTTCTAGATAAGTATTCTACTGTTCATTTAGTGTAGATCTCGGCATTCAATTTGTGACGCCAAATTCCGGCATTTCATATCATCTGTTGGCGAACTCGAATATTAATGGTTTCTCTTGTCTTTAAATTCTATTAATTTATTATATATTATTTCATACAGTTTCGATAATATTTATTATAGAGATTTTTTTGTTATCTTACGTAATTTTTTTTGAGCCATGGCATACAATCAAAAATTAAAAATACAAAAATTATTTTTCTTGAGTTATACAAAATGAAACAATGTACGTATGACTACATATTGTAACAAACCTGTATTGTTGCTTCTTAGCAGGAATAGAGTCATAGTAAGAAAGACAGTTTTACGATCTGCCCTGTTGCGAGCTGAGCGGGTGCCGCGTCAATGACTCAGAGCTTGGTGACAAACATGGTCCTCATTTGGCGACTTGGCAACTAATTTGGCAATAAAATGGATATTGGTGGAAACTTAGAGAATTTTGACGACCCTTTCAATAGAAGCTGAAATGCACCCTGATTGGCCCAGAAAGTTCTCAACCCGTCTCTCGGAAGCTATAAAAGGCCGGAAGTCTCTATCTTCAAGTTGAAATGAGTTGAACCGGAAGTGAAGGTGGATTAGAAGACAATTAACGAGTCTTTGGAAGGATAGCGAAGCAACGGCGAAGTACCAAAGTTGTGTGGAGCTCAAGTGAGTGTTGTGTGCCGAGTCCTTTTGTTACTGGGAAAGCAGTATCATATCGTGTGTGGTTTAGTCGGTCGTGTGATATTAAGTCGGCAGCTAATGCGATGAAAGAGTAAGAACTTCAGCCGTTTGGAACGACCGTAAAGTGAAGCTTTAAGAATAACATCTCTGCTGGATACTCTTTTTGTGCTGCGGTGTATTTCTATTTATGGGCTACTGTCTATTGTAGGCTGCTGCTGTGTGTTCATCTCTCTGTGCACATTTTTCGACTTTGTATTCGTGGTCTGTGTGTTAATAAGCCCGTTGTTGTTTTCTAGTGAGGTTACTGATTGCCTTCATACAATACACCCATTATAAGTAAACCCGGTGATCCGTAACATTTTGGAGTAACATTTGGACATCGCTCTGTAAAACTGCTAGTTTTAGCACTTTCCTATATTCCGTGTAAAGGGATAAAAATTCTTAATGTTTGCAACATTCCTTAAAAAATACCTAAATTTTCCTGTCCTAAATCAACAAGTGTCTAAGAAATCCCTATCAAACTCTCATTTTAAAAACCGTTGAAAGGGAAATTTTCAGTCGCTTCTGCACTTGTATAGTGATGTAAACGAACGTCAATTCAATTATCGTTTTTGTACATAACATGCTGCCTAGATGAAACAAATCAAATTTAGCAAATTTCAAAAGTTTCAATAGGCAGTTTCGAAGATGAGTGCAACACAAAAGGAAAAAAAGCTGACGAAACTTTGATCCCTGATAATTTATACTCTGAGGTTTCAATAGGGATTTGTACCACATGTCAACCCCAAGCAAAGGAATCGTAGGGATCTTTTAAAGAAATGTGTTTCAATGGACGGTATTTTATCCTTTCACTTGGAGTGTGGAAACCTGTCGGCTTTTAGCCAATTCTGTAATTTTACAAAGCATCCGTTAAATTAATTCTCTAGATCAAGTGGAATGGGGCTAGGAAATAAGAGACTATTTTTAGAATGAAGTTACTAAGGGATAAATTATGATAAAACTTTGGAGATTAATTAGGATTTAATTCAATTTTAAAATATCATTACATATATAAATCCCCTTTTCATCCCACCCCTATCACTGTTATTGGGTTTGATCTAAAAATTTTCTTGCTCTATAGTACGAATTTCGTTAAATAAAAATGAAGATCAAATAATTAAAGACCAAAACATTCTCCCTTCTGAAGGAAAAATGCACATCTGCATATAAAAAGAATACTGAACTGGGTGTGGAGCATCATCTTGGACGAGTCTGAGTTATCATGGGGCATTGCGTAAGTCATCTTTGTTTTTAAGAAGTAAAATATATTTATGATGTCCATGTTCCTCAAACTGGTCTCTGGTTCAGCTGGGGGGTATAGGATGCTGGGAGATATCAGTCTTGTAAAAGCTTCCTTCTATAAGGATAGCTGTAAATTAAATATTTAAAAAAATTATTAATTAAATTTTTATTTTAATTTCAATTAAATATTTTTTTCAATGCATATGTTTGCTTTCTTAAAAATATCCGAACTCTAAAATTAAGAAAGCTTTCAAAAATCTTAGTAACCTTTTCCATATTTATTACATCAAATAATAAGCTTTTTTTTTTCTTTTCATCGAGAAATCCTACATGAGGTACAGAATGAGACAAGCTGGAGTAAGTGCCCTTGCTCTGTTGTATGCAGGTAGCGATATTTCTGTGAATGTCGAAGCACTTGACAATTAGCCTAAAAAATTTAGGATATAATTTTTTTTGTTTAAAACGTTTTCTTTATGTTAATTTCATAAATAAATAATTTTAAGAGTTATATCTTCTTTTCAGGAAAATTTTATATTCGTAATCCTACACTCCACATAAATATTCTTCATCTTGAAAATAAACAATGCAATTTGAAATTATTGAGGTATGATTTTGAATGGAAGACCTCCCTCTGCAAGAAAAATTTCAAGTCTTTTATTACATTTTGATCAAATGAAACAAAAATGCAAAAAAAAAAAAATTAGAGCAATTTACCAATTTGAGGTTACTCTACAGGTATTAAAATAATCGTTATTTTGAAACGAGGTCAAATGACGAGGACGACATCTGAGAAGGCGATCTCTCTTCAACATCCACGGCATATTAGTTAAAGGAATATCTTAGATCGAATCAGTAATAAACTCAGACCGAAATATCAATATGCATTCAAACCTCCCACGACGAGCTGAACAACAAAAAAAAAAAAAGATTCATGTGTAACTAGAAGCAAGGAGGTACACCTTGAAATCAAATGCTGGATCATTCTTTACTAAGCTCTTGTTTGAAGAATATAGCCAGTCTTCCCTTTTATCTACAGGAGAAATTTTTTTGCCGGACAACGTTGTCGAACGCAACTTCGAGGGATTTGAGGAAGTGCAGTCTTAATCGACAAGATTATGTTTCTAGAGGAATTACGAACGATAAGTGAATAGGAACTACATCTAAGAGCTTCTGGAAGAACATAGCAGTGCCTCCGAAGGATTTAAACTGAAAAAATTTATTTGTCCAGCAAAAATATGACGTCTAGAGAAGAGGAAATAATAGTCTCAACAAAGCAATCCAGATAAGGCAGTAGTCTTATTTAACGATAATCTGTCCCATTTCCGCCAAATTTTGAAGCACAGCCAAATACAAATGTCTCAAGAGAATTTTTTTTTGTAAAATAAAGCATCCATGAAAAATAATGAATTACATTAACATAAATTTGTTTACTTAGCATTCCACAACAAAAAAAAACCTTCTATTTTAACAGGAATTTTATGGAAAAAATTATTTTGTGTAACGACTTATTCGCATTATGAGTAATATTCTGCAAACGAATTATTCTGGTAAATTTAAATATTATTAAACAATTCCAAACTATTTGTCATATGATCATTATCTTAATGATACCATCTGGTGATGGCCATCTAAGTCCTACATGTAATTAGCATAAGCCATCTATTATTTAAAGCTGCGGTTTTCGAAACCGCAATGCTGTTTTCAGAAATAAAATTAGAATAAAAGTTCCTTCTTTCTCTCTCTCTCTCTCTTTTGTTTTTTGCGGCGGCATATTCCATATCTTTTTCAACGATGTAATAGCCTGCGGTGATTCTGAATGCGTGACTGAATATAGTTAAAAAAAGGAAGCTGGGAAATAATTTTCAGATTAAATATTTATAATCATGCTCAGGATTTTACTATTCATTATAATTTTATAGAAACTTCCGTTGGCTTTAACGGCCAAAATACAGAATTTCCGAGCTTTTTATAGACACGAACACTTCTTTCCACAACGAATTTTCATACCTATTTGATCAACAGAGCTTAACATAGTAGATACAAATGACCTTTTTCCTCACACAAAACGTTTAAAATATTTGTTAGTAATATGCTTAAACTCTTCCTTCGGGATTAATACAATCTCTCATCACTTTGTCTGAGCCATTGCTTTTGTTAAACTTAGTGTCTCACTTAGTTGGGTACAAGAATTAGTAGTAAACATTGACTGCACAATTTCATTCAGATGCATCAAACAAATAAGTTTCGCTATTGAAATTCCATTGAATTTTCCATTTGAAAACTTTCCATTGAAGATTTTTTTAAGTGTGTGGAAACATGGATGTTGTTTTGGTTTCCGGTTATTGAAGCCTCAAAATGTGTAGGCAATAAATTACCGATTTCTCACTTTTGATGTATAAATTTTTCCCTTTTAGGGTTATTAGAAAATAATACAGGAGGTTGTCTCATTTGGCGATTCTTCACCAACTAAAATAACAACTTGATTTCCAAATTATTCATTCTTTGAATTCTTACGAATTGCTTTAATTTAAGTCATTAATAAATACAAACCAGTTTGAAACAATCACGAGACTATCAGATTACACATGGGTCACTATTTAAAACCCCCTTCCCCTTCTCAAAATCAGTCGAGCTCCAAAACTTTATTTGCCAAAAAGATTTGAAAGAATTCAAAAAAAAATTATATATATATATGAGAAGGAGAGAAAGAAAAAAAAAGGGGAGACAGAGGCCGGTTTAAACTTGTTAATGACTTAAATTATTTAATAAAATTCTCAAAAATTCAGAGAATAAATAATTTTTAAATCAAATTGTAAATTTAGTTGGCGATAAATCGTCAAATGTGATAAACTTCTGTATTATTTTCTGATAACCCTACGAGCGAAAAACTGATGCCTCAAACGCGATAAATCACAAATTTGTTGCTCAAACATTTTAAGGCTTAAAAAAACCTCGCACCAAAACATTTTCTCACACGAGAAAAACTAGATAGAGGAAATTTGATACGTAGAATTAGTACCGATAATACAGTCACCTTCTAAATTTTGAGCCAAAACCAACAGGGGATATACCATCTGTGGATCTGTATTCTCAGAAACCCACAAAAGCGATAACTCAAAACCTTGGAAATTTAAATGCAACTTTTTTTAATGGAATTCATGAATATAAGTGTAGTCTTATGCCATTTGTTTGGAAAAATGTTATCTAAAATACAATTTCTATTAACGATATGAAAGGGGTTAATTCATAAATAACTCGCCAAATATAACAAGATAGATTCAGTTAAAATTCTAAATTCACGCCAAAGATTCATATTTCGTAACAATTATTCGCCAATGCTATTAAAGACATTCTCGTACATATTCTCCTGAATAGAATATACACGAGAAGGTTTTAGAAAGACCATTCTCTCTAGTTGAAAGATTCAATTCCAGAAGTGTGTTTTATGAATTAGGGAAAGTCAGAAAAGTTCATATTCTTCAAAATCTGGAGTTTGATGATGATAACAAGGCATTCTGTTTGTATAATGTACACAAAATAAATATATATATTAACTGAATTATAAAGAAATTGCCACGTGATAATTCTCACCGATTGCATTAGAAAGATTTTTTCATCAAGCTTCCAAAACGACAAACAAAGCTTCAGCAAAAATCACAAAAATACAAGCAATAAATTATTTAAATGCATTCATTTAAATTTTTATGTTCCGAACGAGACACTTTCGATAAGTCACCCATTTATTCCGCACATTCCCAGAAGCAACTCTGGTCGCACGATCTTGCTTCGACTTCTTCTGTGACGTCACGTCTCTGTCACGTGTCGAATTTCAACCTCCGCACAGCGGCAGACAGAAGCGGAAAAGATGAACCGTCTCCTCGAAATCCGATCCGCATCATTTTTTTAATTCTGCCCCTCATTAGTGCCTTTGATATGCGCATCGAATTACTCACACTGCATTTCCATCAGAGGAAACACGTGTTCCCTCCTTCCAGTTGAGAGGGAAATAGCCTTTCAATGTTGTCATGGAAACAGATTCTTCGAAATAAAGATTTCTCATTGTGTACAATGTCCACAGTAGTATACAAGTATGTCATTCTATACTCTAGTCACATACATGCTACATTAAAAAATTCAATAAAAATTATCAACAAGGTTCTTTGATCATCGGAACAGTAGCGATAACATCACTTTTAAAAGAAATTAAGGCCATATGACTACATGTTACCGAAAACATCAAGATCCATTCGTCACCTTATCCATATATAATATCTAATTTTCACTTTAATATACCAACATGACTCTCTGGTCATGTTGGTATATTAAAGTTATTAAATTAAGTTATTAAAGTATATTAAGGTTTCGAATATTAAAGTTTCGAAATGACCCCTGGAGGCATTCGAAATGAGGATGAGTTGTTTCTGGCATGGTGGTTGCCTCTCGCTACCCTGGAAGGTACACAAATAGGTGGCGTGTCTAGCTCCTCCTATCCATGGTGGAGTTGTACAGTGAAGGGTTATACCGTGGCCGATGATGGCCCTTAGGACTCAACCACAGTTCCTACCAGTGTTGCTGTTGAGGTGTTCTGGTCATTCAGTTTTAGGGTTTATTCCATAAATAGACGAGTGGATCGGGGAGTCAGGTATCACACTGGAACTGTTTTGTTGAAAATCATCTTAATTAAAATTCCGCCTTTCAATTCTATCTCCACACAATATATTTATATTACTTCATGATGTATCTGTTAATTATCGTCATAATACACCCACATTTACTAAGTAATCAAGGCATGGCAATATTATTATCATTTATTGTGTCCGGAGGTTAAGAACGAGGTTAAGTACTCCGTGTTCCATCCTTCAAATCGGCAAATTCAGCAGGTTTAGAAATTTGAATTATCACAATTCCTGAAAGGTAAAACTTTAGATCTCAGTTTTTCTGAATTTCTTTACAATATGAACAGATTGGTATATTTCACTTTATAATCTTGCTTCGATTTTGGTACTGTTAAAAAAACACAGTTCCATAAAAAAATTACCAACAAGATTCTTTGACAAACCGGATGGGAGTGACAAAATCGCTGTTAAAGAAATTGAGCCTCATCACTCCATGCTAAACCAGATATAAAGTCTAATATTTGCTTTGCCACACCGACACGACTCGGGACAAATTTTAACGAAAAGCATCTTACACGAAATTTTATCTTTTGATTATTTCTATCTCTCGAAATACTATTAATACTTATATATTTATTTATTTAAATATTTTATATTTATTTAAAAATATAATGCCTTAAGGAGTAGCTATAGCAACAGAAACAAAATATTAAGAACAATCTGTTGTTAGTGTTCGAAAGAATTTATTTCATTTTCACAATTTTCTGTTTTTAAATTCATAGTCTATAACTCATTAATATTAAAGAGCTCCAAAATCCTTTTTTTTTAAAAAAAATTTCTATCAGATACGTCACTGATATATAATCAAAATCAAATGTTATTTATAAATTACCCGATATTTTAAACCTGAAAATGCTAAAATTGCCAATCAATATCACCATGGAGAAATCTGAAAATATATGGAGACTTTATATTGTCTCCATAAAAAAATATTACCTAATATTGTTATGGAGGAAATAAAAAGTTTTGAGCTCTTGTTTGCAAAATTTCAAAGCTGACAGATAAAAAAATGAGTGAAAATTTGATTACAAACAGGAAATAAATCAAATAAAAAAATTCTAAAAATACGGATGTCCTAGTGCTGCTTTAATTATTCTACGCCAAATGTGTTAAATTATCTTCAGATACATTTATCAAATAATAAATTTAAATTAAGAAAAAGTATTTTTTGCTAATAATATACTAATTTTGAGGCTACTGGCGGGGTATAATTTTTCATTTTATGACTGATTGTCAATGATTTTATTTCGTAATGATTAGCTGCATGACCAACTAACATGATTAAGTAACATTACTTGATAAATAGCTCTAATTCCAATTAAAATGAACAAAATTCAAGCTGGCATAACTAATAATCTTCCTATAAAATTTTTTATAATAAATTCAGTGCTATTGAGAAAACTAGAACACTTTCAAGCAAGAAGTGAAATTTAAAGACAATCGGTCATAAACATAAAGCTTGCATAGGTTTACTGCTTAGCACTGTTACAAATAAATCAGAAAATTCTCATTCTTCCAGACGCATTAAGAGAGCAAAAGATTAAGAGAGATGTTTTTAGAAATATGAGGCGTTTTTGCTTAGTTATTCAATGGGAGAAAAATTGTGAAAGGGTCGTCAACCTCATACTCTTGAGCTACTAGAAAACTATATTTCAGTTGTCAATGACGTTTCTGTCATCTCATGTCCGTAAACAATGGTTAAAAGTTAATTAAATCAGAAGAAATGGATAGGCTTATGAGGAGCTTAAACATCGCAATCGATTGTTCCAAAAGATAACTTCACAGAATTATTTGTGCTGTTTCGTATTAAAATTATAATGAAAATAATCATAAATAAGTATTTATACTTAAGTGGTAGCATCAGCACATTGCAGAAACAAGAGTCTTTCAACTCTTTGTGGCAACATTTTTGAAAGCTAAAAGAATGTTGAAATTTTTTCAATTAATTTTATTTTTTTAAAAATAAATTGCAAAGTTTCTTTTGTTTACAAATAAAACTAATAATAAATTAAAAATCTTTAGTACAAATAATTTTAAAAATAAAAAAATAATTTTTTAAATTCATTACATTTAAAAACTTAATAAAATACAAAATTACTATTAAAACTTAAATAACTTTAATAAAAATATTAAATCTATAAATTTAATGAAAAATATTTTTTGAAATCATAATTTTATTTAAATAACCACCTGCAACTTTGTCATTTTATTATTTTTTTTATTTTATTTTTTACTTATGATTTACTTTTATAAATATTATGAATTCTTCAAATAAGTTTTTCCTAAACTTTACTATTTAGTAACACCAAAACAGTGGAACAAAATTAAACTAAACCAATCGATAAAGCAGGTAATTCAATTTTGGAGTGCTTTAAATATTGTACTATCATCGAGAATTAAAAGTGTAGAAAGTTTTAAATTTTCACTCATTATTAAAACTCAAATTGTAACAAACTTTTCGACAATAACTGATTATTTGAAATCGTTCAAAAACTGTTTTTAGAAGTGAGAAAGATTTTTTTTCACAACGGTAATTTTGGTTTGGTATCTATAAAAAAAGGATATATTTCTAAAAAAAAAATTTTATATAAATATATTATAAATTTTTGCTAAAAAATTCTGTTATTGCTTTTATCATTTAACACTAAGTATTGCCACTCTAAGTTTTCTTATACTCCGACGAGATGAGCTTTATTTGCATGAAACAATCCGTTGTAGTCGTCTCCACAAACCTTTCTCGGATACTCTTCAATAAATTTGCCATGTCAGAAATCGTACTGCACGAGACTGACGTCTACGCTATTAATTCATAACATGTGTACCGAATATTATCTATTCAGTTCTCTTCATTTTGTAGTCATCATTTAGACTTGTATGGTAAAGAAGTTGTAAAACTTATCTCCCTTTCTAAGAGATACATGTCTGAACATTATTACATCTGGCCAGCGGTGAGACAATTATTTCCTTTGTTGCGCATTGTGTTTCTCCCGCTTCGATGTTACCCTCTGAACGTGAATGGAGTCGAGATAATAGACCACCCATGCGGTTTACGGCCCTTTGAAGACGGGAACCGTATTAAAACCCCAGGTATAACTATTCTCCTATGGGACCACCCGAACTGGAATAAGTTCCGATAATGAACAACACATGCGTTTTATGGCCCTTTGATGAAAGAAGTACTCTAATCTCTAGATGTGAATATTTCCCTATTGTGAAGGGTCTGCTAAAGGCGTGGATGAGAAGAAAATATTCCCATAGTTAACTGCTGACCACTGTGAATATTTCTGAAGAATTATTGGATGATCGGCATCTCCAACGCGCCAATGCGAACCTGAGAGGCGGAGTTTGATCGAGTTTCAAATGGAGAGCTTTGAAAAGAAGAGACGACGAGCAGCTTATCCGACTAGAGACTAGACGAGACGAGCTGATCTGACGGGACGACGAGCTGTGAGGTGAGCTGAAAAGCTGGACAGTTGAAGAGATACCACGTGATCTCGAGTTTCTTGATTAAAGATCTACCGGAAGTAAATCCGTAGATCTCTTGATCTACCTTCAGTAGCCAGATACACTAACAGCCTGTTAGTTTTCCTTGTGTCAATAGATGGAACTGTTATCCCAGATGTATATATTTCCCAGTATATTAACCTAGATGAGGACGAGTTGTTATTTTGTTATTGTATAAAGCTGTAAATAAAACATTTGTGTTTGTCCATTTATTTGATCGACCAGGATCAAGTCATTACAGCATGCATACAACCGGATATATTGACTTTTTTCTGAATGGAATTCGTTAGAAATTAATATGATGTGATGGACCATTTACCAAATTCTATCCACCCAGTCCAAAGCCTACCTTTGCCACAGACAGATAAAAATGTGTTTTTTGAAATATTTTCAAAAACGTGTTTTTTGAATAAAGGGAGTCTTTAAAAGTAGAGATTCATCCAAATCTCAAGTACAAATCTTTTGAAGATTACTTTCCCCCCCTCTATACTACGCATGCGAGAAAGTAAATAATAAATCGATATATTCCACCCTGTTTTATTTATGCTACATGACAGTGACCTCAATTAAATCCAAATTTTGCACAGATAAAAGTTGTAGGGCATAACATTTTGTGCATAGAGAATATAGATATTTATTTTACATTATTAATTAGAATACTCGCTCTTAACAAAATTGGAAGGTTCTTTCGGATTTTCAAAATTACTTATATTTTCCAAAATAAGAATCAGACATTCAAAAATGCTGCCGATATAAACTTTTAATCTAAAAATATTGTTATACATATATATATTTTAATGCCATTGACTATACATCTATCCAATCCTAGTCTAAAGCGTTCAACTGAATTGGTGCTTTTCTCCTATAATTTTTAGATATCCGTCAAAGAGGATAATATCATCTTCATTGCAGCATTTTCTGTAGCTAATTTTTCTTTGAAATATTTAAGTTTTTTCATTTATCCTTATTGTTGGAATAATAGTATGCCGCCACCAGTAACAAAATCTGCATCTCGTAAGCTGATTTCAGGAATTGTTATAATGAATAAACCAAAAACAACAAGCTTAGGACTTTTTCCCCCTTGTTAAATGTGCTGAAGGCTAGGGTAAACTGAAAATGCTAATTTAAATTCAAAGTAATCCTGAAATTCATTGTCATTCTTGAGCAGAAGGATTATAGGTAAAAGAGTTTTCGAGATGCACAGGAATTTCTTCATAGCCCATTTTCGATTTTGATTTTAGTCCATGGAGAGGTCACCTGTTCTTCTTGATTTTGTTTTCTTAAAAATTTTATTACATGTACTCATTTATTTTGTCGGTGCCCAGAATGCAGTTAAAATATCTACTGAAAGTAAATTTAACCCTTTGCCCTCAAAAGGCGACTCTTACTCCCCTCATGATTTAAATGAGGTGACTCTTGTTAACCACTTTATTTGGTGTGGAAATTCGATACGCGGCGATAATTATTGTATCTTTTTTTAAAAAAATAAAACTCAGCACACATTTGAAATGTCAATTAGAAATGTTTAACAATTAATAAAGCGTGTGAATATAAAAGTTTTATTCTCTAAATTGTGTGCGTTAGAGTTAAGTTAAGCTAGATATAAGAAAGTTATTCAAGTTAGAGGCAATTTAGGTTAGAGGTGAGAAATTCAAAGCGCTACAAAACGTCGAGTTACTGTTTCGTCAGCGTGAAAACGTTCTCGAGGGTAAAGGGTTTATCTACCATAACTTTCATTTGTCCTTATTTAGTTTTTGTGTAGAAAGTAAGGATAAAGCATTTTAATCGTCAAAAAACCGAACTCGGGATTTTAACGAATCTCCAAGCTTTAGATCACCATGAATTCAAAAAACACATTAGACTTTATGTTTGTCTGTCATAAAGATAAATACAAAACGCTTGGTACTGGAGGACAGAAATTTGATATAAGTCTTTATACAAAATTTATAAATGTCTATCAAATGTTGAGTAAAATCTATTAATATAAAGTCTGTCTGTCCGGTTGTTTTAATATGAATTAACAAAAGGATATAGGCCAACGGATAAAATTTAGATGATTTTCAGTTTAATATCTAGTCGCCATCTATATTGTAACCACCTATCCAATTTTGAGCCAAATCCAGTATGCAGTTGATCATCTATCAATCTGTCTGCCTGTACTTTCAGAAGCATTTAAATGTGATAACTCAAAAGCATAATTATTTAAATGTGTTAAATTTTGTATAGGATTTTATTATTGCTATTGAGGCTCAGTGCCATATTTTGGTTTCATTCGGTTGGGAAAAAATGCATCTAAAATATAAATTCGATTTCCGGATAACATTAATCAAATGTTAGAGATTAATCGCCAAAACCATCATCAAAGATGAGACGATAGATTCCGCTAAAATGCTGAATTCTCGCCAAAGGTTAATATTTTGTTACTATTACAAGCCAAAGCCATAGTGAAGCGTCCTCTGGGATAACACTTTTATTGGAGAATAGGCGAGAAAATTTTAAGACAATTTTTCTCGATTTATATTTGCATTATTTAACCAATTTGTTAAATAATGCAAATTTGATTTTGATTTGATTTGATTTGATTTTGATTTTAATGGCGTTTAAAGAAGTCATCCACAACGACCGGCATCTAACCAGCAAACTTAGCTATATAATGCCAATGCTTTCAAACTCTACTTTTTCATATTTATTAGAATGACTCAAAATAAACATGAAAAAAATCTACCACCAATTTTCCCATACAATATCGAACAGTTGAAAAAAATTAAATAGAGAACAAACCAAAGAAAAAAATATTAAATCTAACTGTTGATTGACTCTGTTTCAAAATCCTGAAACTTATGAAATATTCAATTTTCTTTATGTCAACAGCCACCGTGAAAGTTTCTAATGAATTCAAGAAACAACATCGACGCCTATAAACCTGTGTTAGAGAAATGTAGGTCAGAGAGAAAATGAGAAACATTGTCGACGTGACTTCACGATAAACTAATAAACTTTCGGTCATCAAAAGTTCATTAGTTTATCAACAATATAAATGACGATTGTTAGGTTCAAGGTCGTTTTAAATGAATTGAATATTTTCGTAGTACTCCCTCTTCTAAAATTACAAAATAATAAACTTAATTTGTTGAAATGGTTAAATTTAAGTGACCAGATTCCCCATTTAAAATAGTTTTGGTTTTTGAATTTTTTCCGATTTCATTAAAACTCTCACGACATCGTTTTATGTTATTTTTTTCATTGTTTATTCACTTCAGAAGACCTGACATTACCTGGTTTTTGTTTTCTCTTTCTTTTTTTAAAAAAAATAAATAGATCTTGCTGAAAGAATATTAAACAGGTTTCATTTTTAAACGTTTTCTTTTGAATTTTTTTTTTTCTTGCGTATAAAATTTAAATAATGTTTTTGTATTATATATTTATTTAATGACAGTAAATAAATGTCATTTTCTGATTCAGCATACAGAATATTATTCAATTAATAATATTCCGTAATATAGAATCTCTGAAAATTTCTAGGAGACTTTCTCTTTGGAAAAACGGTCTAAGTCAAAAAACGACTTAATATCTCAGATATTTTACAAATGGAATTATGAAACTGTCTTCTTATAGACTAGAATAAGAGAAGTATTTTTTGTATAATGTTTACTATTAAAGGATCATTAAAAATTAATTTTTCAAACTTGACTTTTAAATCGAATGAACTCGCGTACATTTCGATTGTTTTATGAAACATTGTAACTGAATTTATATATATCTAATAGCATTAATTTTTTAGAAATGAAATGTCTTTCCAATTTTTTATACACTCTGTGTATTACAATAAACGTATTTTAAATCATTGTCATCGATTGATTCTTATGAATATTTTCTTAAAAGATCATGAAAATTAATTTATCTGTAAAAGGTTCAAATGAAAAAACAAAATAAAAATCAATATTCCCAGCAAACCAACTAGTCCCCACCGACTGCTATTATGAAATATGCAAATAAAAGATATAAACAGCCAAATATCTGCCAAAAAAGCAAAGTGAGACGGAGAAGTATTAATATAGTTGTCATTATTACTTTTTATAGATTTAAAGTGCAGAGAGTCCAAAATATGCGGACCTTCTCTATCGCTCCAGAAACCAAGACTCGAAACTATCGTATCCTGTGACTCACAGATAGAAATAGTTCATAGAGTGGTTTGTGCAGAATAAAGAAAATGTGAAGCAGGATTATTGATCAATATCAAGATGAAGAATATTTTAGTTCTTCTTTCTATTTCTTATATAAAAAACTAAAATCTAATAGAAAAGAATCGGAATATTTTATAATTAAATCATAACTTTGTAATAATTAAACAAAATGAAATATTAAAAATATTTCACGTCTATCCAGTTTCATCTTTATAAAAATAGTTTGTCATGGGTGTGTTTCCTGTCGAAAGTGAACAGCTAAAAGATTAGAAAAACAGGAATATAAACGGGAACAATTTGATTTGATGGATAAATTATTCGTTTCATATGCAATCAAAGATTTTAAAACATAACTCACAATTTGGAATTTTGGTCATGTCACGAACATATGTATCCAATTCGCTAATTAGCAAATAATTTTAATATTCCGTTTAAATTTATTGGTTAACTAATATGAAAAATTGTAAGTTTAATTATATTAACGTCCCGTTTTAAAGCAACACTAGGACTATTTTAGGACGAACCCCGTAATTTTGAATCACAATCAGATGACGAGAATGACATCTGAGCTTGCACCCTATCCACAAACCTCCACATCACACCAGCGGGAGAACATTTGGAACCGACGGATTCAATGCGCACGAGAACCCCTCTCCAGAATTACGATTCTTCGGTGTAATTGGGTCTCGCACCTGACCCCCCCCTCTCCCGATTCCAATACCTTACCAACAGGCCTTTTAAAAATTGTCATACTTTGAGAAAATCTAATTTTCTTTTATTCATTTATTCCATAACAATTTTTAATTTAATTCATTTTATTTTTAAATGAAAGCATGATAATAAGAAACAGTTATTTTTTACTGCATGATAATAAATAGTGCCGGCGTCCTGGCACAGAGGAAGCGCGTCTTCCTGATCTGGGCGTCCCGGATTCGAGTACAGGTCAGGGTATAGCTGTTCTTCTGTGTTCTATTTGTGAGGTGTGTGAAAGTAACCCTCCCCCGTAAAAAGGGACTGCACAATCTAATTTGATAAATGTGTGTCATCTTCATATGAGCTAGAAGTCCGACTTCTGCCCCGGAATGCTCAGGGGTCTATACCTTCAGAAGCTACAGCACTGTTCCTTCTGTTGTTAAGCGGACATCATAAGAATCGACATCATCATGTTTGGTATTTTATAATTATTTCTCAGGTCGCTTACGTTTTATCCTTCATTCAACATGACTCACGTCCAACTTTATCTACAACATCTCACTGATGCAACGAGGACATTGTGTTATCTCAAAAGAATTCAAGTCGATTCCAAAATAAATGACATTGCGTTATTTCTAAACAACCCCAAAATAACTTTAATCTATCACGCCACGTCGGGAACAATTAAATTCAGGACATTCCAATTTACAGCACTTTTCGAACAGAACTTACATAACTGGGATTGGCGCCAATCAAAATGATAAAATCGGAAGACCATTCATGATTTCAGCTCAACAGGTTGTAAAGACATATCAACTTCAAGAAAAGGAGAAAAAATTAAGTGTTAAATGTTTGTTTATATAAACCTCTCATCGTCTTGTGCTGAATCGGTAGGTGGGGAGGGGTCGTGCGATGATCGGCGAACGTGTGTACCCGATGGAACAGCAGATATCGTTTAAAGATATGACTAATTAAACAGTTCGGCTTTACTTCAAAGGTTAAGGAAGATAACCAGCGATTGCTGAAACATGTTGCTGAATGAACGTGAACTATGACTTTCATGTTATTTGATTCATAGATGAGCCGCAGCTGGTATTGCGACCTTAAAAGAACAAAATAAATAATTATAGCATAGATTGAGGTCATTGAGGTGGTTATAATTATCAAAATTATGCTCAGAGGTCAGAGTAATTTTAAAGAAAAATATTTCACCTTTTATTATAAAAAGGAAGGACTTGTTTTTATTTTCTAATAGAGTAGTTTATGGCCAAAAAAAATTTATTAAAATTCTTACTTTGATCAGCAGACTTTTTTTAGTAACTTTTTATTCAATAATTACAATTAATATAAAGAATTTATCAAAACATTAATGATTTTCTCAAGAATTGAACTTGCATTCTTCACTTTCGAGCGATAAATACTGAAATCCTTGCATTTTAACGATTGGGCTACTACCTGTTGATTTCAGTTATCTATTACGAACTGCTAAAACGTTATTTAAAATATCAAAAATTAATTAAATTAAATTAAATTAATGAATTAATATTTGATGGAACTGCATTAACATCATGTCGCACACCACAAGTTAAAAAAATGTATTTGAACGTAAGTGAAGGAATAAAAAGTATTTTATTAACGATTGAAAATTCGAACAATATTATATTGTTCGAATACCTGCAAGTTTTGGCCCTTTCAGAGTTTGGAAACCACATATTTGGAAAATATCTGTAACAAAGATAACTCAGAAATCCTTTGAGCTTGATGGTTGAAATTTGGCATACAAATTTGCAGATTTTTTGGACTTAATTAGCCAAATTCGTTAAGATAAAAATTTTGTATAATAAGTACTAAAGTGCCATTTCGAAAATCTTGTTTAAAATCAATATTTTTCAGAATATGTGCTTCTTTAAAAAGAATATATTTCTGGTTTAATTAAGCTGTAATAATGTTAGACAGCTCATTTTATAATTTTATTTAACACTTAACTCTAATTTAAAATTTTCCTCACAGATTAATGGGTTTTTATTTGAATGCAAAAAACAGTGTCTTAACTTCCATCTCACTCCAAACCAGTATTCAATTACATACCCAGAAGTTTAGTTTAGTTATATTAACGCCCCGTTGTAAAGCGACACTAGGGTTATTTGGGGACGGACCTCGTAGTTCTGAACCGTGTTCAGATGACGAAGACGGCACTCGAACTGACACCCGCCCTCAGGGATCTCCAGAGGGAATCCCATCGGTGTCAAATACTACATGAATCTAATTTATTTTTTAGTAGATTAACAACCAAATGGAGAGGACAAGAATACTGAAAAACAAATGGTTATGGGTTGAACTTGCAGCGAAACAGACAAAAAACTATAATAGGAAGAGAATTCTATTGGGGTGTATAAAGGTATTGCAAATCTAATTCCAAATTAAACTTGTTTTACAAAATGTTTATCACATTTTCACATTTAAAAATTACAACATATTTTATCAGATCACATTTGCTTTATTATTAAAAAATATCAAAAAATCAGAATAAATTGAGCTGGCTGCTTTGGTTTTGCTTGCAAAAGGCTGAAAGGCGGATTGCAAAAGGCTGAAATATTTCATTCATTTTCCACGAATTGCTTCCTTCGAGTTATAAACAAAATATTTTTAATGAGATTCAGTACAAACGATTTATTGAGATGTAGTGTGACTAAATTTCATAATTTCGTAATAAAAGTAATTGGTTTTTTTCCTTTCAACATAAATATCATTTATTAAAGTTGAAATGCAATTCATATTTTATTTGTTATTGCAGAGTGCTGAACTAATTATCAGAAAAACCTACTACCTTCAATACCTACCCTTTTCTTTTTTAAATTTTTAAATATGATTTTCTAATTCGGCTTTTATAATCATTTCTTCAAATACCAGCATTTTTTAAATTTTAATTCCTATTGCCTTAGAATCTATTTTGAAACTTAACGGATACATGATTTAGTAAAGAATCAGCGCGAAAATATTTAAAAGTAGGTGTGATTCATGATATGAATAGGATGATTCACACCAAACTTTCACGAAACCAGCCCTTTTCAATGACTTAATGGCTAAGCTGACCACTCCTTTAACGTGCAGTGGTACTTTTCTTCTTCAATGTCCTTTTCGCATTCTTTAGAAGGGGTGTGCGTTTCCGGTCAGCGTAAGGGATTAGTTGATCCCAACATTCCTTCCAAGACTATCTAACAGAAATTTCGCACTATCGTTAAAAACGAAGAATATATTAACAATTCAAAGTGCTTGCCAGAGTCAGCCAATTATAAATTTCAAAATAAAATATTTTTTAATTCGATACAG
>JAOUZG010034401.1:926002-952225 GCA_026289955.1 Argiope argentata | reverse complement strand
ATATAATTTTTCAAAGAAATTCGACTTAAAAAATTAATCTACATCTCTCAACCATTATGTAGGTGGTTTTAACAATTAAATTAGAAAATTAAACAAATAAAACTTCAAAATGGTGCACAGTCTTGAATTTCGGGCACACTTGGCATCGGACCGCAAAGCATATAAACTAACCTTACATTGATAGGAACCATACAAAAATTTAAGCCCGCTGATTGGTTGGACTCATCCTACGTCATGAAATGTGATGTTCAAAGATTAGCGCAGCGCTTAGACATAAAAATTCATACAGTTTCTTTTTCTCAATCTTTATGAAATGTCTCTGTTTTTGGAGACAAATCTTCCGACCATTTTATAATAAAGTGGAATCATTTACTCTTAACCAAATTTTTGAAGCAGTGATGTGAAAATTTTAGAAGAATGCTACAAAGGGATAGCGAAATTCGGAAAATTGGCGAACACGAATTGGAATTCAAAATAAACAATAGATTATGAACACAAAATTTCTCGGCATCAATTAAAATATGTTTCTTTGTATCATTTATTGTATTCACTTGTAAACATTTCTAATTATCCGAATAGAATTTTTAGAAACGAATTAAATCTTTTAGAAACGAATTAAAATTACACCATGGCGCCCTCTATTATAAAAATTAGCTAACTAGAATTTTTTTTGCGTGAATTAAAAAAAAAACATTCAAATTTAAAAAAATTTGAATAGCCTACTGTTATAAGCTTTAAATTGTGCTGCTTTCTATCTGCTATATATTCTTGAGTTATATCTGTAAAAAACAGAATTTATAATATTTTCCCCAAATTAAAGCTTATGTAGCAATTTTGGTCTAAAAAAATTCTTTGTAAAAAGTTTATTTTGGAAAGAAAAACAACAACAACAATTCATTTAAAAATCCTTGAAATTTTTCCGAATGAAAATAAAAAAATTGGGTAAATGAAAGTTGACTTCCCTTTCAACTTCCGTATTTGTGAAAAAGGAATGGCCTAAAAAAATTTGGCACCAGATTTTTTTCAATTGAAAATAAGATAATTTTTAAATGCTTAATTTTTCTGAAAAATAAATTTTGAAAAAATTATACAAATTATTTTAAATCTTCCTTGAAGAAATATTTGTTGTTAGAAAAATGGGAATTTATTATTATACAATTTTATCTCTTAAAAATTCTAAATTTTTCACATCGCTGCGAACAGTAATTACATTCTGTGCATATGATTCAACTTCATTACAAAATGAAGTTGGAAGTTTAGTCTCCAAAAACACAGACATTTCAAAAAGAATGAAAAAAAATGTATTAAGTAGTTATGTCAAATAAAGAACAAAGGATCGCTATTAGTACACAGATATATCAGTTGACATCACAGGTCCTGACGTAGGATGAGTCCAACCAATCAGCGGGCTTAAATTTTTGTATGGTTCCTATCAATGTAAGGTTAGTTTATATGCGACCGCAAAGGGTTAAACCGGTTTGGAAAAAAATACTGATAAAAGCAAGCCAACCTTTTAAAAAGGTACCTGCTTTCAAAGATGTATACCTAATAATAATGCAATACTAGTAAAAGCAAATAAAAAAACTTATGTGATTGAAAGATGTTAATGAATATTGCCATTTAACCTATATCCATTGCCTACGCAATTTCGAGCTTCAATTACTCGTTGCCTTCAATTATTCAAAAACACCCCTAATGAAAATATCATGTTCTCACATAAAATTTAAAAAAAAATGCAAACCTTAGTGAAATCTTAGATAGTTAATTATATCTATTCAGCATCGTTATAAGCAAATATTTTTAAAGCTCAAGAAAGAGCCCATTCATCAACCGAAAGATGCATAAAGCGGATATTGCCCACCGCCAAGTAAAACAGCACATTTCGCGTGTGTCAGTCCCACAGCCGAACATAATAAACACGAAACAATCCTTCAAAGGGGATTTGCTCGGGCACTTCTCACGATCTCTATTTTTAGAGAAATCGTTCCTTCCCGCAGATTGCTCCATCAAAATGCACTGTCTATCTGCTTCTGCAACTGATTGCATCTCTTCACCCCCGAACGAATTAAAAATAGAAGCTGTGGTTCAATGGTACGCGGAACCCCGCGGGAACCCCTTCCTCTTTCTCAAAGGGCTCTATATTTAAAGAAGATAAACAGAAGCCTTTTATGGTTGGTGAGGGTCTGGTACTGAGATTTCACAAGTGCCCTGTTATTTCGAAGGCGACGAAAAAGAAGCGTCGCACCTTTTGTTTGGAAACAGAATACATCCGCAATTCAAATGCAGCTGTAGAATGTATTTATTGTATCACTCGACACAATAATTCAGTAGTGTATTGCTCAACATATATAATATGCGATACAAATGCATTGGCGAATCAGATTCAGCAGAAGAATCTACCTGTTGTAATAATTCTGAAGTGTACTGCTCCTTATATATAAAAATTAATGCAAATTCATTCAGGGATCAAATTCAGCTACACAGTGTATCTAATGGGCTATATGACGCAACAATTCTGGATTGTGCTGCTCAACATATGTGTGATAGTACATACAGGGCCCGACTTAGGCGAATTGGGGCCCGGGGCAAAAAGTTTTTTGGGCCCTCTTCTGCTTTATTACTTTAGTAATGAAGAACATTCATTAAAGAAGGAAACGTAAATAAAATTCCTATTCGATTTGGGGGCCCCACTTATGTGGGGGCCCGGGGCAGCTGCCCCGTATGCCCCTGCCTTAGTCAGGCCCTGAGTACATAATTTCGTACAATATTCGTTTGATATCAAATTTAAAATGTTTATTTTGAAATTTTTTCACACATTTATATTTATACGATACGGTTTCCAACAATTACTGGATCGTTAAAATATTTTAATAATAATAAAGATTAGAATGAAATCTGCTATGCATGTTTCAATCTATCATGTCAGAACATAATTTCTTGAAGGGCCAAGCACCACGTTCTTGTGAAAATTGAATTATATTTTTATTCATTTTAATTGCTTCATTGAATGAGTCACTTTAGTATTGCAAATGATTCAAAAAACTTTGTCTCGCCTTTATTGTTGAAAAAAAAATATCACATTTCCTATATATTTCTTTTCATATAATCACGTGCTCAGAATGACATTTTTCTAGGTTTTATTTGTGGTAGTCATTAACTTTTTTTAAAAAAAATCAGAGCTTTTGTAAATGTGATGGCAACCCGTTATTAAAAGCTGATTTTTTGAGATGCTCGTGCAGGTAATAAAATTTTTATTTTTCGTCTACTGATTTTTTTTGACCTAAAAAACCTCGTCCCTAAAACAACATCTTGTTCTGACGTGATATAATAAAGTTCATCCACTAAATACTAATCTTTGATGAACTCGAAAGACGTCAAAATCGCATCATAAATTTATAAGCTTTCCTTTTAACTTCAGTTTCCCTTCGTTAGATATGATGGCATGTTCTTCTTTTTTTATAAAATTTTAAGTTATCAAATGTATATCCTTGAACTTCCTGTTTATTTCAAGATGATTCTCTTAGTTGAAATCGTGTCTAGAAAGCAAGATTAAAGCAATAGGTATTATAGAAGCGAATCTCAAAAATTTGGATGATAATAAAATAAAGAGCATGGCAAGATAAAAAGAGATTCAAATTTCTGCTCCAAAGTTACGCAGCACAATTACGCCTTAAGAATGACTCGTTTATGCTTATCCTTATATTATCTATAAAATGATCTTTGTTATATACCAGTAATTACGTAGCAGCATACACGTGCGTGGACAGAAGTATTCTTTTAATATCGTCACAGCACAATTGAATAAATTAATAACTAAATTTGTAATTAGGCCATAATAACTAATTTAGTAACTAAGATATAAGAACTAATTTAGTAACTCTATTTAGTAATTAAGATATAAAAAAATGCTATTGTAAAATAAATTTTTAAAAACTGATAAAAAAATATGAAATTCGATATTTTAGAAAAGTTATTTTTTTTAATTTTCAAGTCATGTAAAAATAGTTTTTATGCTAATATTTTAAGAGATGTCTAAGGATATTAACAAAAAAATCAGGTTTTTATCCATATAATTAATTTTTAAAAAAAACTTCCTCAGTAATAATAACTAAGTTCAAATACGATAAGTTATTACGTTTCAAATTCATTCCAACGAATGGTCCTTTCTAATGTTTTGAACATTCCACTTCTCTTTAACGAAAATTTTGGGTTAATTAAGATTCTATTTTTAATGAATCATTTAAAAAAATACTTTAATCATATTTTTCAACAATTTAATTTCGTGCAAAATAAAAATAAAAATTAACCCAGCACGAATACATTTCCCGTGTATGGGGAAAAATTAGCCTTTATCAATGTGTTGCCATCACGTTAACAAAAATTAAAATTTAAAAAAAAGTTAATTGTTACTGGAAATAAATTCTAGAAAAGTAATCTTAGCACCTGCTTCCATGAAATAAAAGAAGTTTGACCTTTTATAACATCTACATTATTATCTCAATAAATCAAATTTATTTAAGAGAAATTTGGTTTAATATATATCCTCTATATTCTGAGTCCAGTGGCTAATTTGTAAAGGTTTTATAACAGAAATGCATGTTTTAGAATGGTCTAAATGAAGGAAATGATTATACTTTATGTAACTTGAGTTAAAAATGCTCTAATAAATTGCAAATGTTTTATGTCGATCCTCTTTTCTGAAAATCTTATCAAACAAAACATTCTTGTGACAATAATATTTTAAATAAAAAGAATTTCATTCCAGTCAAATAACCAAGTCGCTAAAATGGACTGATTTATGAAAATTTGAATATCACTATTCTATAAAAACGGACAATTTAGACCACTTCATCCACTGTCTCAAAGATGATATTCTAACCCCCCCCCCATGATTGCTCAAGGCTGATTGACCTAAAATTATAAAATATTGATTGCTCTAAATTATTTTATTAAAAGATTTATCAGGTTTGATAGCATAAGATAAAAATATTCATTTATTTAAAAGTTGAAGTGTCAAGAATAATTGGCAGAATAAAGTTCCTTAGGACCAAAGGACAATATATAATTTAGACTTCATAATTATTTGAAGTTTATTTATAGATAGAAATAAAATAAATTAGTTATTCACATCATTTACATCCTTTAGAAAACAAAACTGCAAGTTGAATGTCATGATGAATCTCGGAAATATTTATGAAAAATTCTTGAGATATTTGATTTGGACGATTATTCTGTAGTGCTTATAAGACGTCAATGCCAAAAGACTGCAGTACTCATTTAAAAAAAATACTTAGTTTCAGCAAAAATAAATAATTTTTATAATAATTGCTATTTAATCATTTCCATCTTAAAGTTTAGATTTTCGGGAGCAGACAGAAAAATGGTGAGACACATAGCGCATTAGGGTTTAAGGTGTTTATAACAGCAAGAATGAATTATAGAACTATCAAAAATTGAAGCTTAAAAATATTTTAATGAAGCTATTAAAAGGCTAATTGCATAAAATATTGAATTGAAAATTATAACGACCATGAATAACTTCGAATCGACCGTTCGCGAAAGGCAGCTAGTTCAAAATAAAGATAAATTTTAACCTGCGCGAGGACTTTATACTTGCATGAAAGGAGCAACTTTTTAAAATGAGGTGTCATTATGTCGACAGAAGCTCAAACCGAAAGACTATGAAGTTCACGCTTCCAGGAAATTAATTTAGAAAAGTTCAATTTTTAGCACGAGTGTGTACGAAATAAAACAAAGAAACGATATTTTAAAGACAAATAGTTGCAAAAATAAAACTTAAATGAGTTAATGAAGGTGTTTGTATGAGTAACATAACTTTCAAAGTTAATAGCTTGAAAATATTTATCTGAATAAGCCATTAGTACCAATTTACACAAAATGTTTCATTGAAAATTTTAGCAATCATTAATCCAGGTGACAAAACTGGTCACCAAAGGGGGCTAGTACTAAATATCAGGGCATTTGGCTCGTGGTAGATTTCGAAATTTGAGCCACAGATCCTTCATCTTCCGATGAATCTAAATTCTGTCTTGCCATTGCAGGTGGCTTTTCTTCATTTCAATGTTAAAAGAAGTTTCAGTTCTTCTGAAAGGGAAAGACCAGAGAGTATTTCAAGAAGGTTGACTTTCTAATAAATATCAGATATAAAATGAAAAGCTATTAAAAAATTGCCCTACATCGTCCGGGTGGTGGCATCCTACGCAAAGAGGAAGTGTGGAGGCTGGCTCGACACCTTGAAGACTCATTAAGCTAATCAGCCAATCGTTTGCCAACTGGAAGGAAATCTTCTGCAACTCAACAATGTTGACAAAACAAAGAACGAATTGAGGGCAATCATCCAATCAGGAACCAACTCCAAAATTCAATACATTGTCGATTATTCTAGCTTCTGTTATTTACCCTTCCCCACCTTATTATTCAGTCTAATTTTTTTAAACATATCAATAGGCAGAAAAATAAATAAATAACTCATACATGAATGCTATTAAAACACATGCTTGGTTTTTGTTTTACTATTTTATTTCAAAAGTATCCATTCGTACTGTGTGGTGCATATAGCTTCCCTGTTACTGCAGTCAAGTCAGATATTGTAAAATGTATACTAAAAAGCAATCAATAAATTAATTCTTGAACTTTTCTATTCAGTAATAAAATTTTAAAGTGTACCCTTTAATACACAAAAGATGAACCACTCGTCCGTAATAGTGCACAATAAAGTATGGATAAGAAAAGCTTAGCCTCCTGAATTTTTCTGTAATAAATTAAAACAAGTAATATAAAAAATAAATATAAAGTTAATTCCTATTTAAGTCAACAAAAAATTATTTTAGATCCTTTTTATTGAATAATTCCAAATAATATATATAATTAATCAAAAACTGATTGATTTTTGCAAAAATTGAGCTCAAATTCTTCGCCTTCCCTTGAAAAGTACCGAAATCCTCGCATTTTACCGATTGAGTTACTGCCTGTTGATTTCAATTTTCATTACTTTTCATTAAATAGTGTTTTAGATTTTTGTAAAGTATTAAAAATTAATTAAATTCAACCAATGAATTAATATTTGAAAAAAATTCATTAGCATCGAGTGTTATTATTCACTACAAGTTTAAAAAATGAACTTGAGTGGATGAATAAAAAGTAATTCATTAATGAATAAAAAATTTTGGTATTTGGAAAATTTTAGAATTTGAAAATTTATATAGAGAAAGTGAGAACTAATAATATAAATTGTGTGCGTGCGCTTATCTGGATTAATGTGGGGATGAATCCAGATAGCTACGCATATTCAATCTTCTTAAGTTAAATATGATTATGATACATATAAATTTAGTTTTGCTCTACGTCAAATTTTTATTAATATAAAATTTCAGTTAGTAAATTGCCCTATATTAATTGATACGGGAGATGAAGAAACTGAGCCTTCAAAAGAGTTTGACATATTTTAGAATTACTTTTCCTCTATAACTATATAGTTACTCATATTTAAAAAAAATAAGAAGGTTTTTTTTTTAATATACTATAGTAAAATGTAAAAGTCAAAATAATGATTGCAATATACATAGTTTATTGTACTAATATGTCGGGTTGATTAAATTTAAGATAGAAAACTTGATACACTTGAATATTGTTCATAATATTGAATTACAGATACTCTTAAACCTTTCTAGGGCCTTGGGAATTATACTTCTCACCGAATTCATCAATCCTTGTATGAATTTATAAAATTTGGCATACATTTTGACAAATTTGTCAATAAGACTGAATATTATAAGTTTCAATTCCTCAACTCATAAAAAATGGTATATCTTGATAGTAAAGTTAACTTTAAATAAACTCATTGAATAACTTTTCTTAAACCCAACTCAATCTTAAAAATATTTTAATATACCATCCCCCCCCCCCCAAAAAAAAACGTACTTTTAAAGAGGTTACATGCATTGAATAGTCAACATAACAAAAAAAAACGGAACAAAATGTTATAAAGATCTTTCGCAACTTTTCTGAATACGTATATATTAGATATGTTAACGGTAACTGTAATAAACTGGTGATTATGTATAATTATCAGTGATTATTTATAATCATTACTAACTAGTGGTGAATATAAATAATCACCGGTAATTCATGCCGTTATTACGTATAATCAGATTCAACAAAACAGGTATATTTACCCTATTTAATATCTCTAAACAAAAGGAATTGTGTCATTCTTGCATTCACGCTCGATGTCTTCAAACGCAAACAGCAATTCACTACCCTCGAAATGTAAATTATTCAAGAAATGAACACTGTTAGATAATTTTGGCAAGCAGACGAATGAATTTCACTTGTGGTATTTGCATGAATTTCTCTTTGGGAAATTACCTGGGGGCATGTGAGCGGCGGAAATGCTTTCCATCGGGTCAATTAAGTTGCTCAACTCCCACGCAACCAGTTCAGGAATTTATTAACGTTTAAAGCAATTATTCATTAAGAATATTTTATCGCTCATTCATCAATCAGAGCCTCAAATCATACAGCTTTCGACTATTTTTTTTAACAAATCGGGTTGAATTTCATTTTCTAAATTTATTTTATTCAAAGAACTTTTTTTTTCAATTTTCAATTCTGAATTTCCCAGGATAACTATGAATGGTATTTCCTAAGATAGAAGCAATGGCAATATCCTAATGGGGGAAAAACCCGAATTAATAAAATGATGGAAAACCGTATTTTAAAAATGTTTTTAAGTCAATTCCGAGTTAGATTAACAAAGATTTTTTTTTTATTTTTGTTATCTCTTTATTAAGTAATATACAATTCATCCAAATAATTCATCAAAAAATTGATTGCCGCAATAATTGAGCTCGCATTCTTCACCTTCACGCCAAAAATACCGAAATCCTCACATTTCACCGATTGAGCTACCGCCTGTTGAGTTCAATTTTCATGACAAACTTCTAAAACTGTATTTAAAGTATTAAATATTAGTTAAATTTAACGAAGGAATTAATATTTGAAAAAAATGTATTAACATCAAATGTCATCCACTTCAAGTTTTAAAAAATATGTATTTGAACTTGAGTGGATGAATAAAAAGCATTTTATTAACGACTGAAAATTTGAAGAAAAAGGGTGAACTAATAGTAGAAATTGGAGAAAAAAGCAATATAGTAGATTTTGAAACATCAAACAAATGCATAAATTGTATATTTGGTTTTTAATATGTTTTTCTTAATGCCGATTCTTTTACATTAACTATATTTGGAGGATCGCATTCTTAAAAGACAAACGTTGAAAAATTTTATGAATTAATTTTTCAATTTTTTAAAGGTAATCTTTAATATAAGATCCTTATTATACGACGATAATTCAATTAAATCATCACCAATGAAAACTTAGCATCTCAGTTAATAAACATCAATTGTAATACAGATATAAGTTTGAAAGCAATATCATATATTATAAGCATATGCAAGAACAAAGATTACAGTAAACAGACGCACACTTTAAATTATTAATAAATAATTATAACAGGAAAAAATCCTCAAATAACTCGAAGGAGATAGACTTCACAGGACAACTCACACATCTCTCGATTCGTCTGCTGCTTTCAATGACTCATCTCGATTAATTTAGCTTTTTCTTCAGGTTTTTTTTTTATTATTATTATTTCCAAGGCAAGATACAGAAACTTTTAGAAAAATCCCCTTAACTCGTCTTAATGAAGTTATCATCAAGATTCCTGTAGTTTCTGGAACTATCAGTTTTGAAGCCAGGTAGCTTCAGTTTTGTCAACAGTTTTGTCAAAGGATAATTAACTCCGGTTCCATTAGAGCTATTAGTAAAGATACCTTCTTTACAAGAAGATTTACTCAGCTAAGTAGCAATATTACAAAATCGTTATACATTTTCTGAGATACATTGAGGAATGACGTTGTGAAGATATCCGTGAATAAAAGATTTTTCAATATTTACTTGAAAATCCATATAATGAATATTCCATACATGATTTTTAATATATTATCCTAAATTATATTTTTTGCCTCATCTGCGAGAAAGACAAAAAAAAAATTCTTAAATAATTTCTAAATAGCATATACATTTCCTTTATAACTTAAAATCCATCTTTAAAAATTAATCACAAAATTATATATTTTGTTTTTAATATATTTTTTTCTTAATTCTAATTCATTTGCAATAATTTTATTAAGATGATCATATTCTTTAGAAGACAGACTTGGGGAAAATTTCAGGTGTTAATTAGATTTAATTTTCTAACGTTGATTATTAATATAAAATCCTTATTATCCACTTCGTGTGCCTACCCACTGGAAGACACACGGAAAAATCTGAATGACCTGACCGCCGCAATAGCAACACTAGTGGGAACTGTTGTTGAGTCCTAAGGGCCATCACGGTATTGCACTTCCTAAAGAAATATCTCCCGTCATCGGAGGGAGGAGCCAAACTCCCTCCTTTTCGTGTATCCACCGGGGTGGCGAGAACCAAACACCATTCCGGAAGCCTTTCATCCGCCATTACAAGGTGCCCCATTGGGATTTTTTTTTTTGTAATTTAAATAGGAAATTAATTCTTCGCATGTCTATTTTATCTATTCGTTCTGTGATTACCTCGTTACTCGGCTAGAATTTTGTAAATTTTTGCAAATGTAAAAGGTAATACAGAGATATGTAATTGGAAAATAAATTTCAGTCTTAAATTTTTTTATCCAAAATTAAATAAAAATTGATCTGCGAGAAATAAACTGAAATCCAATTAATTAAGTGTTAAATCGTTTAAAATTAATTAAATCATTAAAGGCAACAAGCATAACTACTCAATGAATAATTAAAGACTGGCATTTTTCATAGACAGACAGACGGGCAAATCCATGGTTGCTTCAAACACAAGCCTACACAAAACATTAATATTAAGGGCTAAGGTTACTCAGAACAATAAGTCACAGCTCTTGAGTCCTAGATGAAATAAAAAAACTAACTTTATTCTGCGAAAAATCGATTCAATTTCGCGAACAACTTAACGATTGTTCGAATCAATGATTCTGAACCTATCTCATTAGCAAGTCTTTGAAAACGCGGCGCCAAAAGGAAATTTGTAACTATTCCACTTCACAATTGGAATGATTTTCTCATAAAAACACTTCATCGCCAAGGTGGCAAAAATGGCGCCAATTCTTCCTACACATTGATTTCATGCACTTGAAAAGGATTAATACTATTTCAAGGTTGTTTTAATTGAAAGCATTTGAAATTGATGACAAATGAATTCGTAATGTTGAAAGAGCTTATGTAGTAGTAGTAGTAGAAATTTAAGATTCTATAAAAGGGGTTTCAGAAAACACAACTATTTCTTCAAAAGTCTATATGGCATACAAAAGAATAATATTTGAAGCTTATTTCTGATAATCAGTTGATTAATTTACTAAATAAAAATTTGATTGAAAATTGATTATAAAAATCAAATACTAGCGTTCCATTCGGAAAGATAGGTTAAATAACTCTTCCATGTTTGGCGAATGTCTACATTACAATAATTGTTTATTGTTCTGTCGCCAATTTTTAAAGCGCATTCTATTAAACACTACAAAAATGATCAGTTATGTATCTTGGGAAAAACCTCAAAATTTGAACCCAAGATCAGATGACAGTACTTAGTTTAATTATATTAACGTCTTGCTATGGATATTTTGGGACTGAATACTTAACTTTGTATCCATATTTAATGAAAGACATTTTAGGAGATTAGCGAATAGCGCTAGGCCCAAACTCGCAATCTTTTGGTTAGTAGCCGAGTAACATATCCGTGGGGCCAAAAGTGCACTTCGGTCCGAGGGATGTTATCTGGCTTATATGTATCGCAATCACCACAACATGACACTTGAATCGGCACTCACCTCTCCAAATATCCACACCAAGCCAACAGAAGGGCGTTCGACCAAAGGCACAAGATTTAATATGCACCAAATCAGCACATATCATGGAATTTTTTGTGAAATCAGGATATTTGGATCTGTAGGATCCAATACCACAACTAATAAATCACCAAAGCCTGATCTCAAGAGGCCTAGTGGTAAGGTCCCAGCTTCGGAACAGGATGATTTCACGTTCGTGGCCCGATTTCACCGAAGAACCCTCGCTTAAGCGAATATGATGCAAGTTAAATCTGTTCGAGCCTAATGTCCTCCCGCTGGTGTGGTGTGTTGTAAGAAGAGGAAGGTGTGACAACGCAGGCATCGTTACACGGTAATAATAACGTTATCTACGGTAATATAACTGAACCCAAACCAGACGCCGAAGATAATGCCCGAGTCAGCACAATTTTTACAAGTTCCCTATTTTTACAAACAAGCAATGCCTATAATTATACTTTTAGAAGCATTGTCTGTTTAAATTTGTCTTATTAAGAACCGTAAAAGAAACGGAATAACGTACCTATTCCATGTTTTTACGTAGGGGGAGAGAAATAACCAAATGAAAAGGAACTAAACATGACCTCTTATATTCGAACTTTTGATTTACAGCAATGTGTTAAGAATGTTGCGATCTTTTTTAAAATCATCAAAATTATCAAGTAAAATCCTTATATACTTAAAAATTCAGAGTATTGATAAGATAAGAATTTTGCATTTGCGAATAATCTCAGAATGTAAAAAATAATTTAAATAAAGATTAAAATGTAATCTGCTATGCATATTTCAATGTATCATGTCAGAAGATGATTTCTTGAACGGCCAAGCGCCACCTGCTCGTGCAAGTTAAATTATATTTTTATTCATTTCAATGGTTTCATCGAATGAGTCACTTTAGTTTTGCCAATGATAATAAAAAACTTTGTCTCGCATTTATTGTTTAAAAAAATATCACATTTCCTATTTATTTCATTTCATATAATCACGTGCTCAAAATGACATTTTTCTCGGTTTCATTTGCTGTAATATTTATTAACTTATTTATTTTAATCAGAACGTTTGTAAATGCAATAGCAACAGATTATTAAAAGCTGATTTTTTGAGATGCTCATGCAAATATTTAAAAAAAATTTCGCCTGCGGATTTCTGTTAACGTCAAAAACTTCATCCCAAAAGCAAGAACATGTTCTGGCATAGTAAAATTTATTTATCTTATTGCATGATCAAACAAAATGACTTATATTTTTGGTATCGCATTTTGTTTTTAATCATTTACCTGTAAAGACCGTGGCATATACATTTTCAGTACTTTTTAGACGTTGTAATTTGATACCAAAATGATAGTTATTCCATTAACATTTTAGAATGCTTTATAGATCCCTAGATCTATCTATGTATGTGCATTACCAACACAGAAATGCTCATATAATTTGATTTAAAAAAACTCATTTCTTTTAAAGGAGACGAAACAAATTCAGCAAATGGCTTCATCTAAATATTTCTTCCCTAATGATGCGAATTTCTGCATGCGAAGTCAGATGAAAGAATTCTTTGATTTCAGAAAATTGTGCAATCTTCCAAGTATTAGATCGAAACAGAAGCATTCGCACTAATTAATAAAAACACGAGGAACTGCCAGCAGGAAGGAAATGCTTATGGATTGTCTTGAAACTCAAAAGTAGATTTTACTGATCTACTTCTGATCCTCTTAAATAAGATGTTAGATTTTTAGTATAAATTTTCTAATGTTCAGAAGTTTAAGTAATCCTCATATAGTGTAAGAATTTAAAAAAATTATGTAAAACTTTTCAAATTTTTAATATATGAATGTAAAAAAATTGGAGTTCAAATGCGTTTATTTCTATGTTGTAGTTATTGACATATTTCATTAAATATTTTTATTCATTTCGGTCTGTTTCATGTACGGATGGAATTTTTAATAGATATTTTCATTCATTTCCTAAAAATTCAGAATTTTCAAATTCAATGCAAGCATGCGTAACCAATGGCATTACACTATTATAAAGTCTTTAGAATCCTTTATCAATGAATTGATGGATTTAATTTAATTTTGATTCCTTACAAATGACGAAACCTATTAGAATTCATGAAAAAAATTTGAATAAAACACTACTTTAAACAAACAAATTTAATAAAAAATTATTTTTATAAATTTATTTATATTTAACTTTTATCGGAACAATTGTTTTCAGAGGCTATTAAAAACCATGCTAAGTAAAAAAAAGATACACAATAAAATTTCCTAATTCAAAATGCTCTTTTTTGTGCTTCTTTTGACAGTGCTGCAAATTTCTTGTAGTGCTTCAAATCTCTAACCTGAGTTAAGTTGAACTTAAGAACTCCACTAATTTCTTTTATTTTTTTTATGTGAAAACATGTTTTGGTGTCTTCGATATCTATGTTTAAAAAATTAAGATCATGGGCCGTCGAAAATTATCGGTTGAAGAATTTTTTTTTTACTTGCTTCTACCAGTATTGCATTATTGCTATGTATGCTTCTTTGAAAGTACACCCGTTTTTAAACGTAGCCGTAAAACTACAATCATAGTTGTTATTTCATCTCAAAATCGGACGATAACTTTGCTTGCCAGCTAAAAAAAAATTTCTTATTGAGAGTTTAAAAAATTATCCCTATATTATATTATATATATATTATAGAGGGATAGAGACCGATAGAGAAGTTTCGTTAAAACCGGTTTAAACTGGTCAGTGAGTTAAATTAACTAAGTTACATAATTACTTAAAAATAATAATTTTCTCACATAACTAGAATTCTGAGATCGTAAATTTCATTTCCTTTTTTAAAAAAAACTTTTTTTCGTTTCAGCGACAGACAAAAATGTTTCGCTTGCTGATTGTGAATTAAAAAAAAATAATCAGAAACTTTGGTATTTCATCCTTTCGAAACGTAACAAAAGAGGTTTTTTTGTCTTTTGCAAATTTTATGTTATATAAATAACAAAAATATATGTGAGCCATTATAAATGCTTTTCCTAAATACTAACAATGTATCTTAAGTTTAGTGTTAATAATCCAAGATTAAATCATTTTAAATTTATACGATTCAACAACACTCATTAATGCAAAGTTTGCATCATTATAAAATATAAATATACTAGATTACATATATATTTGTGTTACTTAAACTATAATCGAAACTGTCTTTTGACAAAGAAACAAAATTGGCAATTATTGTAATGTCAAGGATAAACGTCACAATATTTTTTTCCTATTGGTAATAGTAAGTTTCTACAGTAGTACATTCATTGTTTTTCAATTTAAACAATTTTCAAACTAAACAAATGGGGAGCTCGTGATGTAAGAATGAAAACTATGAGTGTTAATTTTCATTTCAATTATTCTTGGTCATTTTAGCCTCATTGTGGACATTGTAATACATGCCGAGGACAGAAAAACATAACTTAATTACAATAAAGTAATAAATTTTGCATGCATTTAAATTTGGAAACAAATTATACCATCCGAAAATAAGTTAATGTGTCATAATTGATGGATGTACTCATAGGTTGAATAACCCCGAAACGTAGCAATAAAAATTGTGATGAGGTTAATAATAATTTTTTCTAGCTTATTTAACTGTTCGCCTTTACATAGTATTTTGCGTTAAATAAAATATTTAATAAAAAAGTTTAAAATTCTATTTTATTATATTTTTATTAAATTCGTTACATTAATTAATGAAAAATTCCTAATTAAATTCCTATTCTTAACACATTCATCGCTAAAGATGAATCAGATAAAAACTCCATGAAAAGACTAATCATCGGAAGTTGTTGAAAATTTTTATCCAAAACATAAATAAATGAATGAATGAAAAAAGTAAAAGATCGGATACGTTTTAGTAATTTCAACCTATCTAAAATAGCATGAGCGATTAATTTTAACCCTCAGAAACCTGTAATTGGAGGTATCTGAAAGATGAGATACTTCGGGGTAGCGTTAAAAGTGTTAAAAAAAGAGAGAGATTTATCAAATTCTTACAAAATTTAATATTAAATTCGGAATTACAAATATTTGCATCAAATTTCAAGAATCCTTAAAATGATCCATTTTAAATTTAATGAATTGAATAACTATGAATTTAGAAGAATTCTATATAGAAATATGATTTTTTTTTAAAAAGCTAGTTTTATTTATTTATTTCTAAGTCTTTTAACATTATGATTTACTTACTAACTTAGAATAATTATTTATTGATTTCTAAACTTTGATTTTTTTAGCCATTCTTTCAAGAAATATCTATAAAATAAAATACTGAAATGTGAGTTTCAACACAAATGTATAAAAACAATCATCCATTCTTTCAAATTTACTATATTTTACAGCAAAAAGCTTTAAAAATCCAAAAGGATTCAATGACCTCTTCAACATGAAATGTTATCTTGAACAAAACAGGAGTTTGTTCAACAACTATTGTGCAATAGAAGAAAACCTCGCATTTGCAATCAGATAAAATTATCAAATTTACTTAAAAGAAGATTTGGCAAAACTCACTTCATTGACGACCATCTGGTTTTCATGGTCCAGGGCTAGGTGAAAACCCCAGTCCACAGAACTGTCATTCCTCTGCAGAAGAATATTAATTAAGTTATCCATTGTTTATGTTTTCACTCGATGAACTCGTCGGTTTGACACATCTATCATTTTGAATGATTCGCGGTTTAACTTCCATTTCCCAGCGGCCGCACAGTTTTGTTATTGGTGGAGGGTTGCCATTGCTGCTCTTCCAGATTGGCAACTTCATCGCTCTTTCTATTCTATTGAACGAATACAGCATAATATTAAAATTCTTTTTCATGATTAAATGTATTCAGAGTTATAAATGCAATTATTATTATTTTTAAATATTGTTTACAAGATTAGATTACACTAACAAAACTATATTTAATGCATCAAATTAGAATTTATCATTCTACACAATTGATATTTATTTTATTTTTTACAATTTCTACTTAAAATAATGAATGTGCGCTTCTGAGTATTGGCACTCTACAGATTAGACCGTTGGACTTAGAGCTATCAAATTTGGCTTATACATACTTTGGAAGATGAGAATTTACACCTCAAAGCTATTTATTCTAAAAGGTTATTTATTTAAAAATTTGGGAAGTTTATTTAAAATTCGGAAAGTGATATTATTTCGCGATAATTCCAAAACATATTACAGCACAAAAATTATTGTTACATCCACTTGAACAAAGCAATTTTTTAATTATAATTCCTAGTTTGTTTAAATATTAAATCAATTTTAAAGGCTATAAAATATGTATTATAAAAAAGGAAAATAAAATCTTTCACGAATATATTAATTAATAAAAACCAATCAAATTGAAACCATATTAATTTTATCTTTTATCAGAATTTTTTTCTTAAATCTTAATTATGATTATTCAGAGAAATATTTATTGAACAATCCTTTGAGATATTGCATAGTTTAAAAAATGTATTCTATAGAGCAAATAAGATTTCATTCATGAAGGATTTTATTTTCTGTTATCATATCTTTTTAAAAAGACATGTTTGAGTTTCAATAACAACAATAAAAAAAAATTTAAAAAGTATTAAGTGAAGTTCGATCACTTTTGTTTCGAATGAAAGTTAAAATCCTAGGCAAAATGACGGAAGTTTAGGGAATGCATAGTGCCATAAATTAAATTTTGTTCGGCATAAAAAACACAGAAATATAATTATTATAGTATAAATGAAGGGACTATCAAAATGTGAAGAAATTTTTTTTTGTTGCTAACTAGCCATAAAGTCGAAGTTACATAAAAAATTTAATTAAATAATTTTACGACTATTAATCCCACTAAACTGGCTAGTCACCAAAAGTGCCAAGTGAAATAAAAAACAAGAAGACGGGAGAAAAAGTAGCGAAGCGTTTACAGAATATGCAGTCCACATCATTATTAACTGTAAAGGGTTAGTTTGCTCTAGTGATCGCATATTAAATATTTTTTGGCTGTAATTATACAAAAAGAAAATCTTGTACATTCTTAGATAAATCCAAATGGTTTGATAATCAATTTTATTAGTTAACTATTAATTCACAAATCAAAGAACTGCGCTATGATTTGTCAAAAGAAACTGAAAAATATAGGTTTTTATTTGATCAAGAAGTTTGGTTAGAACTTAGCCAACATTTGCAATTTTAGAATACGGCACATTAATATTTAACATAATAATAATAATTAATTTGAGTGCTAATTATATAAGCTAATTATATGGTTAATGTTTATTAATATTCAAGTTCACAGATTAGAAATCTATAGTATAGATACCTAGCAAGTCACCACCCGAATCCAGTTTAGTTTGTTTAATTACATTAACTTCCCGTTGTAAAGTAACACTAGGGCTTTTTTGGGACGGACTTCGTAATTCTGAACAATGGTCAGATGACGAGGACGAAACCTGAGCTGGCTACCCTCTCTAAACACCACGCCAACGGGAGGACATTTGGCCCAGACCATTTCACGGGCAACAGACCCGCTTACATGACGGTTCTTGAGTGAAATCGGGTCTGAAACCTGAAACCCTTCGGTCCTCGAGTTTTGACCTTACCTCCAGGTCGTCGATGCCTATTAAAACTAATTCGGAAAGCGAGGATCGAACACACAGGTTGACAGCTTGATATTCGCGCTAGAATGTAGCATACGAGTCTTGTGAACCCAGCAAAAGGTGCTTATATTTCGAAGTGTACATTCAGATGTATAACTCAAATATGTGATAACTCAAAAACACAATGATTTAAATATATCAAATTAGAAATGTGGTTTAGTAACTGTAATTGTAATTGTTTGAAATTTTTATTTCAATTAGTTGGGAAAAATGTGTCTAAAACACAATTTCATTTTTATTAGAGATTATGCAATAAAGATTACATAAGACCACTGGTTCTTCGATCTTTTTAAGAATGCTTCAGATCCTTTTTCTAGGTAGGGCCGCGGTGACTTGGCGGTTGGGTCTTAGCTTGTGAACCTTATTGTTTCACTTTTGAGAACCTATTCCACCAGTCGTGTAAGGGAGTTTCCATCAGGGCCAAACTTCCTTCCGCTGATGTGGTGTGAAGAGGAGTATGCCATCTCAGGAGTTGTCCTCGTCATCTGATCATGGTTCAAAATTACGAGGTACGCCCCAAAATAGCCCTAATGTTGCTTCACAACGGGACGTTAATATAACTAAACTAAACTAAACTTTTCCTAGGAAAAAAAAGGAACCGAAAAAGGCCTAGTGAAAACTGTCTGAGTTATTGTTAATACAGATCATTTGGTCATTTTATATGCATCACAAAAGTAGAAAAGTTCAGTTTCCTATTATTTAAAATCAATTATTTTAAATTAAAAAAATTTAAAATCCAGTTCTATTAAATTTTTTGAAAATTTGAGCCATTTTTTTATAAGCAAAACCCAGCATATGGGATATTTAATTCAAATCCGGAACTAAATGTAAAAGAAGACTGTCCTCACTAATCCTGTGCATAAGGTCACACTTAATTACATCCATATTAAACCTCCACGATTACATTTTGTATCTAGTGCAGGAAAGGATGCAAAAAACGAAGCTCAAGTTATTTACACTGCGGATTAAAATCAAGTAAACCCTCGTATTATCTGACCCAAAATGGTGGCATCTTTTCTTGTTTCTAAATGTAGCCAAAATCCCCCCAAACACTACAGGAAAATCGACTAAATATAGACAAACTCCACGAGCTCGCTGCATACAAAAGCACAGCATGGATTCGCATGTGGTGTTATGCAATTCTCGAAGGGCATTGAGCTTTTCTTTATAATCATGTAACAGCAAGAAGGAAATAATTTTTTTTCTTTCTTTCTTCTTTCAATTTCCTCGAGAAATGAGGCGCAGCAAATATAACATCCATCTTTTAGCATTCAGGTACACGCTGTCCGATAATAGCTGTTTCTTTCTTTTTTTTTTTCTTTTTTTATTTAATCTGTATGTTACTCATGATGGCCTTGCTTATTCGACCGTTTACACGGGTAGTATTTGAGAGAAAATTCGCGAATGGTCAAGAAACATTTTACCGAGTTCTTTCCCCGCAAATTCTGCCTGCTTTTGATAGCAAAATTAAGCCTGCTTAGAGCCGATTGAATGATAGATAAGAATTATTTGTATGGGATACTTGGCGGAAACGGCGTCCGAAATGATTTATTATGCTAAATTTGCTGAAAATTTTCATCGATTACATAAAGAAAAATGCCTGAGGTGTGGATTAAAGTCTGAATAATTTTAAGCGATTATATTATATTAAGAATAAAATTAAATTATGGAGTTAAAATTATCTTTTTCGTAAGCGAAGGAGAAAAAAAAATATTCTATTGGCTAAAAATAATTTGTAATCCATATTTTGAAGAACTTTCAATGTTTTGATTTCCTAAAAAAATTGGGATTAAGTTTGCAAATCTGTCTGTGTTTATGCGTATGAAATCAGTGGGTCTCCCCAAATCTTTCTCGCATACTATCTAATAAAGGTGTTATCTCAGAAAATATCTTGCATAGCATCGGTGCACAATAATTACAAAACATTAATACTTTGGCAAAATTTAAGAACTTTATTGAATTCATCGTGACAACTTTGGCGACTTATTTGACGTGTAATCCTAATATGCAGAAGACATAGGCGCGCTAAACAGCTATCAAAATTCATTTAGTGACTCCATTCGTTTTTCTAACGTTTTCAATCACTTTTGACTAGTCCACTACTAGTCGCATCTTACAGCTGGCTCAATTTTGGTAATTTTTAGGTAGATATAAATTTCTTTTGATTAGGAAGAACAATAATTGATGTAAAAATTTAAAAACTTATAATTTTCATCTTAATAAACTAAAATAAAACATCTTACTTTTTATTTCAAACATTTCTTTATAAAAATACACGAGCGTTAATAAATTTTCAATACATTTTATACAAGGGGATATTTGTTGATAACAACTTTAAGATATTTAAGGTATCCGTCTCGGTTCGGAGCCGAATTTTTAAAAAATTATACATAAACATTTTTTATTATTCCATATAGTTAAAACATACTTCAAATGTCACTATCAGAAGAAAAAAAATACACTCGTCTTCAGTTTTTCTGTACGGCTGCTTATTTAACGAAGATTTAGCCATTTTTGATGTTAAGAAAAACAGAATAAATTTAAAAAATAATAGATATATTTAATTTTCATTTCACTTATACATAGCTCAAACTACATAAAAAGCAATACATCATGAAATAAAAAATTGTTCTTATAAATGAAAATTTTAGGAGCATTTGAACTTGCCATTAAGGATTTTTTTATCAATATTTGTCTATGTTTTAACTCAAAGTGTTCGTCTAAATGAACTAGGTATCTTAAAATTCGCGGTCTATCACAACCTCAAAGGTTTTGAATACAAAATTAAATTAAATTTCATGTAATTTTATTGAATTGATTTTGAGATATACTGTTTTCTTGGAATTAATCACACTGAAATATTAATTCTTAAGAAAATGCTTTTATGTATTGTACGTGTAAATTAGTAAATCCAAATATGCTGGAAATAAGTATAGTTTTCTCACCTTAAGACAGAAATACCAAAAATAAGTAAATTAAGCCCGAGTAGGTAAAGAATTAATATAAACATATCAAATATAATTTTACAGAATTTTGCTGTAAAAATAAAACATACTAATTTTCGAATTAAAATGCCACTGTTTCCGATCTCATTTTGATTTGCTGTATATTATTGAATTTACTCTATCTATAGTTCTATCCTAGTTATATCAAAATAAAAATATATTTTAAAATCTAGGAAATCAATACTTAACTGTCAAATTATAGAAAAAGTCGTTTTTTTTTTTGAAAAAGCATTTTTTTAACATAGTCGGATACCTTAAGCTTATTTCCTTACACTTGAAAATATTTCTATTTTTCTGTTATGCAAATTGATATCATCGCAAGAAACTTTTAAATTTTCGTCACAGGAATCATGAATGGGAAAGGTATGCGACTTGGTTGAAATGTCCGAGAGGTCGTAATTGCAGGGGCCCTCTCCTGCTGTAGACATTCCAGTGAGTAATAATTCAAAGGGGAGAGTCCATCACTCTGACACCTCTAAGAAGCCTTTCCACAAATCTCTATCGTTGCTTTACCCCCCCCCCAATCAGTAAAAGAAGCAAATACTCAACCGAATATGTGAAGACGACGATGAGGTTACTCTTTGAGTGCTTTAAAGTGATAAAATATTTTATAACCACCAGAATTTAAAATAAGCTGTCCCGTTCTTTACTCCGTTTTTTTTTTTTCTTCTTCTTTTAAGTATTCATCTTAATTTTTCATTTTTAATCATTAAATCATTAAATAATTTTAATCATCTTAATTTTTCATTTTTAATCATTTTCATTTTTCATTTAATTATTTTTTAAGTATTCATCAAAATTAAAACGGATAATGTTGAAAAGATTTTTTTTAAAATTTAGTTTCAGATAATTTTAAAAATTTTGTTTCTGATGTATTTTTAATTTTAAAATGAATTCTTTAAAAAATAATTTTTAAAGTTTCAAATTTTTTTTTAATATAAATTAAATTACTTGTTGAATGTTATATTGCTCTTAATGTCAAAAGTAGAATAACAAAATGTTCCGATTTTTTAAATATTGTTCATTTTAATACCTGAATGCGTTTAGATGTAAATCATATTGTTATCACTTTAAGATGCTATATGACATAAAAAATAATTATTTATATGCCTTCCATATTACAAATGTTGTGTTCTGTATTATTTTTATTCAGAAGGATAAAAAACTTCGAAATCATTAAAAACTATCAAAATATGAAATTATATTTAGCGTTTTATGGGCAAAATATATGCTAATATGTAGATAAAAACACAATGAAACTTAAGTTTTTATAATAAAAATTGGAAGTATGAAATTAATTAATTAATTAATTAATTAATTAATAATGAATTAATAATAAATTAAATTATTTTAATTAAGTAATAAAATAAAATTAATTAATTAATTAATGGATCAAGTAAAAATTAAGGAGGAGTAAGTATATTTTAAAAGAATTTTTTAAAACAATTTTTTTTATTTGAATGTATTTAAACTGTTTTAGGTGCCAATTTTTGAAGAACTTATATAATATTTATAATGTGTTATTATTCTGCTATACTTTAAATCTTACAATATATTTTACTTTCGATTTATTTGGGTAATTAAATTAAATTTTTAAAAATTTAAACATAAATTTTAATGTAAATTCAATATAGTGTACATAAATATTATGAATAAATTGACTTTTAAGTCAAATCATGAAATAACGCCCATAAAATTTGATCCAAATTTGTTTTCATAAGATAAAAATCTAAATTAAAAGAAAATAAATGCCTGAAATATTTAAATCTCAAGACTCGAGTAAAATTTTTAAAATTTTGAGTTAAGTTATATAGATTTTTAAAAAAAAAAAAACTATTTAACATATTTATGTTGTAAGGCATATAAGTACAAATTTTTATAACTTTTGTTCAATAAATTTTAGTCTTGTTATAGCTTAAGAAAAACAAAATATTAAAATATAATTACCGTAACAAGTACTTACATTGTTTCAGAGTGGTTTAATATTAGTTCATTATATCTGACCCCGTTACAATTAAAACACTAATATAAAAAGCAACATAGATATCTGTTTTAAAAACGGTTTAAAATTTTTCATGAAATACTGAATGACATTTCAAACAGATGAAAATTTAAAAGTGGAGCATTGCTCAACAATGACCTTAATGATGAGTTTCAAACGAATTGTACAAATCATGGCACATTTCTCTGGACACGCAAAGGAATTTATTCCTTCTAGCGAATTCTACACGGAAAATAAATTCATTAAAATAATGAATTGTTTCCACAAAACAATCTGAAGTTTAAAGCATGTACCAAGAGAAAATTGGCCGCCATTAATTAATAGCGACACTTTTCGTGCGTTGTAGAAGATAATGATGACATGGTTCATAAAATCGTCTGCTTCGCGAAAGTGGAATACAATTTGTAACGGGTCTCTTTTATCTATAATAATATCTCGGACCAGTGGCATCGCTTCTGTTTCAGATTATAGAGTGTCTCTATTCATTTGTCTCATGATTTGTTAAATGCTGCTCGAAAACAAAAGGGATTTATTTATCATTTTCTTCTCGAATGATTAGAGCGAAACAAAGAGTTGATCATAATGAGAGTAATTATGTTACAAATTTCGTGTATTCATAGCTTTTAAATGCATGAAATGATTCTATGTCATTAAATTAAGGTTGTAATGTCAGATTTCTTTATCTTATTTATCGGTTTGAAGGTAGTAGACTAGATATTTAAAAAATAATAGTAATAAAATACCGTTTAAAATAGAATGTTTCAAAATGATCCCTTAATCCCAAAGACAATATTTATATTGTATGAAGTCCTTTCACTTTTTTAAAAATAATTTAATGTTAATATGTTTTGATTCTTTTAAAAATATACAAATCCTTGAACTTTTTATGTAAAAAAAGAGTTGTCTTTTGAGTTAGAATACGTAATTTAACTCCCTTTTTATTGCTATTAGTTTTAAACCATTTTTAGTCACTTATAAAGGGCGTCCCTAATTAATGAAAGACTTGAATTTGCCCCCCTTCCAGCAGTAAAGTCTTGGAAAATCTTTTATAAAAGACCTATTTAACAGCTAATAGTTTAAAGTTAGTAAAAATGCCGGTGTCCTTGCTTAAGGGTATTGCATCTTCCCCGTGATCTGGGCGTCCCGATTTCGAGTACCAGTTCGAGCATGGCTGTTCTTCTGTGTCCTTTCTGTGAGAAGTGTGAATGTGCTCCCTAAAAAGGGGGGTTATGCAAGCGAACGTGACGCTTGAAGTATCTAAATCGTACTCGTGGTACTAATCGGCACTACTGAAAAACAAGAGACGCTCAATCGGCTTTAAATTGCTGCCGGCCGTCAGCGCGGTTGTCCACGGCAAATGCCAAGTGCAACAACACAACAACAGGTTAGCAAAAATGGAGTGTTACACGTAAGAACAACGTTTCAATGCAAGAGATGAGTTAAATAAATAAAATATAGTTTTTCTCCATTAAATTGTTATATTTATGTTGAATCATAAAGCACAGAATATAGAATTATGCACAGAAAGACGCACAAGGCAAATAACCTCCACGGCTTTGCTGGCCCATAAGCACTATGTCCAGGGCCATTTTACTTAACTTGGTTGAAACTTATTACTTTAATTAATTGGTTGAATTTCTTTGATGTAGAGTTGAATTTCTTCCTTCAATACAAACCTACTTGTGGGCTTTTGGCATAAACCTTTCATTTCAAACCATAAAAGTCCCATAAAACCCTCATAAAAAAGAAATCCCTTGATATAGAGGGCTATTTTTCAAATTTTCGAACTGTAGCAACCAGTTTTTCATTATTTTTTTAAATATTTAAAAATGAAAACACATTCCTCTGTTGTGCGACGCTCCATTTTACTACCTTAAACAATCAGCTGTCAACTGGCTTTTTAAATAGGTTTGTCAACTCGTTACTGTACGAATAGTGGCAAATTCAAATCTTAAGTTTTCGTACCTTTTAAGTTCAGATAAAAACTTTTAACTATCGCAAATATAAACTGACTAAAAATGAATACACTATTATTGATAGCTTCTAATGTGTGAAGAGAATTGCATTTAAAAAAAATCCTAGCTTCTTTGCCGATTATAAGGAAAACAGCCAAAGATTAATACACCTTCACTTCAGACATTCCGATAAATTGAGTGATTGGAATGCTTCAATACCATGGACGGGAACTATGGTTGGATCCTAAAGACTCACGACACGGCACAACACCTCTCCTGGGAGGTACGTCCCGTCATAGGTAGAAGGAGCGAAACTACATCCTTTCTTGCTGAACCTACTACCATTCCAAAACTTTCTCATACCCATATCTGGGGCAACCCCTTGATGGATCTATAATAAAGACGACCATATCCGGCCACTCGGACCTACCTGAGCGCAAGCGGAAAAGCTTTTATGACTGACTTTGGTTGGGTCTTAGGGCCACCACCAGCCATATAACAACGTTTCCTAAAAAACTTCCCGTTATCGGTAGGATGTAGCCGACCTCCTCCGACCTTTCTCTAACCACCAGTGTGTGTGTGTGTGTGTGTGTGTGTGTGTGTGTGTGTGTGTGTGTGGGTGTGTGTGTGTGTGTGTGTGTGTGTGTGTGTGTGTGTGTGTGTGTG
>JAOUZG010034401.1:893569-925992 GCA_026289955.1 Argiope argentata | reverse complement strand
GTGTGTGTGTGTGTGTGTGTGTGTGTGTGTGTGTGTGTGTGTGTGTGGAATGAGGTTTTGTCAACAAAAATCCATTGGCAAAAAATATAAACTTTATTATATGTACGACCATCTCAAAAAATCAGCTTTAATAATGTTGCCATCACATTTCCAAACACTCTGATCGCAAAAAAATAAGTTAATGACTACAGCCAAACAAACCCAGAGAAATGTCATTTTGAGCACGTGATTACATGAAATAAAATAAATAGGAAATGCTATAAATGTGAAAAAATAAATGTGAAACGATTTTTTTATCGTTTGCAATATTAAAGTGACTCATTCAATGAAATAATTAAAATGAATAAAAATATAATTTAACTTTCGAAATCACGTGGTGCTTGGCTGTTCAAGAAATGATGTTCTGACATGACACATTGAAATATGCACAGCAGATTTCATTTTAATCTTTATTTTATTTTATTTTATTTATTTATTTTTATTATTATTTGCTCGCAATGATTATCCCCCTTATTCATTTACTACAAGTGTTTCCATCATTTTGACACAGAAGAGTTATGCTGAATTTAAAACGAGGACTTGAGGATATAGTTTTAAGAATGAAGAAATTTTGAAATTCAAAATACTTAAAATATTGCAAAGAGCCTTAATTAAATCGAATCAAATTTGCATTCTTTTATACCGTGCGATTTATAAGCTTTGATCGAGTAAAAATAAATGATTAAAAACTTGATAAACAACCTACACAATATTGAATAGTACAAAAAATAAATCTTTGAATTGTTACTGTTTATAACTATATCATACAGGAGATTAGTTGAAATTTATAGAAGGAGATTAATGGAATCTGCATCGTTGAGATAAAGAAGCAGTTGTTTTCAAACACAGTAACAGAATTTTCAGACAAGTTGGCTCGAATTCAAGAGCTTTCTCATCTATCATTGACTCTTGTGCACCTGTTTGTGGTGAACCAAACTCAAATGTTTTCGTTGGTCCAACTAAGCAATATGTGAATTTTAACAAAAAATATGTCATTCGGTAGAAAAGTATAAAAAAGTTACAAAACTGATGTTTTTTCATATCTATTGCATACTGCTACTTACCTTAATGCATCTAAACGATTATTTTTAAAGTGTTTCTCTAAACATTTTTGTTTGTGTATGTGTTTTAAAATCTCACAGTTACATGTTTGAAAAATCATACTCCTACTTTCATAAGTATGATCAAAAAATTAGAACCACAATGAAATTTGAATATTTGATTTCATAAATATTCAAATTTTATAGTGAATATTTATGAAATCAAATACTCTACGACCGAGTTTCAGTACAAAAGACACAATTTCTTATTCATAGATTCATGTTTGTTTGTTTTTTAAATTAAGAATCAACTTCGAATGTCACAAATAATTTTAATATATATATAAAATTTAAATAATTTATTATTGCTATTTTATTATTTTATAATTGATATAATTATATAATTTTACTTAATTTTTATATATAATTATAAAATGTAATTCTTTTGTTGCTGTATTGTCTATAGCATCTATAAATAAATATTCTCTCTTGAATTTCCCAAGACATAATTTTAGATTATTTTGCAATAATAGATAATTAGAATGATTAGTTTTTTGAAAAAATCCTTATAAGTTTATTTCATTTTATAAAAATTTGCAACAAAATGATGAAACTCAATTTTGCGCCAAACCAGTGGTAATGGTCTTTCCAATCCTTTCTTGCACTTTCTGTAATAAAGAAGTTATTCCAGAGAAAGTCATATATGGTACTGTCAACAATAGTTACGAAATATTAACTTTGGCGTGAATTCAAAACTTTTATTAAATCTATCGTGTGATCTTTGGGTAGTTTTTTAGCGATTAATCCCTGGCTTACAATTAATAATATCCAAATAATAATTTTTTAAACCTATTTTTCCCATTTGATTGAAGTAAAAATTCGACACAAAACTTCACTAGTTGTCATAAAATCACATTTCGTATTTGATACATTTACGTTGTGCGTTTTTGAGCTATCGCTTTTATATTTTTCTGAAAGCACAAATCTATAGTTGATCAAACCGCAGTTGGATTTGGCTCAAGGGTCTACAGATGTTCACACTATAGAATTTAGATTTGTGTATAATTTTATCCATCTAGTTCTCTTCTTTTTGTAATTTTCGTCATATATTATATTCGAACAGACAGACTTCCTGTGAGGAGAGCTTGTACAAAATTTGATAGAAATATACAAATTACGATAAAGACCATATACCAAATTTCATCTGTCTAGATTTAAACATTTCTGAGTTATCTTTGTTACAGACATATGAGTTTTTCGTACTTAGGGAGATTTAAAATAGGGAGATTCATCAAAATATTGAGTTAATTTTTTTGACAATTGCAATAATTTCTTTATATTTCATATACTATAAAGTAAAAATGTGTTCTTAGTTTTGAATATTGTGATGTTTAATTTTGGGTTTCTTATTAAATATCTGAACAGTGAAGTTAAATATTTACTACCATTTAGTCTATTGTTATAGCTGGTACGCTATTGGATTTGTGAGTAGTTAGTTACAAAAAGTATTTTAAATAAAAAGCATAAGAGTAGGCTGAAACCTTGTCAAAACGACATATCAACGAAAATGTTGCGTTAAAAAAGTGTTTTTACCTCTTTGAACTAAAAAATGGTACAAATATAGAAAAGAATTTGATAAAATACATTTTAGAATACTTATTTTTTATTATTAAAGTTTAAATAGCCTCGGTGGTATTTTCATCTGAAATAGAAACCTTTCATTAACGTTTTAATTGCATTATGCCACATTTTTTGAAATCAGCTTCCAGAGAATGCAATTTGATTCTAGCTTTTACAACAATTCGTACTTGTTTGCAATTTTGAAGTTGGCATGGGCTCAAAATTTCTAAGCACTCTTTAAGAGCAATGGTACTTTGATACTATTAAGACAGGCAACCTATTACATAAAAATACGATGCGCTTAAAGAAACAAACTAGAGAGACTAAAGCCGATTTCAGGAGTCTTTTTTTATTCCAAAGTATTCAAAGTGTAGATGAAATATGATAATAGTCGAAAAAAGGGAACTTCGAATCTTTACGTTAAAAAGTTTGAAATTTTGACAAACTTCCCCGTTTCAAACTAACCACAAAAAGTATCTAGGTATTATTTTAATCTGTCTGTGAACATGATAACTAAAAAAATCTTTGATCTAAACGGCTATAATTTGGCATGTTAAATTACGATGGAATTTGTAGTTTTATATCAAATATTTTAAAGAAATCCATAGAAAGTTTGTATGTTTATTCGATTACAAATGAACTACAAACTGCAAAAAGCTAGTAGAATAAAATGTGTTGCATAGGTTTACCATTTAAAAAATAGATGCTTATGAAATCTTGAACCAAATTCGTGAAACTATTGACCATCTATAAGTCTGTATTTTGCATGAATGTAAAAACGCAATAACGCATAAACAGAATAGCAATGTCATCGTAAGAAAGACTTTTATGATCAGCCCTGTTGCGTGCTGAACGGGTGCTACGTCAGTGATCTCAGAGCTTGGCGACAAAATTATCGTCCAATTGACGGGTTGGCGGCGAATTTCCAGGCTTTGGCATCAGAATGGATATTGTTGGAAACTTCGAGAATGTTAAAGATCCGTAGAATAGAAACTGAGATGCGTATTGATTGACCCAGAAGATTCTCGACCCGCCCCCTTGTAGCTATAAAATGCCAGAAGTTTCAAGCTGCAGGGTGAATTGAACCTGAAGCAGAGTTGGAGTAGAAGACAAACAACGAGTTGTCGAAAGGATAACGAAGTAACGACTGAATAATGCGACGAAAAACCAGTGTGCTGTGAAGCTTAAGTGATAGCTGAACTAATCTGTGTGCCGAATTCTGTTACCTACTGTGGAAGCAGTGACATATAGTGTGTGGAGCAACCAGTCTTGTGGTAGTAAGTCAGCAGCTAAAGCGTGGAGATATTGAGAACTTCAGCCGTTTGGAGTGTGATCGTTGATTGGAACTCCGAGGATCCCCTCACCTGCCGGATTCTGCCTGGTCGCTTTGTGCGCTGGAGCCGATTTTAACTTGTGGGCTACTGTTTGTTGTAGTGTGCTGCTGTGTGTTCGTCTCGGCTGTACATATTTTTTGTCTTTGTGTTAGTGTCTTCATGTCAAATAAACGTCGTTGTTGCTTTCAACTGAGGCCTATTTATTGTCTTCACGTCATATACTCACAAAGTGAACCCGGTGAATTTCCGTCACAATATCTATTTTGTAGCTACAACTACAGTTTAATGTCAAATTTTTTTCGTTAGTCGGTTGGCAAAACTACGACCAAAATAAATATTATACAATGGATTCAGCAAACATGCTACATTCACGCCAAAGATCTATATAGCGTAACTATGTAGCATTATCCAATCTCAATTTTATGGGGAAGAATGGTGATAAGCCCTTTGTTGGAAAGTATGCGAGAAATTTTCTCGGAGACTACTGTAGATAGTTATTAAAATGTTTATACGATTAAAATTTCATATGCAGCTTTCATTATCAGAATATATAGATTACTTCACATTTTCCTCTTAATTATACATTTAAAATTTAAAAGCAGTCTAGTTAAATTTTTATTAAAATTCTTTTTTTTTATTTCATTTTGTAAATTATGTAAGAAATAAAGAGAAGGGATAAAATTTATTCTTATTTGAAGTGAATAATTGAAAAGATTCTGCAATCTGATAATAGAGAAATTCGTTTATTTATCAAATTACAGTGAAACAGAGGAGAAACGTAACTGCAATCATTAATCGATACCAATGTAATCCTTTCAAAGATTTTTTCCGTTAAATAAATTGCAAATTAACCGAACATTACTCAATTCGGGAATTCGAATAATGATTTCTAGAAATTCAAAATATAAATTAAAAAAAAAGAAAAATGAAATCTATGAATCCAAATTTCAAGTTATAATGTGAGAACATTATTATTTTTATTCATTATTTGTCTTAATTAATTCAAGTCATTAACCAAGTTAAAATGGTTTGAAAAAGCAATACTGGTAAAAGCAGGTCAACCTTTTAAAAACCCACCTACTTTCAAAGAATCATACATAATAATAAAGCAATACTGATAAAAGCAGGTAAAAAATATATATGATTAAAATATGTTGATTAATATTTCCATTTATGCTCGTTGCCTATGTGAATTCGAGCTTCAATAATTCGTTGCCTTCAATTATTCAAAACCTCCGAACGGAAACTACATAATTTCTCACATTATAGAAAAAATTTCAAGCTTTCAAGCCGCGGTGGGTTGATGGGAAGGTTTCGACTCGTAAGCCGTAGTGTTTCAGGTTCGAGACCCGATTCCACCGTCATGGATTAACGTGCAAACGTAAAGGAAAAACGTGCACCGAAAAGGATTAACGTGCAACTGATCCCCTTACCGTCGTATAAGGGGGTCAGTTGCACGTTAAATCTATCATGGCCAAACGTCCTCCCGCTAGTGAGGTGTGGTGCGTAGAGAAGCATGCCATATCAGGTGTCGTCCTCGTCACCTGACAACAGTCCAGATTGCGAGGTCCGTCCCCAAATAGTCCTAGTGTTGTTTTACAACGGAACATTAATATAACTAAACTAAACTAAATTCTTATTCTTTTCACTTTAAATAAAGAAGGATGCACGTTTTCTTTAGTCAATTTTCTGATGAGTTCATTTAGTTGATTTCTTCTGTCCCTTAATTGATGATAAGTTTTAGGCGCCGTAGTATTTTAAAGTTTTTTAAATAAAATATTATGATAGTTTTTACAAAATCACAAAGAGGAAAATTCTAATGAATTGCCACACAATAGATGGCTTAACCATCTCAATGAGCCCTTTACCATAAAGCATTCACTCAAAAATAAATAATTAAATAAAAATAAAATTTGTTGTTGTTGTTAATTTTTGATTTTGTTTTATTTATTTATTTCTTCCTTCCTCCACCTAGCTATTCTATTTGATGACTTTTTAGTGTTCGACTTAGTCAGATCATCTTCCTAGCAGTAAGTAGTTCAAAAAAAAAAGAAGAAGAAGAAGAAGAAGTAGAAGAAGAAAAAGCTTACAAAAATATCCTCTTTTACTTGTCTTATGATAATATTGAATAATAAACAGAATTTGATTATTATAATTTTTAAAAAATTGTCTACACATACTTTGAGAAATAATACAGAATATATTTGAAATATGAATTATTATACAGCCACATGCGGTTCAGCAAATATATTCTTAGTGAGCTCGACGAGCAAAGAAAACTGTTGGAATGTGTCTCGTTGTCAGGACAAGGATATAAAAAGGCAGTTGTTTGTTTTGATTAAATTTGATTGGATTGTTGCCTCGTTAAAGATGAGAAGCGTGAAAACCATCGACATCGTTTACAAAAGTTGATTACTGTGGGCCAAGGGCAGCAGACCTCCTTATTCCAAGACTGAATTGTCCCCACTCTGCTCTCATTCAATGCTCTGGGTGATGTTAATAAGGTTTATTAAACTTTTTCCTTTTCGCAACATCATTGGTAATATCTCGAAAGAAGAATCTTGTTGAATAATGATAGTTTTTAACAAGTAATTCACTTTAGACTATACGCATTTGTAAGATTTACTTTTACTGATTTAACAGTTTATACGGAATGTCCAAAGGAAAGCATTCAAGCACCGATATTTCGACAATCAAGCAAGAAATGTTCTTTTATTTTGGGCGGATGGGGGGAAGGAATTTGATATCGCTCTTCGTTTTACAAAATGTTTTAAATAATCTAGTAATATATTTTATCTATGCAATTTCTAGCAAGAATTTAAAAAAAACTCACTACTTTTTTTGAGAACTTGTGATTAATAAACTGGAACTACTAATGGATTTTGTTCAGTATACGCATTTTTAAGACTTTGGGATTTGCTCTCTAAGCAATGCTTTATTTAATATCGTGACTCGAATAACCTTGGCCCATCTACATTCTGATACATTGTTTTCTAGTTCTGATAAAAGTAATATAGTTTTTTCTTCCACAAATGGCCTTTAAATAAATGACCCTTCATAGAAATATATATACCTGTAAAGAAATAAAACACGAGATAATTTGCTTGCAGAACATTTACTTTGCATTATAGTTATGTGAATTATATAAAATAATTCACATGTCTAAATTATATATTTTATAAAAGATAAAAACTATCCGTACTTACTTCTGAATTGACTGAAAAGTATGTCATCCTTTTATAAGCATAAATGAAACATAAATTTTTATTTAAGAAACACTTTATCCCGCTCTACATTAATTATTTCTTCCGATAAGCTTTTAGCCCTTCATGCAATTTTAGGCATGCACCCTTCTTTGGAAGCTTCATACAATTCTTTCTTGAATTCACTTTTAGTATTTTTTTATGTCTTGTTTTAAGAAAAAAATCATATGTGATGTTATATTCCAGTTTGTAGAGTTAAATTTAGTACTAAAAAAATTTCTAATGCGTGGAATAAATGATCTTTAAATAGTGCCAGGCAGTAGTGGTTGATTCATTAAGGTTGTTTTACGTTATCACTTTGAAATTATTTTTAACTCAAGTTTTCTTTCAAATCACTTTGATTTCTTTTTCTCCCTAAAAATTCAATAACTAACAAAAATGAAAATAGCAAAAGAAACATAAAACCAGGCAGAACATTAACTAACAGGCAAAAGAAACTTGAATCAATATGTTTCTTCCTGCTGCCCCATAAAAGTTCCGTGAGAGTGCAAATTGATTAGAAACTAAAAGCAACTGTTTTCCCCTTTAAATTTAGAAGCCCTGGAGCTGCAATCAGAGCAGATTTATCTTGGATGGATGATAATTTTTTTCACTCCCATCCCAAACTCGCCTTTGTCCTTTTTTTAATTATTATATCTGTTCTCTTTGGATATGTATGAGAACAGAAATGTTAGGGCAACAGATGTTTCTTGTTGTCTTCATGACACACGTCTACTTTATCGATTATTTTTCAGTTCTATTGGATTTCAGATAAGGATTGCTGTTTAAAAGAAGGCAGGTGGTTATTTTCTAAAACATCATTAAAAACTTTTAGGAGTAATTCAATTATTTTTATTAATTTTTTTAAAAAAACGGTAAAAGTTGCAGATTATTTATTGAATATCATATATGATATTCCGTTTTGGGCAAGGAATATTGAACAGACTCAGCGTAGATGAATCGATTGAAATATCATTTTAACATTCTTATAATTTTCTACTGCCAAAACTACAAGTAATTATTTTTATTATTTAATATGTCAGCAAACTTCATATGTTTTATGATACTTATGGGAAAAATAGTTTTTAAAATAGTTTTCAAAAAACAATCTCGTAATAAATAGCTGTATCAGTATTGCTTTTTGAGTGGAAGATATAGAATTATGCTAGACCAGATAAATATGGTGAATGTGGTAACATATTTTCCTCAATATTCCTTCAAATTTGAAGAACAAATAATTTTAATTTCTACGTTAAAACTCCAAAATAACGGTTTGATTTCATACATTCTTTTTCAATTCACTCTTACTAAAAATATATCTTTCTATAGAGGAATTTCTGAAATTCATCTGACTTTTTTGACAACTTTTTTTCGCTTGATTTTATTATTAATAAACTTTTCATCGTTTTTTACAGTAAGTTTTAACAATGGGAACTCAAAATTATTATATGCTTCAAAGTTGCTTAAATATCGATGTATTCAAGATTTTTGAACTAATTCATATGCTTCTATGCGTTTTAAATGTATTTTTGAATTCTTGACCTTCAAAAGAAAACCTTTTTCTAAGAAGAGTTTTTGAAGTTGTCTATCGCTTCCTTTAGATAAGTTTTAATTAGAATGAGGTCCTATTTGAAGTTATAGATGACTCATTTTTAGGCGTATTTCATAGTTTTGAGCCATAGTCAGATGACGATGACAACGTCTGCGCTGCCACCGAACTCTTAGAACATCACAACCACCATACGAATCAAGATATTTGTTTATCTAATAAACTAAGCTCGCATCTGATATTCATACACGACAAATATTCAGAAAATCTCTATATTCTGTTCTTGGCCTTGAGACTTCTTTAATAGGCTAATGTCCTTCTCTGACGTCATTGAACGGCAATCTTTATTTTTCTGATATTATCCTCGGAGAGTTTTCACAAGATCAAATGTTCTGGATTAAAATTTTCCAAATAAATTTTGATATTACTACAGACTTTTTAAAAAATCGATTTTTAGTTTCATTTGATAGGGGTTTTTTTTGCTGGGGTTTTGGAAATTGTAGTAATTAAAATGTATATTTGGCATAATAGTATAATTTTGATTGTCAAATAAAGACTTAATATTTAGAGTAATAAAAATTTTGCAACAATGCCATTAACAACTAAATAATGTCAATGTACAGTCATAACATTCCCATACTGATGATATAAAAGTATCCTTTAGCACGAAAGTAAGGTCTTTTAATAGATTTAATGTATAAAACTTTTGAATTATAATGTAATTTATAAATACTTTAAGATTTAAATTATAATATGTTACAAATCGGAATTAATAAAAGTAACAGATTTTTAGAAGTTGAATTCGATAATTTCTAAATTCTTTTTTATAACTAGCATTTTAAGCCTTGTTATGAGTTTTATTCAACGAAAATATTTGGGATAATTTTAACCTTTTATGAGCGTTTTTATATATTGATGGATTACATTAGAAAAAATAAAAACAAAATTCAGATTGTTTAGTCTTTCGTCATTCATTAAGTTTCACCCGCAAGTGCGAATAACTCATTTTTCAAGGCTAGATGGCAGCACTAGCGTGAAATTTTTTGAAAAATAAGCATTACTTAAATTCTAGTTAATGAAATGTTCCGAAAATTATCTTTTTATATCATCTTTTTATTTTAAAATAAGCATCTGCTTCTCTGAATAAAATAAAAATGTTGATTTTTTTTAATGTGGCTGATTAGGATATGATTTTCTTGTAAGATTAATTAACTTCCAGTTTTTAAATTTTCCTGAAATGGTTTAAGATAAGATTATCCGAATTATTGTAGATAAATATGTATATTAAAATCGAAATATTTTTCGCATTGAGTAAAGTGGAAATATGACAACTACAAAAATATTTAAAGGGAAATCTAGTGATGGTATCAAAAAGAACTTACTGGTTGATAGCGGCTTAGCAATAAACGCGTAAAAATGTTATGGACATCCGCGTAATTTTTATTAGATGTAGCAGGGAAAACTAAACATTAACCCATTTAGACATTTTAAAAAGATTTAAATGAAGAATTGAGAAAAAAGTTTCGGGTTTAAAAATTTGAGGTCCAAGGAGTTTTTGTAATGAATTCTCTCTTTTAACGTTAGTGAATAACTAGTTTCCAATTTCAACATATTTTATTGGTAGTTTATTTTAGAACAAATTTTTTATTTTAAAAGGTTTGGAAAGTATACATTCATTTAGTAATTTATTTTTCTAGAACAAATTAAATTATTACCATGAAATAAATCAATTTGGTAAAATATACATGCTTTCATCCATTTATATTTAAGGAATAAATTAAATTATCATCATGAGATAAATCATTAGCCTATTAGTACAAAATACCCAATAATATGGTTACGATATCCTCACGATATTGTACAATATTCTGAATATCGCAAATATAACTTTAAGATAGCAGATATGAACAAATAAATCTCTTGAAAAAGTAAGTTATATTTATTTGTTATTGATTCCTTTACTAAAATTTAATCATTGTGAGAAGTTTTAAGAAACAGTAAAATTCGAGCAAATATGTCGATAAAAATTACTGTTTTATAGCATCTTTCATGTGTAATGCAACTAATTAAATGAATAATTACTTTTCAATATATTATAAATGCATAAATAAATAGTCTTTAATTCATTTAACAATGAATTTATTTTAATTAAGCCCTTAACTCTTAACATTTTATAATGTCTCGTTTTACCTTCACAAATTTATCTGGCAAATAGCACTTTTCAACTTGTCAATGGTTTTAAGAATTGTCTAGTCTACCTAAATATAAATGATTGAGATAAGATGCCCCAGCATCATTCTATACTTTCCCAGCTGAAGTGAAATTAGTGTTCTAATATAAAGGAATCATGATATTTCGCTTTCCAATTATTATTATTTTCAAATCATTTATTTTTTCAAATAAAATTCCATTATTCATTGCTTTAAAATAATTTTACAACAATTTTGTTATATTAGCAAGCTTTAGCAAGTCCTTGTCAAAAGAATGCTTTCATACTGTTCGGTTTATTCTATCATCTAGATTTCTATATTTTTTTTGCTCTATGCTTTCTTTCTAAATTTAATCCAACCCTTAATCTAAAATAAACTTTCAAAAATGTTCCTAGCGTTCATAAAGAAAGTTTAACAGTTTTGCCGTGAGAACTCCCCCCCCCCGAATATTTCGAAGAAAAGGACCCTTAATTATCTCACTTAATCACTCTGTTATCAATAGAGAAACGTGCATTCTCTATAACCCCTTTAGATGAACGCCAACTTTTCCTGCCTAATCTAATTAAATCCCAGTAAACCTACAATGTGAGCACAAATGACACTCTCTAATGAGTTAGTGCAAATGAGACAGAGCGCAAGTGACACAATCTCATATTTTTATTGATTAGAGAATTAAAGTTGTGATAAACTAAAATAGAACTAAATCTTTGTTTTGATTAGCATACTATAAAATATTCTTTTATTTTAAATTTATTTCATCTGTGATAACCCAGTGACTGTTTGGAACTGCTGGTAGAAAATCTGCGATCTAATTAGTTGATATCAAACTTTTATTTTCTCTGGATGGCAGTGCAATTTCGCACATTAAAAACTATAAAATAAATACATTTATAAAATGGAGAAGCATTTCAATTATAAATTATATAAGTTTCACTCAGATGATATTTCAAAATATAGAATATCTTACGAAATGAAAGATTTCAGTAAAAGATTGCAAAAATGTAACAAATTATTTTATCTTTTACTCTTTTATGTACTAAATATAGAAACAGAAAATCTGTGATAGGAAAAAAATTCGAATTCGAAATTTTTAGGAACTTTGATTTTAAATTTCCTAGAGACCGAAAAAGGAGGATTTTGGAATTTTAGTTACTTTCTGTAAGTGAGCTAGACTACTGAAAAACGCTTTGATAGAAAAATGAAATTTATTATGGAATTTATTTGTAGATTTCTATCAAATTTGGAACGAAATCCATTCTGAGTAAGTTTGTCTATGCAAGTGTTCGATAGCATGAAACATGGTAATTACAAAACGAACAGAGCTAGGTGGATTGGATGTTCTATTAAGGCTAACTTTTGTAGAGTCAAATTTCTCACTATCAAATTTGAAATAAAATCCTTCAAGAAATTGACCATTCATCTGTTTATAAAAAAATGTTTCGTCTAAAATAAATAACATTTGTGTAACTGTAATTCTAAGTCAAAATTTTATTTCAATCGGTCTTATAAACGGCTTATAAAATACATATTCAATTTTCTAGTACTTGTAAATTAATTGCACCCTAATTATTAGTTACCAAAGACCGCACGCTAGATTAATTAAAAATGATAAAGGCTAAACTTAAGCTGAAAAGAACTGTCTTTCATAATTATTATTTGGTAATGGCATGCATTTAATACATAATACCTGTTTTCTTTAAATACACAGATGGCCATAACACTCCAGAAAGAAAATAAATATCTGAGTACTCGTTCATAGATATCTGAAAATTCTAGTTCATTGCACAAGAACTAGAATTTTATGTGATGATATACTTTGATTAGACAGGACGTGAGAAAGTTTCGAGAAACCCATTCCCCCCCCCCACACACACACAAACAGGAACATTATTATTTTGAATGACTAGGCCTGCTTCCTCTCTGAAAAGCAGGTCAAATTTTATGTATTAAGGATTAATCATTTACTTATCAAATAAATTTTGAAAAACATACAACAATTCAATGCAAAAATATACATGGAGTCAATAAGATTACGCAGCCCTTTCACAAGCAATATGTTTGAGACCAAATCATTGCATTTGAGAATGGAGGGCTTGTGTCTTATCTCGTAATGCATGACTTCAATTTTCGATTCGTGATGAAATAGAATACATTCACAATTTCCAAAAATTTTCTCCGAAATGGAGGATAGGGAAAATTATGAGGTCGGAAAGGCTTTTATACGATTTTCAGTACACTTTGATTCTAAGCCGTATTGGGTAGGAAGATTCTTTTTAAACATGAAAATACAACATTTTGACCGTGAAATGTAAAATATGACATTACATTATTTTAGAAATATAGTGGGACATAACCAATATATAATTATAAATTAAAATCATTTTTCTGTTATAATGGCCTATATATATCTCACAGATGCTTTCTCATGTTGTCCACATTGTCTCAACTCTATCACAATGTGATCATCATTTACAAAGCTTAACCACATCCAAAAGTAAATGTTGCTCCACTGCATTTTACCCTTAAGTTTGTTGTGATACGATTTCTAAAAATCATAATGATAATTCACTGTTTTGTTTTTTGTTACTTAAATATTAGTTATAATTATGTTGAAAATGAAACCATTGGCTTACACTTTATGAATATACTTTTCCTTTCCATATTTTTATAGAAATTTCCAAAGGAGTTTGTTTGCTTTTTTACATAATAAAGTTTTTTTGTAAACTGGGTGTTGGCTTATAAATTTTAGATAATGGCTTTGAAAGCAATTCGTCCTACTTTTATAGCATAGTTAAGTACAAGATAGAATTTTTTAATAATAATAATAGTAATAATACATTTCAAAAAGTTTCGAGCTTTTGATTCAAATCATTATAGAATAGTAATATTTTAAATTTAATTCGTCTGCCTTTGTATTTTTTAAATTATTGAATGTCTTTCCAATCGACGTGCATATTATAAACATAAAAACCAAAACAATACAACATATTAATAATAAATATGCTAAAAACTTTTTGAAAATTTATAAAAATTAAAGAAAACATCTTTTGAGCTGATATAAAATTGGGATCACCAAAAAGTAAATTTTTGTATTTTAAGATAACACACACACAAAATAAAAACTTTTTATGCTGTCTGAAAATATCGAGAAAAGTATCATTGATTGAAAATTTTGAGGAAAATATAAGTTTATACTCTGAAAATTTTATGGAAAAAAATCTTAAATTAAACTAAATCTTAATTAAACCTAACTTTAAATAAGAATATGATGAAAATATTAGAAATTCATCTTTCATATCGAACAGTAATAGCGTAATAGATAACAGGTTTTTTTTTTTTTTTTTTTTTTTTGCAAAAAATGTCAAAAATTAATAATGAAAAAATGATTTTTATAGCAAAATACCTGCAAAAGTTTTTCATATTTTGTAAAATTCCGAGAGTTCTACATTCACTAGTTAACGCGGTTAATAAACTCCTCTAGTCGTGTTTCCATAAATAACTTCTTAGTGAGTCGCTTCTAAATTAATCGTCTGATGTCCTTCAGCTGGGATTCTAACCCTTTCGTTTGATTCTTTGAAAAACTATTTACTTTCGAACTATTCTTTTTCTAATCCTTATTCCTTATCCTTCACTGCTACTCTCCAATTACCTTAATCACAATATTCACCTCTTTCTCAGCTTTATTTTTGTAGTTAGGCTATTTATACTCTTTTCTATATTTTTAGAAACAGCAAATCGTGAGCAATTAGTTATTCCAACTTGAAGGAATTAATAGTCTTTAAACTATTAATAATAGTTTAATACTTAAATATTAATCTTGGTTTTTCTATTTGTATATAAATAATTTATTTTTAATCTTTTATAGAAATTAGAAATATTTAAAATTAATTTAAATCGTATTAATTTTTATTCATTATTCTCTTTTTTTTTCTTCGGTTTGGCAACACTTTTTTCTGCATTCTTTCACTGCAGACGATTTTGAGTTAAAAATATGAAAACCTCAAGAGCAGAATTTAAAAATGATAGAAATAAAATTGGTTTTATCGGAACATAATTTTTCTTGAGTATATGGAAGATTTTATGTATTAAATAATACTTTTGAGTCTTCTCCAAACAGAAACGTGGAATATTCCGATATGTAAGTACATTTTAGTCATATTATGATTCTAAATTCACCATTTAAAAATATTGTAAATATGAGATGGTAAATGTATTCCATATTTAGAGAATTAATAATAGTTTAGAGCAGAATGTTACTATTTTAATTATTTTAGAAAATTTCAATAGTCGTTCAAAGATCCACCAGTCAATAGATGCTTGTTGAACAGACATTGACTATCTTAAAAGAATGGAATAGAATGATGTGTAATTCGAGTGGTTTTAATCCTAAAATAATGAAAAACTTTTTTTTCTTTTGTTCAAAATGTTAAAATATCTATAATAAGTTTAAACATCATTAATAAAACCAAGAAACTAAAAAAATTAGTCTTCTAGATGTTTTCAACGGCATATTTACTGACTCAAATGACAAAAAATAAAGAGCATTTTTCCACTCGAAGATGTATGCTTATTTATAATGCTTTAGATATATTAACTATTATAGCAATGCTGGAGTCGAAATTCAGTGTATAAATTACAGATATTGTAGGATTGTAAAAAATAGGTTTTGGATTTTTGAAAAAGTTGATTCTGTAATCAGATTTCTTGTTTTTCTTCTACATATTATTTGAAATTATTTTAGAAAAATTATTATTTGAATAACATTTTTCTGAAATCATTTCATTGTGTCACTTGATGTCATACCATAAACTCAACCTTAGAATTTATTGCATGGCTTGGTTTCGAACAGCTTTCCAAAAATGTATATGTTTTTTTAAAAGCTAATATTCGTAAACATATTCACGTTTGTTGTGAAAGTAGGGCATTTTTTTCCTTTTACAAATTTGAGTACTGGTTATTGAAATCAGATTTCAAATACACATTTGATGCGTATTTTGTGAACACGAATAAGCCGCTTGTAATTTTTAACTGATGGGTCCTCTTTCACAAATCTGTTAACGAATAAACAGCAAAAATCTGGTTTGAATTATTTTAAATTTAATTACCGGTGATTTCGTGCTGCCATCTGTGACTACAATATTAACTTACCAAAGCTTATTTGTTCGGAATATGATGTTTAAAATAGTTTTGAATTCAAAAGATAAGAGAAGATCATTCTTTAAAACATTACAAAAGTTATTTCGGATTTTAAATAAACCATTGATACAGATAGATTAAATTTTACTTAATCCTTTTTACTTTTAACCCATAAAAACTTATAAAGGCAGAAACTTTAAAAATTGGTAAATTAATTGAAATGAAAAAAAATTATAAAGGTCTTTTTTTAAAAAATTAAAGGGATGTCCAATATATTTTTAATTAACTTACAGGGACATCTGTAAGTTTTTTTCAAAAATGTAAGTAAATGTAAGAATGTTATAAATGCACATATAAATTTTCTCATTTCATTAGCAATGTTTTTAATTATTTTTTCAATAGATATTAGATATTTTTTTAGTTTTTTTTAAAGTTTTTATTTAATATTTTTAAATACAAGTTCTTTCTGGACTAATAATTTTCATAACGATTTTTCAGTGCAATTGCCATTTTTGGTCGAGTATATTTTTTTCTATATTTAAATTTTTTATGCATTTCAGTTTAAAAAAGTTATTTGATAGTACTGAAACTGTAAAAATAAAAAAAGAGTATACGCTCCATTAAATTGTTAATAATAAAAAATTACTGTACTTAGTTCATAAGAAATAAAATAATCGTTATTAATTAATTGTATAATAAACCAGTAAAATGGGCAGACAGAACAAACTGAAGAGCACATTTAAATGGCATACTTTTACAAATTTAAAATTTTTCAAGCATACTGTAAAACTTATGCAATTTTAACAACAAAAATTAGGGTGTTTTTCCCCCGATATTCGACTCTGACACTGGAAAAACGATGACATTTGTGTCTGCTTACAAAAAAGAACTATTCATCTACAAGTCATTATTTTAAGAGCATTTCTCAGTCCTCATTTCTTAGAATTGCGAAATCAAACTCGTTAGTCAGAGTAATGCTGTTTTTTCTGCCATTCCGAAATGACTAATAGATTAATGTTCCCGAACAGCTGCAATGTAAATAGACTTGAGAAATCAGAAAATTTACTTTGTAGGTTATCAAACGCTGTTAGTCCCTCGTTGTAAATTAAATTTTTTTTCAAAAAAAGTATTGTTGTCTCAAAAGTGTTTACTTATTACACTTTCCCAAGTGGTTAAGTTAATGATAATTAGATAAATCGTAGAAATAATTTTTATCTGAAAATTTTTGTAATTTCAAGTATATTATGAAACCCTAATTCATGAAGATGGCAAAAATAGAGCTAATATCAGGAACGTTTTGGAGGGTTTATTCCAATAGTTTATCAGGAACTTTTATTCAATATAATTGTCTAAAAATTTTTAAACATTGACCTTTTAAAAAAATATAGTTTATGTTTTATGGTATTTAGGCTTTCGACTATTTCCCAATATTTTGCAAGAAATAAAAAAATTCTTTAATAAAGAATTTTCAACTTGTTCAAAAACCATACAAGATTTCATTAATTCAGAAATATATTAATAAATTCATTCAATTATGCAAATTACTTATCTGTCTAAGATTAGTAATATATTAATAAGTGTTAAACTTGAGAGACAAATGAAGATAATATTTGCTTTCAAGTTGTAATATTTAATGAAACTGAATTCGGCAATGCTTTTAATTAATTTATTTTTAGAAATTAATTTAACTCACTGCATTAAATTTTATATTACTAAATGAATTTCAAACTTCCAAAAATTATCAACAAGAGTTTTAGTTGGAACATGAATGTTTCAACAAAATTATGAATATAAGTTTTAATAATAAATTTATTTTGTATGTATTCGCTATTTGTCATATTAAAAATTGAAATTAATTTTTAATTTTCAAAAAATTAACAGACACTGAAGGAATATTGATTTCATTTCAGTTTCTCGTACGTTATATAGTATTTATTCATAAATGTGAAATTTTCCCTGAGCAGTGTTTGAAAAGTAGAAACTTAGGATAAAAATAAAAAATACTGGGATAAATATTATAGCAAAATAATTGGTTATCATGAAATTGTTTAATTATTCCCTTCCATATTTTCCCCACACTGTAACCTTTCTAAGTAAATGAAAAATCTTCCTGGAGTATTCCATTTTGAAGATGATCGTGATAAAATGACCTTTATAGAATAGCAGTGGACAAAATATTTTAAAATTAGTGGCAATACTCTGAACAAAAAAATTCGAGAAGCTAATAAAGAAAGTATCCGGAATAATTCTTCTTGTTGTAATAAATGCTGATTGAAGTATTTACAGAAGCTGTTTAATATTTAATTATATTATTTAAAAGCATTGCAGATGCCTTATGTGTGAAGCCCAGTTTTGACCTTAAACTCAAACCTTGTGAAATAGAAGGTTCAATTAGAGTTTTAAATTTCATCTAATTTTTTGTTTTGTGGCAACCTTTTTTTAAGGAAAAAAAATCAAAATTGCCAACATTTAATGATTTTTTTTGGTCTCCAAATTTGATAAGGAAATTAACTGGAAAAAAAAGATAGTCCTTTATCTCAATAAACAGCTCGGTTCATGTCCAACAAATTTAGAATTATTAGCCTAATCGATTGAGTAGCTGATAATGATCGATCCGAAGCAGAGGTTAATCTAAAAATCATTTCCACCTACATCTGCTCATATTTCTTCTCTCTTTCTTTTTTTTTCTCCATTCTCTTCCGTTTCCTTATTACAACCCTTCTGAATCAACCTCATTAATTGACTCCCTTTCATCGATTGCACGGCACAGGGGTAACAATCACCCTCTGTGTGTTTGTGTGCACCCCATTCGATTCGTTAATAAACAAAGTCGAATCATAATCCGAGCGCCTCGACAACAACAACAGAGCTGAAAATGAGACCAGAAGAAAAGAAAGAAAGCGAGAGGCGAAACGGCACAGCAAATATTTCGAAAACGAACTCGAGTCGCGGGCTACTATTTATACACACCGTCTTCCGTTTCCCCTTGTATATTGTTCTCTCGCATCAGACGCGCGAGGCTGACAGCGAGAAATCTCCCGGCATCGACGTCTGACCTTCCACAAACTCGACTCTCTTCTCTGCGAGCAGCTGGAAATCCATCTTCGAGAAGGATCACTGAAAGAGAAGAAAGTTTTTTTCGTTCCGGTGGCTCTATGGCCTATCAACAGGTGTCCTTGGAGCTCGTCCGGGATGGACAGTGCACCCCCTGGGGGTTCAGGATGACAGGGGGCGCGGATATAGGGACGCCCCTCGTAATCCAGAAAGTAAGTGGTTTATAATCATTAAGATAAGACAAGTGGTTTCTTTTATCCTTTTGAAGTGCTGACATGACGTGTATGATAAAATATAATTATTAAAAATATATGAGTTAGGGACAATAGGGATGATGTGAAAAATGAGAGATTTGGTCCAATTTTCCTTAAAAGACAAGGTGATCGAATTACTGCATTGGCAGAAACCTTTTGTTATTATTATTTCAGGATATTTTGATTTTTTGTTTCTGATTGATGTTATTCTTTCACATTTCATGAAAAAATACAATAAATTCTAAATTTTGACATTTTATAAACTATTTGAGATAAGGAAATTTTGATAATATTTTTGAATTTCCATTCATATTTATTTCTGCACATTTGAAAACCATACCTATTTATGAATTGCATTTCAAGAACTATTAAGTCAAACTTAAGACTAACTGTAAAATTAAGATTTTTTTCTTTCATTTTTTAGTTAAAATAATATCAATATTAAGTTTTGGTGCAAAATAAGTTTTAACAATGATGTAAAATTAAATATTTGAAAATCTTTCAGACAATAAATTTCAGATAATTAATAGAAAATAATTAAAATAAAAAAAAATAATTTTTTTCTTAAATAATGTGAGAAATACGATTTTTATCTACGATTCTTTGATTGATTACTCAACAGATTGTTAATTAAGAATGTTATTGAATAAAATAGGCATTTATTTTTTTATAAAGGATTTATTTTATTTATAATAGAATTATCGAACAATTATCTATCCATATCTAACGATTCTATACAAATTATTCTTAAATAAGGAAAAAAAGAATGCCTTTTTATTAAATTTAATCATAAAAACACAAAAAATAATTTGATTCAAAAATTAATTTTAGTGTCTTAATTATTTTTCATATTTATATCCTTTTCTAAAAAATCCTAATATAAATATGAAATGCGAAGAAAAAAAGGAGTTAATAAGTCCGTATAAAAATAACAATTTAAAAATAATGGCTTAATTTCAATTTATCCTTATTTGCATAAAGTGTGATATGCATTTTTTAATGAATATTGTTTTGTTTTTAATTTTGTTTCTTATTCTACCTTAATTCCTGAAACATAATTTCAAAATATCTATCCATAGTATCATTAAAAATATCAAAAAGTACTCCTATCGATATAAAAAAATCGTACTTTAAAATATTTATATTTACACGTTTTGAAAACAAATATGTCAATAAAATTTGACGTTTAAGAATCATTTGACGATATCTATTTTGTTCAGAACTTTCATTAAAAAATTTTTATCACTTTAATATCTAACGTTTTACTGATTTTACATACCTTATGTAGTATTAACTTTTTTTTATCTTTCATTAAAATTTTGAAAAAGTTGAGATATCTGTTTACATTGATGTTGCAAGCAGGAATAGGAGGAAGAGAGGGTCATGCCCCGTTAACCTGTCTTGTAGACCTGGAGTAAAATATTAGTGCACTAATATCAATTTCTTGAAATGGAATATTGTGAAAGGGCAGTAAAATTATTTTATGACCGGCGATAACTATATCTACTAGTTTATTCATAACGATTTGGATAGGTAAAATGATATTAAGTTCCTTCTGAAGCCACTGATTGTAAAGTAAAAGAATGTAAATTTACACGAAAATACAATATTAATCATTAATCCTTTGGTTACAACTGCATTATTATGTTCCTTTAAAAGACAAATCTGTTGGTTTCTTAGTTGATTCAGTAAGAGATTCACAATCAATTGTAATGATTTTTCTTTGATAGCTTACAATTTTATTGATCACTTCGCGACAAAAATTCTTCAGAAAAGAATAAAAGAATCTATCAATATATAATATTTAATATTATAATCTATACAATATATAATAATAATATTATATTTAATAATATCTAATAATGTAATATTTAATAGTATCTAATAATATAATATTTAATAATATCTAATAATATAATATTTAATAATATCTAATAATATATACTATTGCATCATAATATAACTCAATTTCCAAAATTTTACCCTAATTTTTTTACGTAATTGCAAACACTAAAAAGACATGATAAGTGACTCTCTTTCTCCCTCTTTTTCAAAAAAGTTTGAATATATTTACATAGTTTGTTTCAATAACTTACAATAATTTAGAATTTCACAGTACTTTCTGTATTGATCCATTTTTTTCTTATTTAGAAATGTATAATTCAAAAGGTTTTAGAAATAGAATCTGAAAAATTATACCCCATTCATTTTATTGAGATGGACAACCATGAAAAGGAAACGAGTAGTTAAAAAAATATTTGTGAACATAAGACGGAGGTGTAAGTCGCTCATTGTTTTCGATCCTGGACTGAAATCAAGAAAGTGACTGCTGACTAAACGTATAGTGAACAGCTGATGTTGCTGGATTGATATGAAACAGAAATATACATATAGAAATAGTTAATATATTCATATTTTTACACTTCTTGAAATAAAAATTTAAATTAAGTAAAATATAATAAATTAAGCAAAAAAATGTAAACAATAAGAAGCATGTATGTTTAATTTAATTTTTAATAAAATTAATTTAAATTTCTTTAATTAATAACTCGTTACCATAAATGCCATGAAATCTTAAGTCGGTTTTTGTTCATAAATTCAGTAAAAGGTGGCTCTACTCATATGGTATCAATATTTGGTTAAAATAATCGTATAATTGATAATTAAGCTCTAAAAAATTAAAATATTGTCATGTCTTCAAGAACACACAAGGAAACAAAAAAAATGTAGAGCAGTAGCATATCAGATAGTGAATTGAAAACCAATTACAGAATTCGTACTTCACTAGTGTGAAATAAGTCGTATTAAATAAATGTACATCAAGTAATTTAAAGAAAAAGTTTTAAAAGTCTCTTACTACTTAGGTCAACAAAGGACATTTTTATTTTAGTTACATTTTATTAAATAGTTGTAATTAATATAAATAATTTACTCATAAATGATTGATTTTCGCAAGAATTGAACTCGCATTCTTCACCTTCACGTGAAAAAAACTAAAATCCTTGTATTTTACCGATTGAGCTATGATTTATTGATCGCATCTTTCATTACAAACTGCTAAAACTCTACTTAAAGTAATAAAAATTAATACTAAAAGGTTCAGTACACCAAGATCAGTTAGCAGAATTTTTGTGGATAAACAGATTAAAGCAATAAAGACGAGTCAGAGAAATTAATGCTGGACAACTTTATCTTGAATGTTTTTTCATATTATAGCTTAAATCGTGTGAATAAATCATTAATAAATTTTTTATACATGTAAGAATTTTTTATAAGAATATATTACCAAATAAAAGTTATATATATTTTTTATTCTCCTCGAAGCTCTTAATATATCTCAACATTTTAAAAATGAAAGTCATAAAGAATTTGTCAGTTTGAATCCAATTTTAATACTCTCAATAATCTCTTCCTTAAGGATGAAAATTTCTTCCAAAAAACTTATTAATTTCAAATCGTTAAATAATATTGATTCTAAATATATCAAATTCTTTTTTCAATATCATATTGATCAGGATTAAGAAATACTCTGCTAACCTTCTTTAAAAGGCATCTGATAAATTTATATGTGCCGCTGTTTTATTGAAATTAATGTGTAGAGTTGATTTTTTGTTACATTTCATAATGATTTATTTGCTACGTTTTTGAATTCAAGATTACAATTTCGGTAAAGTCAATAGGAACATGTTATTTGTAATTTATAAAAGAGATAGTAATAAAAGAAAATATTATTCTAAATTTTATATGAATTGTAAATGTTAAATGCAGTAATACATGTGTTTTATAAGCATCATTTAGTGTTATAACCATTGAAAGATAAGTAGTTTTCTAAGGGAAAGATAAACCATTTTTCTTACCTTCACAGAGTTTTTCTCAACCTGAGATACTCTTACTTTCTTAATTTAAGCTGAGAAATTATTATAAAATTATTTGTGATAAAAAAATTAATTTTCAAAAATCATGTTCTTTAAATTTGGCAAATTTTCTTATTAAGTAGTTTTTTATTAAGAAATTTCAAATTTATATTTTAAATGGAATTATATTTATTATCGGATAGTATTCCATCATTAAACTACTTAGTAGTAGTTATTGAACATAGTTTTTAACGGTTATCAATACGAATGATGATTTTACAGATTCACATTTAATGATGAAACACTAGAGGCCTATTGAAGCATGTTGGCTAAGTAGATTTCGAATTGGTTTGAAGTGGCGAATGATTGATGCTTTTCGTTGAAGTGTGGGAAATTAATGACTTGTGACCCTTGTAGATTAAATGAGGTCAAAGGTATTTATCTTAAGTCGGCATTGTATTCAACCGCTGATAAATGGTACTAATGAGTTTTACTGTCTTTCCATTTATAATTTGTGAAATATAACAGCAAATGGCATTGCTGCATCGTTTAAAGGTTTTCACAAAAAGGCTGATTTTAATGCTATCTCATTAAACAATTACTTTAAAAGTTAACAAAAATCGACTGTTCTTCAGAAAAGAAGACGCATTAATTCAAGCATGGTCCACTTCATCCTTAATGAAAGATAAGTATTGTTGATTAATACTTAGATGTCTAGTGGCCATAATGATTCCTGAGAGGCTAGTAGAAATCGTCTTTATATCTCAGTCTAACTATGCCTGTAATCTGCGTCGTTTAGTAAAAAAAAATCAGTAAGCACAATGAGCTTGTAATGAGCATTATTCGATAGCTTATGTATGTTTTTTTATTCAAATACAAATGTGGGTCAGTATCCTTCAAAAGGTCTCCATCTTATCATTTCTTAAGAGGATGAGATACCCAGACTCAAGAAAATAAAAATAATGCATTTGAAAAAAATGAATAATATAGCATTATCCTAAAACAATATTATTTTAACTGTTTGAATAAAGATGTATTTTTAAAAGCTTTCATTGTTTCTATTATTCTTTTAAATATAAAATTCTTTAAAATATAAATTCCTAAAACCTTTTTCTGACTTCTTTTTGTTGATTTTATGTAGATAATTAATCTTAAACGGGTTGAACATAGAATTCCATTAATATATATTTTTTCACAAATTGTATGAGAGAAATGAGAGAAAATATGGCAGTTCAAGTTATTTTTTCCTAGAAGTTTTTCTTAATTTCTTGCTTCCTCTAAAAAATGGAAATAATTCTTAATTCAGAAAAAAAAATTAGAATGAAAGTAGTAATATTTCTCACAAATAGCATAGAAAATCGAAAAAAAAAAACATTTAGTATAAATAATGTCACTGCTTTCACTGTAGTCAGGAGAAAATTCCTTACATCAGTATTTAATATTAATAACTACATAAATTACAAGGAAGACTTCCTGTTTTTTTTAAGAAAAAGAGAAAACTATAATGTATCTGTAGACTGATTCTAATTAATGTTGTTAGCAATTTGTGATTTGTCATTTACGTTTACAGGTTCTTATTTCCTAATTAAAAAAATTAAATATTGTATCGCAAAAAATAAATAGTCAAAGTTAAGTTACTTTTTACAAGTTCGATTAATTAGATTTTACAAAATAAAATACTTGACAAAATATTTGATGAAAAATATAAATAAATAGGGATTAACTAAAGTAATCACAGAAACACATGTGTAGTTTAAAAGTATTTCCTAAACCCCTATAAAATAAAGGAAATGATCTTTTAAAAATTTATTATATTAAAATATTTTACTCAAAAATTAATTGTTATGAAAATTTAGTAATTAAGAGATAAAAATTTCGCCGTTAATTAAAACATAGCTAGATTTTAAATTGCTATGAACTCAAAATCAAATAAGTATTCACTTTAAATTATAAAAGCAATCCACAGAAGTATTCTCCTCTCAACTTTGTTTACATTCAAATACTGTTCTATGTTTTGCTTTGAAGTATGACGAAGAAGATCTTGTACATACATAGTGCTTTTTCTTTTTAACTAACTGAGTGAAAAATGTAATAACTTTTTACAAATCTAATGTTAAAATTATGATCCAAATCTCATTCATTGCATTAATTATATTTTTGGATTTACTTGAACGCGAATGAACAAGCAAGTTTCCTTTTGACTACTATCATCTAAAACTGGATAAAAATCTACAGATTTTCGTATTAAGTACTTTGTTAAGAAATATTAGCGTAATATATATTTATTTTCTTCACGATACGTAGATATCACATGCCAAAAAAGGAATTAGCAAAATAATAACAGTAACAAGGGTTATAAATGGAGTTGTATGTGTAATATCTTTTCCTTCGGCAAGCAGACTACAGATACGAGCTTTTACTTCATGGCTGACGATTTTCACCACGAGAACTCATTTTTCATATATGTCGTGGTCGCATATTTTCTACTTGTACTAATGATGATTGTTTGACATTTCGTACTTGATGATATGAACGTAATTTCAGCATTTAGTCTTCGCCCCATGTTTCCCCAAACTATATTCAGTAAGTTTTAACGTTGACTGTCAATATTTGTGTGCTTTATATTTTTGTGCTCAGTGCTCAGCTTTCGAACAGTTAGGAAATGAACTGGTGTCAAAGTTTCCTCGGTATTATTCTTACCATTCTTATAAATCAAAAATTTACCGTTGAGTGAGGTCTTTATTCCCATCAATACCATAGTTAAGACTACTTCTAGTAATGAAGTGATTTTCAAAAGCATGGTTTGGTTAGACCAATTATTTATTCCGAGCATCTTAACAAACTGCTGGTGATGCAATAAACTTCTAGTTTATACCGTTGTGAGCATAGCATTGCTACACTTTTGCTGAAGTCAATGTATTGCTTAGAAAAAGGATTTCCTTGTTTACTGCATGGAAGGTAATGGCGTTGTCAATGTATATGGTGCATGAAAGACCTTAGGGATATGCAAGCAAGCAAGCAAACATTTTAGTCTGATCTTTTAGTTTGAGTGGAGTCATCCTTATCATTATTGTTCTTATTTTATTAAGTATTTTTTAACATGTAATGTTTACGTACCGTTAAGAAAATAAATATTTATTATACTAATATTTCACAACGTATGTTGTCGATGTAGTATAACCAAATATGGAATCCTTATAATATCGAGTTTCAGTATTTCAAGTTTGAAGAGATAGAGACAGAGACCATTGAAATTTAATTTCAGTTAGTTATATATTTATATAGAATACCACAGTTAAAATATCTGATGGCAGCACTTGGAAAAGACTAATATCAACTTATTTCTGATCAAAATAAAAGAAACGACGATGACAGTTACAGGTGTGAGTGCTGATAGATTGTTTTGCATTGTCTTTCTCTTTGACTGCTCCTGACGATGAGATGGCGATGCTCAAACAGAACGTCCATTGTGTTTTGCATTTTGCATTAAGTGCAATTCTATTTTAAGAGTTTAGCACATTGAAAGGATTCCATTCATTACTACGTAATGCTTATCAAATGCATGCATCACAGGACATTTTTGTAATTCGTGTGAAATGAGGAGGATAAATACCTAATCCTTTGTCTGCTTCGTAGAAGAAGAAAGGATATGGCCTCACCGTTCAATGAAAGACTTTTTGTGGCAGCCACTGAATGTCATGAGAAACATGTTTTCATTTTACTTTAATTCATGTAAATTGAGTCGATTGGGCTTCTCATCGTAATAATATTCATCGGGGCTTTAGCAAAGGCCTTTTTCTGCAGATTCATGAGTTGACTAAGATAGTGGTCATGTGACCTTCAACAAACTCTCACTAATAGTAAGGAATTCAACATCAAAGTAGCACGTATGTCCAGAAAAGATGTCATTGTGCCATCTACACTCCTGCTAGTCATTATATCAAAGGTCTACCCATGAGTTTGTACAATACATCAGATTCTCCTTTGTGATGAGATTTTGATAAAAATAATTCAAATTCAATTACGGCCACCAATTGTTCTTGTGTAAGATATGATTCAAAGTTGACGCTTTTACTCTGTGTGAATCGTCGGGAAATTCATTATTTTTTTGCTCCCAATTTTAAAATCTAAAATGTCTTTTATTGTCCTTGTCATGTGCGTGCGTGCGCGTGTGTGTGTGTGTGTGTGTGTGTGTGTGTGTGTGTGTGTGTGTGTGTAAAATGGGTGGGAAGATGTGAGAGTGCGAGACAGTATCTCTCTCAATCAAATTTAAATCTTGATTAATTTCCAAATTTTTATCAATTTAACCCATGTTAACTTCATCTTAAAATGTTCTATTATTTCCCAATCAAATTCGTTTTTTATTTAATTGATTCGGCACGCTCTCTGTAAAACTGCCGAATGCAGCAGGATCTCAGCTCTCAACGAAGAGATAAAAACTCTTAATACTTACAATATTCTTTTGAAGATACCTACAATTCCCTTACCTAATCAAAAATCGAGAAATGTCAAAGATGTCCCTATAAAAGCGTCGTAGGTAAACCACTGAAAGGAGAAATTTTGATATCTTCTGCTCTTGTATCACGATGTAGACATAACTTCAGAGCTGTAGCTGAACTTAACCATCGATAAAACTCAACAGAATATTATTTCGAACAAGGAGATGTCGACATTGCTTTCTCCATTTAAATTCATCATTACAGTCAATCCAACGTTAATTCTTAAAATCTGTATTTCTTAATAGAATAAAATGCAATAGAAAATTTTATCTGCTTTATATATTCATTTTAACATTTATTAAATAATGTCCTTTTAGCAATCACTCAAATATAAATATCATGAAACTATTTCCAACACTAATACGTTGATTTTTAGACATTTGTTTCATTTTTGATTATTTATATCTTATTAACTATCACTTTTGTGGTAAGGAAATTAAATTCCTAAATAAAGTGATAATTAAAAAATCATTTTTAATTTAATACATAATCAGATTGTTAATATGTATTGGTTTATGCTTTATATTGTTGAATAAAATATTAAATAAAATTATAATTATTAGAAAAGAATTTCTTATTATACTACCATTTAGTTGAACTCTTACATGATCTGTTTTACTTCAGTATTAGAAATTTCAAAATAAAGTTAATTTATAAATGATATTTGTATAGTAATACATTATGAAATTTTGAAATATCTTACCTAAATTATCAAGGTTTTTATATAATTATCAAGGCTTGATACTTTATATCAATTTATATAAATTATCAAGGCTTGATACTTTATGTCCATTTATATCAATGTTATATAAATTATCAAGGCTTTTATATAATTATCAAGGCTTGATAAGTTATATAAACTTATATAACTTATCAAGACTTGCCTATTGATTATATTGTGCACATCTTACAAATTTTAGATTTAAGCAATAGTGAAAAGTTTAATCAGCATATAGTTCGAATGAATTTCTTTAGACAATTTCTCTTAAAATAATTAATAGATTTGAAAATCTATATTAAAATACTTTTCCAGTATTTAAATCTCACATCAATAAAAAAATTGAGAAATTTTGATTTAAAAAAAAAAAACTTTTTAATTCTTTTATAAGCTTAATACTGATCATTCGTAGACATATTTATCGTCATCTCAGATATAAACAATTATAATTATTTTTTTTCCAACAAATAATTCACAAAGAAACGAGCAGTTTATCGGAAAACTACGACTAATATTTGAAAATTATGGAAATAGCGTTAATATTATTAGTCTTTTTCAAAAACTAAAATTGACTAAACATCAATTATTTTATTCATTCCTTCACCAATATGACTTATATTTATTATTAATCTATTCAATATAAATCGAACACCTTCAATATTTTTTTTCTGAAAATGTTTCTTACAATTTGTAGTTAATGAATTATTTACCTTATTTTTAAAATATTTTTTGAAATTTAATGATAAAATATTATTTTTCATATCCATGATAAGAAAAAAATAGAAACTTTATCTAAAAATATTTTCAGGGGATTTTCTTTGAATAATTTTCAAAAAATTAGCTATAAAGTCATTGTTATTTGTGTCTCGTGTGAAAGTTACTTTTGTCAATGACGTTGTTCTTTGGATTTTCTGTGCTTAGTAGAAAGATTGGCGTTTCGATGCTGATTTAAATTTTGAGTCTTGTTATTATGATGACTTCATTACACAAAAACCATATTTGGCGATATTGAGCTGATAAATTTTGTAAGAGAAAGGAAAATAGTAACATAAACACATTATTTTAAAAAATTACTTTTTCAATCAGATATTATTAATGTATTAAATTTTACATTAAAGTAAAATTCTCAGAATGAATACTCTATTCGACGTTAACTCTTTGACTACATTATCTAAAACGGTACCTGTTTTATGTTGCAACAAAATGTTTACGGTATAATTTATAAAGCAATCTTCAGTAGAAAGCTTTGAAGCATATCCATTTCGATTACTGTAAATGAATTTCAAGTAATCTAGCGAACATAAACTATCTTTTCATTTTATTTTATAAGAATTCTTATTACGAACATATCAGATAATTATTTTGCAGCGATAAAAAAGCTTGATAGATCAAATGTTTTGATTAAGGCGATTTTGTCCTTTATCACGTGAAAGAAAACGTGATGTTTGATTTTCAGCATGACAGTATCATTTAGCTTTAAAGGTATCGCAACAAAGACTTATTGAATAAGAAAAGCATAAAAGAGTCGGCAAAACACTGTAGAAATTTTCATAAGAATCTTAACAGCTGCTCTTTTCCACAATTGTGTTTTTAGTGGGAAATCCTTGAGCCCAATGTTCCTATACTTATACAAATACAAATATTCGTGTTGTTCGTGTACTTCGCAAATAACAACATAACGGTTAGATTCTATTATCACCTCTTCAGGCAAGCACGACCTTGAGATTCGACGTCTGGGTAACCCGCGAGCAAAGGTTGTGGCATTAGGGAAGGCGCGAGGAAGACTTTCCTCCTTTCGTAAGATCAACATGGCAAAGACAATGACATATATTTAACTAAGGTACGCTACCTGTCAGAAATAGAAGAATGGCTTGGAAAAATGCCACTCTTGGAATTCCGCAGGAAATTCGCCTGTGTCTCTTCCGCGATGTTTATCATACGCGCCTCATCAGAATCTTCGAATGTTTCATTCATAAAAACAAGGCGGGCTTACTCAGTCTTTAGAAGTTGAAAATATAACATTCGATTTCTATTCGTGCTTGCAAAAGATTTTAGGAAGGAATTACTTGACTACTAGAATTTGTAACTGCTTAGTTAGTACATTATTTTAACTGTGTTTGTTTCATGTTTACCAAAATTAAATGTTTAAAACGAATTTTTCTTTACTTTTTTGATGAATAAGAGTTTTGAAATTGCGTGCATTTGTAGGGGAGAGATCAATGAAAAATACATTAGTTTGATATTTTTATAACTTAACAATCATTTAATTAATGTGATTAAATTTTAACTCCATACAAGTGGTGCCATATGGTTGTGCAATAGAGAATAAAAGAATTTCAAGATTTTATTATATTTATATTAAGGACATGTAAAGACAGGAGTAGTAGATGATTCTAATAAAAACTGGGGTTTTTTTAATAATTGCTCTGAAATAAAAGTGCGCTAAAAATTGTTTTTACTCAATTTTTTCATGAGTTTTAAACTTGTAACTATATTTTTACATTGCTCAATATATATTACAATTTTTTTTTTCTGCTTGGAAATAAAAATGTCTTTAATGCAGATAGTCATCATATATATAATTAAACTTTACAATGAAAAATTTAAACAAAAGCTTTCTGGAAATAATTTTAAAAACTTATGCAGTTTCGTACAAAATTACCATCCGCATCGATGTCTTTCATTCCAGTATTGTACGGTTATAATACGGTATTTTTTCTTTATTAATCTTTATAAAATGTTACAAATATGTTAAAATTTATTAAGATATTTTTAATATTATTAACTGTACACGTATAACGATGATCCTAATATAAGTAGGGCAATTGAAAGGTGTTGAATTAAAAGTCCGAGATTTATTGATTATTGAGTTGCGCTTAATCCATAATGTAAAAATATCTATATATTTTGCCTCCTAAAACTTTACAAAAAATTTAGAATTTCAAGATATTGTAATTAGGTATTAAATATAATGGTACAGATATAACGTTTTGTAAAAATAAATTAGTTTTTAAATTAAAGAAATTTAAATTTAAAAAAATCTTTTTCTTTGGAGATTTCTTTTTTTTTTCTCAAAAAAACTTTTTATGGTTTGGTAATACAACTAGTTAAAAAATAATAATAATTTTCTTGATTTGTATGGAGACATATTGCTGGATTTTCCGTTAAAATAAATTTTTTCCAATATTTTTTATACATAAAAATGAAAAACATATCGCTAAACAGAATATTATAGTATTCCTGAACTCCACGTACAAACTTCAAGGAATGATTGTCCTCGTCAATTCAACTTCTACAACAAAACGTTGAGATGCTAGCTTCAACCACTTGTTTAGTTATATTAATATGACGAGGACGGCACCTGAGATAGCACTTTCCACACCACACCAGAGGGAGGACCTTTGGCCCTGAAGGATTTATCGTGAAACAGACACACTGAAACAAGGGTTCTTCTATGGGATCGGGTCTCGCTTCTGAAACCCTACGGCTCATGAGCCAAGATCTTAATACCAGGTCACCGCGGCCCCTGTACAACCGCTTGCAAGGCTTCCTTGTGAACATGTTAAGTAAAAGGCAGCATCTATATTCAAATCAAATTTAATGTGTTACAAATTCACAATAACACGACAACACAGCTACAATAATAACGAGTGAAGCGTGTATTGCTTTATATGGGTAATCATTTGAAAACCCAAACTTTAAGGATATGCTTGAGTATTCCAAAGATGTACTCAAGTACTCAATTCCTTAAGTGTTGATACTATGTCGTACTTGCGATTATCTGCCATATAGGGTTCTACTTGAATTGTTATTACAATTGTAATTTTGAATTGTAGAGAAATTGTATTCCATTAATTGGAATATAAGCCAACCT
>JAOUZG010034401.1:888569-891069 GCA_026289955.1 Argiope argentata | reverse complement strand
AAAAAAAATTCTAATCTGTATTGCGTGACCCCAACTGGCGTAGAAAATTGACGCATTTTCCGTTTCCTCAATTGGTGTTAAAAATGCAAAGTTAGTATAATTTTTTGATCAATTACTTAAAGTAATTGTAATTGCAAGGCCGGGATAGCCTGATTTGTAGAGCGTTGGAAGCGCATCCCTTGGGCTCCAGTTTTAATCTGCCACCCGAAGACTCCCGTGTGCGTGGTGGCTGACACAATGTTAAATATGCGGGGTCACAAAGTCCTCCATGTCGAGAGTAATACCACTAGGGGTACTTGGTTAGAGGTGATTATCCGCTGTTCCAGATCTTAAATGCGGTCTGTGGATGAATGAATGAAATGCGTGAATGAAGTCTGCCACGTAAAAACTTTTTGTGACGTATGTCAGTTAGAAGTTAGACTTCTTCCCTTAGATGCTCAGGGGTCATATCCTAAGAAGCTTCTGTACCCCTTCTTACGTTGTAACATGAAATACTAGAACAACAACAACAACTGCAATTATTTAATAAAAAGTAACTAAAACGAAAAATTTCTTTATTAACTTAAGTAGGAAATAATTTTAAAAAAATTGTTTTTTTTATAACTGGTTTTTTTTCAAAATGTAATTGTGTAGGAATATAGAAACAATTTTCTTATATACTCCTGAAGTTCGGTTTTTAATTGAAACTCTCCTAATGAAGGAGGAATTCTGTACAATCAAAAGAATCCAGACAAATTTTAGTCACTGTATTAAAAATCCGTTTGAGCTCTTCAAATATGGTACTTTAGTCAGTCCTTTCTTGTTTATTTTGCAACTCTCGAACTAAGTATTGAATCCTGTGTCGCTTGTTGTAAGAACTAGTAAAGTGCCTAATAGATCATTTGTTGACTTTGGCTCGTTCTCACAATTATTTTTAGCTAAAGGAGAAAGGTGAGAGAAAAACTATCAGAACTTAAAGGACGCGCTTGTGGCTTGACTGAGATCACTTAAAAGTAATTTACCGACACAATCTCAGATTATATCTAGGATTAAAGTCCCAATTTAATTATTGTTTCGTAAGAGATATTTAATCATTTTTATTCTGATAAATGTGATTTCATTTAATTATTAGAATCTGCTTTTGAAAAAGCTTTGTAGACCTGTGATCATAATATTCTCTTCAAAGTTCATCTTGAAAATCAAAACAAAATGATATCGTTTATGAGTAAAATACTAGATTACAAATCTTTGTGAAATTAAAATTAGTTTATTTTCATTCCTTCTAAAGATTAATGATTTTAAGGTGTTGATAATTCGCTTTGTCACGACCCATGTTATTTTGGATGAAGAATTGGTGATGTCTGCAAAAGTGCAAGGGTGAAAAAAATGAAGATCTCTAATGTCTTCAAGTCAACAAAACATCAGAATGCTCGCCAAAGAGAGGCTTGCGAAAAAAACTGTGACTTTTTTTTTCTCGAACAATTCCCACTTTCAAATATTGCGCTTTTAACTATTTTAACTTGAGTTTTCATACATATAACTTGTTGAAGTTCATTTCAATTCTTTGGTTTCTGAAGTCTATAATTTGTTCAGAAATTTTAAATCAATTAGGAATTTTAAATTTGCGAAATATATGTGCACAAAATATGGTAAATAGTTTCAGAATGAAAGCAGAGAAAAACCGGAATTCATACTAGCATGAAATTTGCAACTCCTTATTTTTTATTTCATCGTAATTCGATATCAGATATCAAAGGGATTTTGTTTCTTGCTAGTTTCATGTAGAAGATGCTGAATAATTTCTTTTCCAAAATAAACAAATATTAATTGTCACCAAAAGAGAAATAAACAATAGCTCTTCGATAATAAAAATGTTGGTATATGTATAATCCAACTTTCATGTAATCTTAGAAGAACTATTCACGTAAGCTTAGAAAAGCTATTATATAAGAAGAGAAAATATCTTTGTGTTAAATATTAATTTCCGGTCGATATCTTGATTGAATTCGTAACTGATTGAGTCAAAACACGCACACACACGTGTAAGGGTGAAGGAGAGAGAGACAGACTTTTGAGTCTTTAAGAGATTCCGTCCCTTGTAGCATCCCCTTTATTCCATCCCGGGTGGCATAATTTTCACACAATCAAGAAGCGGCGAACAATATGCGTCAGTCCATAACACACAGGAGAATAACAAACAAGCGAAAAGAGAACGAAATATTTTTCTCTAGCGATTTTATGCTATGAGACTTTGTTAAGGATTCTTTCACAGGAGTAGACATAGAAAAAGGAAATAAAGGTACCTCTTAAAAGAATTTATCTAGCTTGAAATTTTTTTATCCTATTACTTAGAGCATGGGAAAGTGGGGATTAAAGCAGTTTCATTGAGCTCGTTTAGCATTAATTAAATGAAAAGGGTGGAATCTGAGAAGGAAATAAGAGAACATTTTAGAATTCAGATATCTAGGATAGATAAAACTGAAGAAATTAATTAGAATTTAATGCACACACACACACACAC
>JAOUZG010034401.1:801294-872668 GCA_026289955.1 Argiope argentata | reverse complement strand
CACATAGGAATATCTAGGTTGAGGAGTATCTGGAAAGTGAAGATATTCATCAAATGGATTGGCCAGTCAAATCTCCTGGCCTTAACTCCATTGAGCATACTTGAGATGCTCTTGGAAGGGCTGTTGCAATACGCCACTCCCCACCCAGAACCATTCTGGAGTTAAAAACTGTTCTGGTGGAAGAGTGGGTGGGTCTTCCACAAGTACTCCTTAGTTCTCTCATTAACAGTATGCATACACGTTGCGCATGCTGTGTATCTGTCAGAGGTGACCACACGCCATACTAGAGGCGACCACATATCATACAAGCCTCACTTTCATTGCCATCTTTCATCATGAACTTCAGTCCACATTGGACTGTTGACAATAACTCTTGCCAATGAATAGCACATTAATTTTTGCTTTGCACACATTATTGTCATACTGTAAGTCATATCCATACCAAATTTCATTAATTTTTGTCCAGTATTTCTCGTGATATTAGAGAAAATGCCTTCCATCTCTTAATTTTTTTCATCAGTGTGGTCGGAAGATAGCTTACAGAATTTCATTGATTTGAATCAGTGAGCTCACATGCATTCGAAAATGCAGACAGAAAGACAGTCAATCATTTGATAGGTTTGTTCAAAATTCGATAAATATCTATATTTTAGATGCTAAACTTAACTCTTGAATTTTATCTACCTAGTTCTTCATTGTGTAATTACAAATCCCCCTTGTATTGAAACACCCACAAAGACAAACTTCCCGTTAGTGGATTTTACTCAAAATTTGATAGAAAGCCCCAAATTTGATCATAGAGTCAGCATATCAAATTTTTATCCATCTAGCTATATCTCAAAGCGTTTTTTAGTTATCGTGTTCACAGTCAGACACAAAATGACAAAAATGTGTTTTTCGAAAGAGCGATTTGAAAGCAGAAGATTCATAAAAACCAGATTTTTAAACAACCAAAAAAGAAATTATGAAAAGATGAAAAAAATTGCATAATTCAAATTCACTGACTTTTTGTTGTAAAAGACAAACTGTAAATTAAAAAACATGCATTATTAAAAAAATATTAATATAGTAAAATGTGTATTAAATATTTATCAAATCGCCTTTCCTTACTGACCAAACTCCTCTTGCAATACCACTTTTTAATCTTGATTAAAATGTAAAAATAGTTTTTTCCCTTAGATATGTGTACTGTAAACATCCACTGCATACTTCAATTATGATTTTTTTATGTATTTTTATAAAAGCTAGAAAATATATAAATCCAAATCAACATGAAATTTAAATTTAAAGTAAACACATATCGATACAAAATTGTACAAATGGAACAATTTTCTATCTTTAGAAGTACGAATGTAAAAATTACTTGTTCAATTCGTGGTATTTTATTATTATCATATCAGAACATGATGTTGATTTAGGGATGAGATTTTTGGAATCAACAAAAATCCGTAGGCGTATGAAATGAAATGAAATAAATAGGAATATGGAAATAGAAATAATATGAAAAGAAATAAATAGGAAATGTGATATTTTTTAAACAGTAAATGTGAGACAAAGTTTTTTGGATCATTTGCAATACTAAAACGAATAATTCAATGAAGCCATTAAAATGAATAAAAATATAATTTAACTTGCACGAGCACGTGGAGCTTGGCCGTTCAAGAAATTTTGTTCTGACATGATGCATTGAAATATTCATAGCAGATTTCATTTTAATCTTCTTTTTTTTATATTGTCACTGATATGGGTTTTGAGTAAATAGTCTAGACATAATGTGAATCTTCACAATTCACATCACAACTGAAATGCTTACATTTGGCTTAGGAAAAAACATGAAATACCTACTGTTTATACTCATTAGCACTTATGTTTTACAAATGATTGGAAGCGAATTTCATTGATTTTGACAACTGAAAATTTACCATAAAATTCCGTTTCTATTTGCTCTTTATCTTTAAAGGATTTTCCCTTTGTATAAATCCCAAAAGCATTTGTATGGAATACAATAGCATTCAAAGTTTTCATTCGATCTGTAATGACGTGTTGATTCTAATTTTGAACATGAACTCTATTATCTTGATGCAAAGAATAAGTCCTTTCTTTGGCGTTACTTTTAATAAACCACAACCATCTGGCATGTCGTCACAATTCATTAAGACAAATTTAATTACATATGTCGAATGGCATATAACCTTAAACTGAGCTTGCAAAGAGGTATATTATTTTTCTATTTGCAAGATGCGTTATTGATTCCAAAATTAAATTGGTTTGGCGCATTTGGCGTGAATCACTTGAACTACACAAAATGGTTCCTAATTTATTTATTTTTTATTTCAAAATCCGCCTTATTCTTCAAATATAATATTTTTCATAAGCAGTCTAACAAAAATTGCTTTTAAAAAATTTTAACATTATAATTTAGTAGTTGAATGTATGGTAATATGTAGGTTGAATGTTATCTGTAACACTTGCGATAGACTGATATCAGCATTGTAAAGATGGTTCGAAACGCTTTGCTTGGTAGATTGTTGAAGAAAACACGACCAAATTCAGTAGATAATTACATTTTCTATGTAGATTTTCACAAAAAAAAGCTTTACTTTCACACAAAAAAAGTTTTTTTTTAATTTAAAACTTAACTTAAATTTTTCACAATAGATTCAAAACGTATTATCATATAAAAATTATTTTCATACTACAGGGTAAAAAAACTTTTAAAAAAAAATTGTTTTTTGGGAAAAACAATGAGTTCTGTTTTTTCGTTCGTTTTCTTAATTTTTCACTTACTTTTCTTAATTTTTATGTAAATGATGTTTTAGTTTCACTTATAACAACGTTTTTCATCGTTTTAATTATTGAAACCTTTCCCTCATACCAACATTGGGGCAGCATAAAATTCTATTCCATTGGTGTAAATACACTTTTTTTTATCATTTACTACAGCCTTTCAATTAAAAATAAGTTTAAAAACTAAATAAAGATTAAGGAATGAAGATTGAAATAATAGCATTAAACCAGAAATTGGAATTTCATTTAACTTTTTTATCATATAAATTCCAAAAGTTATTTATTAGTTAAATTTTCATCAAAGTAATAGTAAATTATTAGTTAAATTTTCATAATTAAAGTTGTTTTATTTTAAATTATAAATTCAGAGATCATGCATATCTAGGCATTTTATAGAAAAAAAACAGTTTCGTTCTATCAGGAGGATGGAAAAGAACGCTTGGCGGACAAAGCGTTCGTAGATTTATTTCACCTTTCAAAGCCGAACATAATGAAATGAAGAACGCTGAAATCATGATTAAAACGGTACTTACGTATTAGACCGTCTTCGCCAACTGTCGCCAACGGTTTAGTAACTCATTGGTGACCAACAAAATGGCAGACGATAGTTAAGGTTTGGACATTTTTATAAATAGCGGCGGTTTTTTACCTTCAAATTTGGTGATAAAGATGTACGGTCTAATACGTAAGTATCATTAAAATTCTATTTACACTTGCTAAGCCACTAACAAAAAAAATCATATTAAGCTTAAAATTTTCTTTTTGTGTGCCTACAAGAAAATTCTTGAATAAAAGTACATATATTTAAACGCCCCCTTCCCTCTAATCCATAAATATGCAAACATTGTACTGTTCTTACATAATAAATATATAAGTTAGTTTGTTCGTAAATAAAAGCATTTTTAGAATGGTTTTTAAGGTAGTAGGCTAATCGCCTTATTTTTATTGGATTGGATTGGATGTGGCGATTTCCTGGCTCGAAACGCCTTATTTTGAAGCACCCTGCTCACCATTTTTTTAGTCTCACTTTTTCAATGTCCTATTAAAGAAAAAGTGGATGTTCTCAAAACATACAAACATGATAATGATGAAAACTGATGAAAAAATGTGTGTTCTAAACTATATTTGTTTTGCCTACCGTTATATATACTACGTCACTGAGTAAAACAAAATTATAGTCACTCTTTCCCCCTTTTCTCTTCTAAATCTTCGACAACAAAACACCGAGTTTCCCAGTAGCACCAATGCAACCGGATATAAACAACATAAAACTCTTTCCCGAGCGAACGGGGACTGCCAAGCGGGCCGAATGCCAAAATAGTTTGGCTTAGGTGACCCCTTCGTGGAACGATTGTCGAGCGGACCGCCTGTTTGCTGAGGCAGCCGAAGTCGTTGCCAATGACAATGGAAAAGCTGCTATTTCGATCTATGCAAAAAACCCTGCCGATGCTCTTTTCAGATGCCATTCTTCATTGAACATCTGAAATCTCCGAACAGCGATCGCTTTGTTACGTGATTGAGATCCGTAAAAGAGGATATCTCATTGGAGAAATGTTCATGCTTTTGTTAGCCTTTCTCCTTTTTTTCAAGAAGGGCAAATTTAATAATCCTTTAGTAAAAAAACTAAATTGTTCTAAATATGTAAAGAGAGTTTTTATCATTCATTTTTTTGATACGTGACCGTCTTCTAATCTCCAACTCTTGTATGCTCACAACAACACTGTTCTAATATTTTCAGCAATTGATTTTCAGTCAATAAATTTATATAATTAAATTTTGATTCCATTTTATTTAACAAATTATTTTGAATATTGAAAAATATTTATAATAGTGACATACTGGAAAACAAAAAAGTAAGCTAAATAAGAAGAAATGCTTCCTTCTAATACATGAATAAATATATTTTGGAAACTGAATAAATTTCCGCGTTTTTTTTAAATACTACATTTTTAAATATATATTCTTTTTATAGTTTTTCCCCTTTTTGTTCCTGAAGAATTCCATGTTCCCATAAAGGGCAATGAGGAATCTGTTCCGTTTCTTTGTTACCTAAATGTCATAAATCTTGGCAAAGAAAACTTTTAAGCAAAATTTTAACATTAAATCTTACGTCAAATTTAGTAGATGAATTAAAAACACACATCAATTATTAAATAAAAGTTTTTAAAATTTTGTTGAAATTAATAAACAATGTATTTAAATATAAATTTTAAAAAACACGAAGAATTTAATTAAATATGAAATTTTAAAAAGGACATAGACGTAAATCTTATACCTGTGCATATTCAACCCGTCAACTTTTCAGCATCACTCTACATTTAGTCATTGAATAAAACGTTAGGTAATAAATTCTAAACTTACGCTTATACATATTACGCATAACATTACTATATTTTAATCTAATTTAAGTCTTAATTTAATTTTTTTTAATTTTTATCTTAATTTCATATTTTTATCATATTTAGCTTATATTCACTTCATTATAAAATGGTCCCTAATTTCTGGATTCAGTTCTATTTTTTATTTAATTACTTTTAAACTGCGCTGTTTAAGCCTGAAAATATCAGCAGATTTCAACAATTTTCCCACGCTCCGAGTGAAGGGATAAATTCCCTTAATGAGTAGCTATATATATATACAGGATGTCTTTCAAGATCGTATTTTTGTACATGGTTCCAAATTAACCATGTAAAAAAGATTATTTCATTGAGTATTTCATTACGTAGTCATAACATGCTAGTTCAAAAATGTTATGCAAATCTTTTTAATATCAGTTCTTTTTCCTTACTGAAGTACAAATATAAACATTTTTTTCTTGGAACACGATATGAAAAATTAGACTGTTTAAAAGACAAAGTTATATTTAAGCAGTAAATCTTTTTTTTTTCTCAATCTTCGCGTTAAGTTCCCCATCAAATAAACTATGAGTGACACAAGGACTTAGTTGTCGTGTGGTTGATTAGCCAGCGCCTATTCGAAGCCTTCAACATTTACATTTTATGACAATGTCCTCCACTGCAGCTGTATCGGAAACAAGCGACTGTATCCAAGAGAGAGATACGACACCGACCGAACGTGGGCTCGCTGACTGTTTATTCCGGGAAAATGCGATTAAGAGAAACATGGGAACTGTTGACCCTGAATCTTATTAAATTTAATACACCCAGAAGAAAAAGAGGTAGACGTTCGAATCAATGGATTCTTTGTTTCTGGTTACCATCGCTCTATCGGGCGAATGTCGGTGCGATAAGGTTTAATGAGCGAAAACGTGTCGATTAGGCCAGATTCTCATCGCATTTCGATCAAATCAAGCGATAAGAAAGAGCGGGAGCTATTTTGAAATGGGCCACTTGTACATTTCGAAATGTGGAATTATTAAGAAAAATACACAAAGGAAAGGAAAAGTGATAGGCTCATAGGGATATTTCAGGTCTGAAAATGCAAAATCATAGCGTCTGAAAAGGGATAAATTTTTCAAAAGAGCAAAGATTTTGAAATTCACAGGTTTTTTTTGCATATTTGTAATAATTTCATTTATGTGATCATTTACAAAAAAACCCTGTATGCATAACTTTTTTGTGTAATATTTATCTATTCTATTTAATTTCCTTTAAAATATCTTAACTGGAATCAAAATAAGATGTAATTGCTTCAACTAATCAATGCATGTTTGATTAAGTAGTAGGTCGCTCACTTGTGCTGCAGGGCTTTGGCACATTGTAAGCTTATTCTCATGCAAGAACATGATATTGTTTTGTTAGGAGGTTTTGAAAAATGTAATACAATGAATAACTGAAGATTGATATCGCGTAGACAATGCATAAAGCATAAATGCCAATGTTCATCAACATCTTTTAATCGCATATATGTTTTGCTGCTTTTACCAGTCTTGCATTGTTATTATGTTCGCTTCTTTGACAGCAGATGCGTTTTTAAACGGTTGACCCGCTTTTATCAGTATTGCTTTATTATTACGTATGCTTCTTTGACAGCAGATGCGTTTTTAAAAGGTTGACGTAGAACTATGACATCATAGTTGTTATTTCATCTCAAAATCGGTCGCGATCCCAAACTTTATTTGCCAGCTAGAAAAATTAAAAAATAAGGTTTAAAAAAATTATCATTATATATATATGCGTATATAGACAGAGGGAGGGGGGATAGAGACCAATAAAGAAGTCTCGTGATTGTTTCCAGCCGGTTTAAACTTGTTGATGTCTTAAATTAATTAATACGAATAATGACTAAAAAATAATAATATTCTCCCAAAAACTTGGAATATGTGATCGTAGATTTCATTTTTAATCATTTTTATCGAATCTACTCACTATTTCACTGTGAGAGTTCGATGATCAAAAAACATTGGGGAAAATGCAACAAAAATGTAAAATAGGAAACGCAAGTCAGGGTGATTCGTCACATAGTTCATGAGTTCCCAACTGACTGATTGATTTAAAGAAAAAGGAAACCCTTGACTTTCTTGGAATTTAGAGGCGCTAGAGCTGCAATCACAGCAAACAAGTTTAAAATGCTTTTTTATTACTATCCTTCTTTTTTTTCGGTTTCTTTTGTTCGTTATTTGAAGCTCTTGAGTATTGGTTTCGATTCCTTTGATCTTGACAGAAACAAGTCTGCTTTATTGAACACTTATTTTGTTTTGATAGAGCGTATTCTTCGAAAAGAAAGTACATGGTAATCTTTTAAAACGTTACTCAAACGATAATTTTTATGAGGGATCAATTATTTTTAACCATTACAAATAAAAAAAAACAATGAAAGATGCATATCATTGACAAGATATTTTATTTAATATTTACTTTTGGGTAAGCATGTTGGATCTGACTGGGCGAAATCTGAAGTGTGTAAAGGAAAGGATGCGTGACACCTTTTTCTATTAAATTATCGCTTCAAAAATCCCATAATTTTCTACTTACAAAACTGCAATGAATTAATATTAAATAATTAATAATTGCAATTTAATATGTTTAAAATACTGCATATTTCAAATAATTATATGAAATTAAATTATGGATAAAGATCTTTGATAACAATTTCTTGATACATATTTTTTTCGACATTGGTGATTTCTAAACAAAAAAATCTAATTACGAATAGTTACGCTTATATAATTGTTGTTGTTGTTACTTATGGCACTTGCCATATTGGACAAGCGTCCCGCTTATACAGCAGCAGATTTAAGCTGAAAGGAACGTCTCTTGTTTTTGAAGTAGCGCCAACTAGGGCCAGGAGTACGACTTAGCTACACACTCACCACATTCACTTGCGCAACCCCTTTTCACAGAGGGGGTGGGCACATTCACACATCTCATAGATAGCACACAGAATAACAGCAATGCCCGAACCCGGGACTCTCAGAACACGAGACAGATGCGCTACCTCTGTGTCAGAAAGCCGGCGCACAAATTCCTTTAACCTCCTAAATAGATCCTATATGTGACATTTATAATTATTTCAACCCTTTAATGGCATAAAATATGTTTAAGATGTTTCTGATGACCGTTGATTTGACTTTATTATTTAGCTGGTTATCAAAATAAATTTAGAAATAAAAAAAATGTAAATTCATTGTTTGTGGAAAGGTTAAAATACTTTAGCTTTTTTCAAAATTTTAGAACTCATGTCAAGATAAAATATTTCCGATAATTCTTCATCCGAAATCTGAAATTTTAAGACTTGTAAACGCTTTTTTCTTCTTATTTCTATCATAATCGTTTTTATTATTTTAACGAATTCATAAATCAAATAAATAATAAAATTGGAATTGAAATTCATTTGAGTTAAATATCCATTTTATTAAAAAAATTAATATCCGTAATAAAAAAATACAGTCACCACTTTTGATAGTAAAATATGCAAATAAAAAAATTCAAGAATTTTAAACTGTTTTGAGGTTTAAAACCTTAAGAAAGTCAATAAATATGTGTGTATGTGTGTGTTTGTATGTGTGTATATTGTGAAGAAATGGTAAATTTGTCCAAAAGTAAATAAATAACAAGTAAACTTTCTATCAAGTTAAAAATAAAGAAAAAATGGCTAGAGTTTTCATTAAAAAAAAAGAGTTGCCGGAAATCATGGCATTAAGAATAAATTATTTAATGTATTTATAAAATGAAGCAAAGTACTTGTATAAATTAGAAAAATTCAGTAAAAGCTTTCACGTGGATTAAGTTGAGATCATCAAAATGATCACTTTTATTTTATTATGCTGCAGAAATCAATTTTGCGAAACCATATTTTTAGGATTTATGGCGAAAAAAACATTATTTTGCTTACATTTTTAGTATTTAAAATCCTAATTAATTTTTAATTGATTTTTTAATTAATTAGAAATCCACATTCCTACCCTGCAAAATAAATCTGTATCGAATTTGTCGTATCTAGATTAAACTGTCTATATTGTAGAGAGCATCAGCATACACATATAGATACACGTCTCTTCTTTTCTTTATTAGTTGATATAGAGATGTGGTATTTATAAATATACTATACTGTGCAAAAAATATTTTTTCTGCATTATTTTCTGTTGTTTTAAAACTTAACTTTTGGATGACAATATCAATAACTATACAAGTCGAAAATTAAGTCCATATAAATAAAATAACAATCAAACTGCTTTATAAAAATGAGGCCTTATTCAAAATTATTAACTGAATTTAATTTGAAATAGGTGTTTTTTATAAAGCTATTTTATTACAGCATTATAATTTTTGAAAGCATGAAAAAATAGAAAACAATTTGGGGGTTCTGAAAAAGGATAAAAACCTAAATGAAGGAATTTTTGAGAATTATTCCACATTCCAAATTTTTTAATGTTCTTAATTTTAACTTCCAATAATATTTTTTATTTAAAATTCTTAAATGTAATGCCTCTTTTAATTTTTCTTATTTGTATTCTTTGCAGGTTACTTTTGGGAGCCCTTCGGAAGGTGAACTTTTCAAAGGAGATATTATCCTGAGGATTCGGGATATAGATGCACCTCAGCTGTCCCACCAGAAAGCCACCGACCTCATCGTGAAGGCCGGCAGCACGCTCAAATTGGTTGTAGCTCGGTAAGCTATTCATTTTCTTTTATTCTTTATGTTAACTCTAAAATTAACTTAGAAATTCCCTAGTTACAACTTAACTACACCGAAAACAAATGAAGAGATTCAGCTCCTTGAGAACTAAATTGAAAGAACCTGCATATTCCGTTAAAAGGAGATAAGCATCGTGTTTTATAAAAACTGAAAATAACTGTTTGAGAAATGTGGAATTCATTTGTCTTAATACAATCCTTAGTGCAGATTAAAGGACCGTGGTGGCCTGATGGTAAGGTCTCGGTGTGTAGGTCTTAGGGTTTCAGCTTCCACCGAAGAACCGTCGTGTAACCGTCTGTTGCACGTTAAATCCGTCAAACCGAACGTCCGCCTGCTGGTTTGGTGTTGAGAGGGAGTGCCAACTCAGGTTTCGTCCTCTTCATTTGACTGCATCTCAAATTTACGAGGTCGTGTTGCTTACAACGGGTCGTTAATAAAACTAAACTAAATTAATTATCTAGGAAAGAAAGAGTTGAAAACTGTCTAAGCTATTGTTAATTCGGGTCATTTTATCTTTTTATAAGCTTCAAAAAAGTAGAAAAAAGCTCTGGAAGACAGAACAATAACATACACACGAATATATTCTTTGAATGCGTGGCAATGAGGGCGAGTATAAATCCAAGGACCTAAATGATGAAAAATATTTTTGTAAAATATACTTTAAAATATTTTTTTAATTAAAGGGAAATTATTTGAAATTAAATTTAGAGCCATTGAAAGCAAAGAGGGCAATTTTAAAGATATTTATTTTTACAAGTTCTATTCATTCATCATTTTTGCTATGACGTCCGAAAAAAAAGGTTCATGATAATTTGCATGCAAAACAAATGCTCCGAATACTAAAATGTATGTTAATACAAGTTTGTAGCCATTATAAATGAAAGAGAAACGAAGAGTTTTTATATTATAAAGAATGTCCTAAAACTAATTCAAAATTTGAATTTGCCACCATTTATGCAATAAAGTGTTGGCAACCTTATTAAAAAATTATTTTACAGCTGATAGAGTTAGCAAAAATAGTGCTTGAACGATTGAAAAATTTGTTTTCATTGTTGAACAATATTTCAAAAATAACGGAAACCTGTCGGCCACAGTTTGAAAAGTTGATAATTGCTGTTACGAGCTTATTTAATGTCAAATGTCTATGCATTGAAGGAGAAAACTCAACGCTGCACCAACGAAATTTAGCTACATTTCTGAAAAATGGTGATGGAAAGTTTTAAAAAAGTGCTTAAGTGTCTGCAAAGCCATGGAAGTCATTTGTCATATGTGTTATTCCATACAATAACCTTATTATGTTTCCTTTATGACTCAATAAAAATTATAACAATATTAAATATAACAAAGAAAAAAATGTTTTCTAAATTTAATTCTAGTTTAGTGTTAACACATCATTTTATCGCTCAATGTTCAATTTTTACTAACCTTAAACTATTAAATGTCAAATTGGTAATGCCCACACTCTCACGTATACAAAGATCTCAATTGCAAAAGTGGAGACAAATAAGGTTTGGCGTGTTCCTCAGGATAACTCCTGGCACTTTAGAGATTGTCCTGGAGGGCACTGTGATAGAAAACAAAGTACAGCCCTCTCTCGATTCATCAGCGGACATATTAAAGGCCTCACTTTTCACCAGGGACAAAAGTATTCCCCGGACTGCCATTGGTGTAAGAGCGCTCCAGCTTATCCCACCCACATCTTAAACTGTCTAAATTTTACAAAGCATGATATACTCAAAGACTCAGTTCTATTTATGGACTTTTTGGAAGCATTGAGTTTTATGGAGACGGTCTAGTACTGCTGGGCCATCTGGGATTAGTAACAATACAACATTTATTTTTAATAGGATTGCCCTAACTGCATGCGTGGTATCAAATTCGTATCTTGTGTTAATTTTGGGAAACCCTTTAGAAACCCAAAATGTAGAAATAATTTTTTTGAAATTGGGCCTGCAAATATTTTTAAGTACAAAGAAAGCTATAATGAAGATTTTGAGATTATTAATTGAACAGTTTCTCGGAAAAAGTCTTTTCCGCTTACAGAAAAGGTTTTTATTATGTTTCGCCAAATATTAAACACTTGAATTTCTTCCATTGTTGAAAGCTAAGAAAGAAGAATTCTATTCAATATTTGTGTAGCTTGTATGAGAGATAAGGCTATGAAGTTATTCGTGTCAAAAAAAATTAGAATATAGATAAACTAGAAATTCGCAGTTTTAATAGCACTGTGATGTATGTATCTGTGTATCAAAAAATACAGATTTGATATCTGATTATTTCATGGAATCCTAGAGTTAAAATAATATTTAAGTATTTTTATCGAAATCAAATTTAACCAATGTCCTCAGCAAACCAGCTGATCATCAAAGATGGATGGTTGTAAAATAAAATGTCAAATGAAACATAAAACTTGAGAAATTCAAAGCTTTTTACTAAAATATGTAAAAAAATATAGCTGTTTTTTAAATGAATACATCATAGGAGGATGAAATTTTCGAGTGAATTGAACTTTTAAAATAACTAATTACAATCTCTGAAATATAAACATATTTAATTATAAAAAGCAGTTCATAAATGGAAAAAAATAATAATTCTCAACAAAATTTTGCTTTGACATCAAAATATTGAAAAAATTCCATTTCGAGATGATATTTTGAATTTATATTAATAAGAAGTAAGTCGATGTTTCAATTGAGCGAATACCACAGATATTTATTATAGAAATCCAATGCTTCATTCAGAATATGAGCTTTAAAAATGCATTCAAGTTGCTTTAAATTTCATTAACTTAATAGTAAAATAAAATGAAATGGAAGAACAGCTAAGAAAAATTTATTTTGACCTCGAATCAGCGAAAAAAAATGAATTCTGGACGATATTTGGACTTCACGCCAATAAGAAATAAGATGACGCTCGAATTAAATAAATTTCATTAACTTTTTTTTATTTTAAAAATCCAATACTTCATTCAGAATATGAAATTTATAAATAAACTGCTTTAAATTTCCCTGATTTCACCATAGAATTTAAAAAAATGGGAGAACGGCTAAGAAAATCTTTAAAGAGCTATCTCTAAAATCTGAGAAGCAAATTCTAAGAAAACACGCTCTATTTTCGAATTCCGGGTTTTCGGAAGTTTCTGACGGATGGCAAAATGATTTATTTCCGGCAAAATTTGTCTTCTCTCGTTCTGTCAGTTAGAGAGTTTCGAAACGATCTAAAAATATTCCTTTCCTGAAACAACGCTGCGTCATTTTGAAATCCCTCAAACTGAAATAATTGTTTGCGAAGGTATGCTAATTGAAAAAAAAATACAACGACTTTTCTAGAAGAATAAGGAACAAAGGAGGTGAACAAGTTTGCTTTTAAAACGCATTTGAAGCGAAAACTCCTTTTCGACCGAAAGTAAAATTAAGTTGGATGTGAAACAAATTTATCCAGCTTTTTATGCTATTCAAAGCATTTTTTAAATATCTGTTTAGACCACTACTAAATAAGTGTGAGATTCTAATTCTGTATTGGAGGGTAGTCTAACGAAATAAAATAGTTTGAGTCATTAATCTATTCATCAATATTTGTGCTAAAATGATGAGTTTTAAAGAAAAATTTAATTAAAAGGAACGAAAAAGGTTTACTTTGTACCTTATAACTACAATATTAAACGCACCATTCATCAGTGGTTTAACAGATACATCCTTGAGGTACATAATAAAGTGCTGTTGGATCCCCCAAGGAAATAAAAGGAGGGAAAATACAATATATATATATATGATTTCTAAAGAGTTCAACAAGTAAATATTTGCTAAACACTAAGCGAATTCTTATAAAAAAATTTATGTTCATTGAAGTGAGTACATTTAATACATTTGAAAATAGGAGGTATAAATTTTTTTCTATCGTAATTGAATACGACCTTGAAGCTATTCCCAACAAAAATGACTTCAGGGACATCTAGATCCTTTCGAATAGACGTATCTCCCTTCAACACTTACACAATTAAATCACAGTCGGAGATAAAACAAGTATTTCTATCCTTCTCAAACTCGGGATTATTTCTGAGTTCCATGACGTTCATTTTCAATAGATCCCATTGCATTTCGACATTCACGGCAATGACCGTGCAGGTAGCGTAATCAAAGAAGGCTGCGGTCACTCTAGTTCTTTCTCTTCAGCCCTCACCTCTTCAGAACATCAATCCATGGCCAATTCTAAATTTTCAAGGGAGTAGAAAATCCCTCCTAGCCATTACTAGTATGCGGGCAAAGAGCCGGCCTCTTCGTTTGCTCTCAATTGTGACAGCGCCTCTCGAACAACAATATCCAAATAAGCAATGTGTTACACTATAAGTCCAGGGCCTGACTAAGGCAGGGGCGTGCGGGGCAGTTGCCTTCGGCCCTTAGATAAGTGAGGGCCCCAAATTGAATAGAAATTTTATTTTGCATTTCTTTCTTTAATGAATGTTCTTCATTACTAAAATAGTGTAGCAGAAGAGGACCCAAAGAAGTTTTCGCCCCGGGCCTCAACTAGGCTAAGTCGAGCCCTGGATAAGTCTTGTTTCTAGATCGCAGAAAGACCTTTGTGGTCTGTTCTAAATGCAAAGCTCAGCAAGCCTCTGCCAAGCACATCCTGGACTGTTTAGGATTTTCCAGAATTCCCCCTTTAGGCCTCGACTTTCTCTGGGTCAACGATCTAATAGACCTTATCTGACTTGTGAGACAGCTGGAGGATAAGCCACAACAGAACACACATTTTTTTTTCTGTCTTTTAAATTTCTGGCATTGAAAAAAACCTCCAATCGTTAATAAAATACTCTTTATTTATCCTCTTGGGTTCAAATACATTTTTTAATACTTGTAATGTTAATACAGTTTTTTTTTTCAAATATTAATTTATCAAAAATAAAATTAAGGAAGTTAATAATATTTTATATGTGAACAATTCGGTTGCTAAACAACAGATGGCGCCAAAAAAATTCTATTAAAATTTTTCTTTGCTGACTTAAGCAGGATTTTTTAAATTATATTACTTATTTTTCAAGTAATTTGACAATAAGCTTGATCTAATTCCAATTAAAAGAACCTCATTTGCATTTTTTGAGACTTTTTCAAGAAAACTGGTTTATACAAGTAGCAGTTTCTCCATCATCATTTCCCTTGATTAGAAATATGTATAATATTATTATTCATACTTTAAAAGAACTTAACTTTGGAATTAATAGAGAGTTAATAAAAAGTTTCAACTTATTATATGCAACTATAAATTTGCATGTACAAAAAGATAGCTTTAAAATTTTCCTGAAATATGTAATATTTTCCATAAATAGATATATTTCAAAATGTATGTGTTTGGATTGTTTCCCAGTTGTGCAATATGTAATAAAAAGAAGGTCACAACTATGTAATAAACATAAGAATGTTTTTTAGCCCGCTTTTATTTTTAAAGGAAAAAATAGAAAATCTTTTATTTTTTAAAAACATAAACATTTAAACATAATGCTAAAAGCGTGATAAATAGACAAGCAAAATAGAATTCGAATCGGTGTTAATTTTAATGATTTTTTAAAAATAAAAATTTCTTACATTGCTACTTTTTATTGTTTTTCGCGTCTCGCTTTTTCAATATTTTCATTTAACCTCTATATTTTTGATTTCAGAAAATTTAATTTTTTAGTACTAATAAAATTCCTTTAAAAAAATGTTCATTCTTACTATTTTTAACTCTTTTAGCAATCAATTTATTTTATAATTTCTTACCATAAAAATCACCCTGACTTAAAATTATTTTTCCCAAAGTTTTGTTTTGTAATCCGAAATACACAACTATACTAAATTTCTGAGTTCTAGTACATCAAGAGTTAAATGGAAAATCGATTACAAATTTCCATCGTATTAAAATGGTTCAAATTTAATAAAATTCTATACTAAAATCTGTTGAATTTAATTTAAAAATCCCGAATTAGAACTTCTGTTATTCGTTATTAAAGCAAAACTTAAAAGAAGTATAAATCGCCACATATTTCACTCTTCTTTCCTCAGCCCCACTTCGCCGGCAGCTTATTCCTCGCCTACCTCACCCGTGCCCCAGGCCGGCCGCCCCGCCGTCGACGGTAACGCATTCCTCTTCAAGCCCCTGCCCACCACGAACTTCGGAAACCAGCAGCGCCAGAGGCGGTGCTCCACCGAGTCCTACACTAGCACGACGAGCAGCGACACGGAAAAAGACAACATCACCAACCAGGTGAGTTGGGGGGATTTCCGCAACTATGACTTTGAGAATGAGAGCTCGCAGAAATATATGTGATGCTGGAGTATGTAAAGGTGATTAATCTGGAGAGTATTTATAATTACTTGTGACTATTCATTATCACCATTGAATTGGTAAATGTGATAGATTACTGAATATTTATGAAATTTACCTATACTGAATATTTGTGAAATTTACTCGCCTTTAAAATCCCTCGATGATAATGTATAATTACCGATGATTATTCATAATCACTTTTTTAGAAAATTGTGATAAAAGAATGGCGAATAATCTTCGGTAACTACATAAAAATCAATTTATTACATTTACGGTAACATATGTAAGACGTACATCAGGAAGAAATAATAGTCGTTCATCTTAACTGTTTTTAACCAGCATAATATCTCCGTTGTTCGTATAAAACTATACATAATCTCTCAAAAAGAGGAGTGATAAGGGAAATTAGTAATTATGAATACTTTAACTATCCTCACAATACAAAGAATTTGATACGTACCATGTAATATTTACCAATGAAAAGATATTAAACAGTTTTTATACAAATAACAAACAACAACAAAACATACAAATTACAAATAACAAACAACAACAAAATTCTTATTAGTTGAACTTTCCTGAAAAAATTACGATTATTCTTCCTTTAAACTTTGATAAACAGCATAAACAAATACTTGTTACCTTCTCGTAAGTAAGAAGCATTTTCTTAGAATTGCAATGCCAATTTGGTTTTGATATTACATTTGGCGAGTTTTGGATCTTTTTCGTAAGTTAATAAGTGCCAAAAATAATATATTTAAAAAATTTCTTTGATAACTGACTGAATTATAAATTCAGTCACGTAAGGTACTTTATTAGTAAATACACCCTCATTGGTGAAAAACTGAGAATACAAAAGTGCACGGGCTACATTTTTCAGAAAACTCTTTTCATTTGAGGTATCTGGTTTTTACAGATCGAAAATTATCATCATCTAAGCCAAGTATTTTGGCAGTTTCCTGATAAAATAAAGTTCAGCAAGATAACATTTTGAAATTATAATTATGTGAATCTGATTCACGACATAATCCACTAGCTGCTCCAATGATTTATATATATATATATATTTCTTTCTCCTGTCCAGCCATACCGTTCAATACCTCTCATCCTGCCTGGTGCCAAAGTGACCAAAGACATCCCAACCGGTTCCTACCTTCGATTTGATCCTCTGAGCAGGAGAACGAACACTCCTCCAAATGTAGGGGGTCGTTTGGGAGACCCCTTCATGCTCTCTAAGGTGAGGACTAAGTTTTTACTACTAAGGTGAGGACTAACAATCACAAAGCATTGTGTAATCTCTCAAACTCAATCTCTAAGAACACCTCTTTTGTTTTCGAAATAATGTATTCAACTTCTATTTAATTGATTATCTTGTAAAGAACTTAAACCTCATTCTATCTACTCGATAGTTCAGCTTTTGAAAATATGAAACTGGCTGGAAATGCAAAAAAAATATTTTCATATGCAATTCGTTTTCTTGTTTTCATTTCTCCGGAAGAAAGCTTTAGCTTACAAGATATTTCTGCTGCATATTTCCTGGCTGTAAAAATTGCTTTCTATAGTTAAATCCCCGTTTCTTACAATGATGAGAAATCACGTAAAAGAAATGCTGTTATTATAATTCACTGTTTTTAATTATTTCATTTAAAATATTTTTAAACATATTATTAATCTTTAATTAAATTAATAAAAAAGAAATAAGTACTGCATTTTTTTAAATTTAATTTCTCTGAATTTTATTTGTTTATGAACCTTTGTCGCCTGCCTTCTGGCACAGAGGAAGCTTGTCTTCTTTGAGCTAGAAGTCAGACTTCTACCCTCGGGTGCTTACCCTCAGAAGCATATTACGGGTTCTTACTTCAGAAGCCCTTTCCATTATAAAGCGGACACGAGATCATCAACAACAACTTTTGTTTGTAAAAAAAAGTTATTCTCTTTCAATGTGTTTGCGGTTTTTTTTCTCAAATTTTATCTAAAATATTCTTTGGAGAATTTAGCTTCAGTTTTTTTAAGACTAAATGTTTGTAAAAATAATCATTTATATTTTAAAAAGTTAAGAAATTGAAATATCATTTAAAATTTTTTATGACATATGATTTTTTCAAAGCACAGTAAAATTTCTTGTAGCCGACAATGTCAAAGTAGAGAAATTTTTTAAGGCATACATTCAAATCCAAAATATAAAACTTTGACGAAAAAGAAATTCATCGACAGTTTCTTAGTCAAGAGCAAATATAGTCTTGAGTGGATGAAAGCAATTCCGTTCTTATTGTTCCCCTTCTTGACGAAGACGAAATTGTCGAAAGCGTGATGAAAAATGACATGAGGTTGAGAAGTAGAGGTGAAGTGAAAACAACACGGAAATACTATAATCTAAATAATTTGACTTAAAAAACTTAATAACTTGTGATTAAAAAGTTCAATAATTTGAATGGCAGTTTCCTTTTATAAATACACGCAATTACTCCTTTTCCCTCAAGAAATGGGATTAATAGTTCTGTCTTTGCAGGTTCAAGAAGCTATAATCGAAGCCGCCCACACCTCTTCGAACGTGTCTAGTCCTCGCAGAACTCCGACGCCCGACATTGGCGTCTACAACGGAAATCAGATCGTTCTGAAGCAATACAACTCTCCGATTCACATGTACTCGAATCAAGCTATCGTAGAAACCATAGCGGAACAGACAAAAGTCATGAAGCACGCAGCGTAAGTAAACGAATCGTGCAATCACAGTTAACGGTATAAATTGATGTACAGCATGCATTTAAAAATATGTTAAAGAAACCCAAGAAATCAAAAATTTTAAGAATATTCTGTTGATATGTTGGTTGCTAAAAGTATCTGGGAAGAAAGAAAATGAAAAAACAAACTAATGTGTACTGTGGCCTAGTGCTGTACACTCCCTAATACCCAGGCTAGATTTATTTATTGCATTAAATGCGGAATGAGGAGAAAGGTATTGGCAACATTTCCAAGGCCATGGGATAAAATGCAGAAGCGGTATTCTATTAAGGACTTTTCGATTGTTAAAAACTGTAAATATTGGCTCTAATCTTAAAACTATATTTTCATGCCTGTGTATTCATTCATCAGTAAAAAACTGAATCAGTTTGAGACAATTATATTGACTAAAGTTTACGATATATGCTAATGTTTCATTTATGCTTCCTGCATTTAAGTTAGGCATTACAGTATTAGGTGCGTAAATTATTCGCACTCAGTTTAAATACGTGATTTAAAAATAATTCCTTAAAACTTCAGCATCTATTGGATATTTATTCAGCTCGCTACATCTATCACTTCAGTACAGCAACTGTAAGGAGTCTCAAACAACCTACGTTTTTTCACACGTATCATTTGGTTAACAGTTAACATTGACAACATAGTTAAGAGATAAAAATACAAATTAAAATTAAATAAAAATACAAAAATTGAAATGTAAATTATGAAAAGGATTTTAAAAATTAACAATAATTAAGTTTTTTTGAATAAGGTGTAACATTTGTTACTTTATGAAATAGAATTTATTCGATTTTGTTAGAAGCATGTCAAGACGATTCAGCCAACTTGTTGAAAATAGCTTGACAAGTGCAGCCATCTATTGACTAAAATAATAATTGCTGTTGTCCTAACAACAGAGCTTATGTTAAAACGCAAACAGTTTATAACTTTTAACATATTTTTTTTCTCTAATAGATTCTTGAAGCTTGCAGTTCAGTTTAAAAGCATATATAAACTACTAACAAAGAGCCGAGCCTTCTATTTTAATTGAAATATCATCGGCAACCGCTTCTATGACTCATTTCGCCGTGGTCGCTTTCATATTCTACATGGCTTGAGATAAATGCTGGGCCTGATTAAGGCGGGGGCATACAGTGCAGTTGCCCCGGACCCTCACATAATTGGGGCTCCCAAATCGAATATAAATATGATTTAACGTTTTCTTCTTTAATGAATCTTCTTCATTACTAAAGTAGTGAAGCAGAGAGGGGGGCAAATAAGTTTTTACCCCGGGCCCCAACTAGGCTAAGCCGGGCCCTGGATAAATGGGGGGAGAGCTTTGTATTCAATAGGAAGTGATTAAATATGTATTATGACAGTGTTTTGGAATAAAAAAATTTGTCTCTTCATATTGGGGGCAAAAACAATGAGTTTATAGAACTCCGGTCTATCCGGCTCGCACTTCCACCATATTAGACTGAACACTCGGGAGTGCACTGTAGTAAGTTCCAGCTTTGGATATGTTTTATCCCAAGCTCGACACCCTATTCCATTATCTGTCGTATATGTGAACCTAGCGTACTAAAAATTTACTATTACTTTTAGATAACACAACCTCCTGTTCTTGTAATACGAAATTCTGGAGGAGTATCAGCTCAGGGCCACCTGTTCATGACCCAAAATTACAAAGTTCCTCCCATATAATCCTTAATGTATTTTCCCCATATCATATCCAAACTAATCTTAACTAATCATATATATTAGTATATCGTCAGTATGTAATGTACGTTGCACATATATTGTTATGAAAGTTTTTTTTCTGTTGCTTAAACCACATGTTTAAATAACAGGAACATGTTAACTTCTTTTTCTTTCTCTTTCGCTTTAGTCGCATTTGAAAAGGTGAAGACAATATTTGTCGTTTCCTACTAGTAGTTGTCATTCTCCCTATAATAAAATTTTTCTTTATTGACTTAAATAGGAATTAGCTTAAATTTTTTTTATATATTACTTGTTACTAAATTTATTTACAGAATAATGGTGCACTTTATTTGACCACATACTTACATTTAAAGAAGCATACAATTATATAAGAAGTTGAAAAAGACAATTAATCGAAAATAAGTTTCAGATAATTTTCTTATAATATTAAATTGAAGTATCTCCAAATTTGAATGCGTTTGGCAGCGGTGTTGAAAATTTGATTGTTTTACCCCAAATCTCATAGGAAGAGACTAAAATGGAATTAAATAAGTTCTATAAAACACATATTTGCTAGAATTTTTTTTGCGTATCTTAACATTTTTTTTTCAAATTGAAACAATATCTTTCATTGGAATTCTGCATTGTTTTTCCTAAATGTTTTTTCTTAATCATACCATTTTCTAGATGATTTAAGTAGTATTTTTATATACCTTTATCTAAAATATCTTACTATCAATGAGAACGTAATATCACACAATAAAGCCAGAGTTTTTTTGGACACAATTTTTTAAGATTTATTTTTTAATAGATATAGTTTTTAAAAATTAAGTTTAACGTATATAGTTTGTTACTCATCTATTAATTCCAATTGTGCGGAAGATAAAAGGTAGTTGAGACTAGGCGCCTCCCCAAAACCTCTCCATATCATTTACAAGATTTTTTTACAGCCATTATTTTGTTCTGTTATATGATTTTCCGAAGCTGAATAACTAATCTTTGAGCTTCTGTGCCCTTTTCGTGTTAAGCTATTTATATTTGATACCCTTTTAATGCCTCATTTAAAAAAAAAGAATTAAAAATATACATTCTCGGGTATTACCAATTCACAGGGCCTGACTAAGGCAGGAGTATACGGGGCAGCTGCCCCGAGGCCCCACATAAGTGGGGTCCGCAAATCGAATATAGGAATTTTATTTTACGTTTCCTTCTTTAATGAATGTTCTTCATTACTAAAGTAGTAAAGCAGAGGGTACCCAAAAAAGGTTTTGCCTCGGGGCTCAACTGGACTAAGTCGGGCCCTGCCAATTAATGACTCAAATTGCGAATTCGTAGCATATTACCTTCGTATAACTTCTATACCAAAGTTAGTTCAACTAATTAATTGCATCTAGCAAACGAAAATATTAGCATATCTCATAAAATTCAAAGTTTGGAAACTTCTTCATTCATTATTGTTACCATTTTTCGTTGATCTGCCCAATGCAGTAGAAATACAGAAAAAAAACGCAATACATTTTTTGATAGTGTCGAAAACGAACAAGTTTGTAGCATGTTCCCTATTTATATTGTGTCGATGTACTCAATCGTACTGCTCAAACCTTTCTGAAACTACGTCACTGCATATGTTTAGCTCCATGTGGTCAACTCTCGATCCTGCAGAAAAAATATCCATTAACTAAATTTAGCATGAAAAAACAATACTTTCTTCACTTCTGTTTAACAATGTGCAAGCAAGTGTGTTTCTGTTAGTAATACAGGAAGCCCACTTCTGCTTCCATCCCCTCAAAAAAAGGGGGGGGAAGGGACGACACTATAGATTTTTTTTAAAAAATTACGAATAAATTTAAAATGTATTCATTTGATTCTAAGATTAACTTCCAAATAGGCTTCTATACGAATAACGATGGCTTTTCGATTTCTGCACGTTTAAAGGAATATCGACATGAAACCTCTGGAGTTCCTGATTGGTTACTGAGTATATGCGCGCTCTTTAAAAACTTCACTGAGTTGGAATTTCTCTAAATTAAATAAATACAACGAAAGCCTCTTAATGTGATAACGGCTACTGTTACCAACCACTTTGTGTTACCAAATTGCTCTGAATTTTAATTAATGTATTCAGTACGTGCAAAAATATTCATTTAGTGGGATCTCTACACCATTTAGTGTTATCAGTTTTGAAATCGATAGTAAAAATCTTTTATTTACAATACTGTTTGTTTAATGATTGACGTTCATGGAATTTCTTTCTTCCCTCTGAATGAAATATCTGGAAGTTATTTTTCCCAAACAGTGGTGGGCAGGTGGTAAGATCTCGGCTTGTGAGCCGTAGGATTTCAAGTTCGTGACCCGATTCCACCGAAGAACCGTTGTGTAACGGGGTCTTTTGCACGTTAAATCTGTCGGAGCCAAACATCCTCCCGTTTGTGTTGTGTGGTGCGGGGAGGGAAGTGCCAACTCAGGTGTCGTCCTCACGATCTGATCACGGTTCCATCTGATCACAAAATGACGAAGTCCATCTCAAAATAGGTCTAATGTTTCTTTACAATGAGACGTTAATATAACAAAACTAAATCAATCCCCGACAGTGGTGCTCGTGTTCTTTTGTCTGGACTAGAGTGATTTATAATGGCTTAGATAGGCAGTTAAGCTAGCAGATCTGTTGAACAGCTATTGTAATCTACGACTAAATTATGATAGTAAAATACATTTTAAGAAAAGAAAAATCGAAATTCTTAATAGCCATAAAAGTTTATCCAAAATCAGTCAATGCAATTTTCAGATATAATTGAAAATATCACGGATTCATTTTTGTAGCATTTTGTAAAACAAAATCAAATAATAAATGCTAATGATTGCAGCGAAGAACGAGTGTGCTAAATCATACCAGACTCTCCAACTCGCCCGAAGGCACACGGAATGAACCGTAACATTGAATTACCGCATCGCCGCAACAATAATACTAGCAAGAACCGTGGTTCAATCCTAAGTTCCATCACCAGCCACGTTACAACCCTTCCCGTAGTGAGTTACGTCCCGTCATTTTTAAGGAGAGCCAAACTCCCATCTACTAATGTGCCCTCCAGGTGGTGAGATCCAACCACCATGCCGGAATCCTCTCCTCCTCTTTTCGAGGTGCCCCTCTACAGAGGAAGAGCAAACCCTCCAATGAGCGTCGTAACGAGGCAAGCACTTAATATTTTGATACAGAGACGCAACAACATGCTGCAAATTTTAAACATCAATACGAATACGAACTATAAACGTGTCGTTGAACAATAACTATTGATAAGCAATCATTATAAAATATTTTTTATCAGTTTCAATCATTTTCTTTTAAAATCCAAACCATTTTTTAACCTTTTCTTTGATATAAAAAAATATTGTCGATTCTATTCAATTAGGCTATTACTATTTTCCATTAATGTTATTAAAATTTTTAAATCCCAAATTTGGTCACATTATATGGTTGTTAATGCAACATATTTTTTAAATGACTTCGCATTTAGCATGTGTGTGTGTGTGTATGTATGTAAAAATTTTAAGCGCCTATTCCTTCATTCTTTTTTCCCTTAGCATTTTGCAAGAATTTGAATTTAAATATATCAAGTAGTGCAAGAAATATATAAAGGAAATAAACTGAATTAAAGGTTTCTTGAAGCGTAGTTTTTTTAAAAAGATTTGCCGGTCTTTGTACTTCTAGAGGATGAATAATTTAAATTTCTACCAGCAATACAGTATTTTTTTAAAAATTATTGTTATCCTTAATTTCGACTATTATATTGACTTGATATGTTACTCTTTTAATCAATTTTTTAGATTAATTCTTTTTTGTTCTTTTCAAGTATCGATAACGCCGAGTTATTGGAAAGGAAGAAACTCGCAAACATCGAGCAGTCCCCCACGTATCAACTCATACAGGAAGAAGAATTGAGGAAAGGCAAAATTCAAGAATGCGGACCTCCCAAGGAGTACGTGTACAACGTCCTGCCAGGTGATGGTCGCTGCAAATCGCCCATCCACCAATCGGAGAGCTTCAAGAGTATCATGCACGACTTAAGAGGAGTTTCTGATTTCTAAGTCCGAGGTCTCTTGCTTGTTGCTTATCGTTCAATTAGACACATTTTGGGGCAAATTCAAAACCCGAATAAAAAGGGAAAAATTTTATATGTGAAATAAAGCTTCATCTTATTTCTGGCATAGATAAAAACGTTTTGTATAAGCATCATTTCTTCGAGTTAACCAAGAAATTAACATTGATTAAAGGTATTTGACGGTCCGAGAAGTGTTTACATATAGCTTGAGAGAAGCTGATTTTTCTGTGAAAAAATTATGGCCATATCTGATTCTTGCGCCATATAACTCCAACAGTCACTCGCTCATTAAAAGAAAGAAAGAAATGTCTTTCTACTGTCTTTGCTTTTTGAAAAAAAAAGAAACGCCTTTTTGAAAAAGAAGCACGTTGTTTTGATACATTATATAAAATAAATAAACGGTAGCTAAAAAAGTGTGAACAATCTTACCAGGATTTTGGGTTATATTTTGAAATATTGTAAGAAAAAGAAGTTGGTAGATTCCAAGTTAAAATGTTTCTTATTTCAGGAACATTCAATAACCATTTACTAATATTTATTCCTCTTCTGGATTAAGCAAAGGCATCTTTTATCAATCTAACAAAGAAATTTATTTTGAAAATTCTTTTGGTATTATTTCTATTTTGAAATAATTTTCAAACTAACAAGAAAGGATTTGCACTTAATACGAAACTAGAAATATAACTTATGTAAATTCCCTTACTTTTTTAGTTCTATTTCCTCCACCCTTTTACTAGTGATTAGTACTATAAACGTACTCTTATTATAGAAATTAGATAGGTATATACATTTCAGTATGTTTAAAAATCTTTTAATTTGTTCTCAATATTTTGAAAATATTTCGAAATAACATTTTTCATCTTAGAAATTTAATAATGTTTTGTGAATTTAATAATAATATTAATAATTATTATTATATGAATCTTCATTAATAATAATTATTATTATTTGAGTCTTTATTAATAATAATAATTATTATTTGAGTTTTTATTTTTATTATACTGTATTGCTTTATTCTGAAGTATTTTATTGCGAAATAAGCTGATTTGTTTGAATTTTTTTAACAAGATGATACTTTTCCATTAGCCGGGCGAAAGCGAAAAATAAATTAGACGGAATTCTACAATATTTGGCGAATTTCGCTTGAGCCCGGCTAACAGGAAAGTACCAATAAGGTTAATAAAATTCTAGAGAATTATTCTTAAAGCAAATACGAGTAATTGATGCTTGCTGATTAATGCTATAACCCTACTAGTACACAATATTGATTAATATTCGCAATATTGTTCAATATTGTGGAATATTGTTTAATATCATATAACATCGCACAATATTGTACAATAATATGCTCAGGATGTGCTATCTAGCAAAATAACAATAATTATTATAACATTTGTTTCTATACTAATGATAATACTTCGAACTAATAATAATACTTTTCAATTACTATCGTGTTTTTTCTCCTTGTTGAAAATAATAATATGTAAATAGTAATCCACTGTACTTTAGTGGAAGAGCATGATTTACAAAATGACGTATTTTAATATTTAATTAACAAAAACATTAATAATGTTTCTTTTTAATATTTATCTTTAACAAAGCAAAAAAGGTCATATTTTTAATGCCTAATATATGATTAATATTCAAAATTACCACAATATATGAATGAATGACAGCTTATTGAACTTGTATACCAATGATCAGCAAAATTTTTTAAAAAATAAAAGATTCATATTTTTATAACATGAAAAATAGTAATAATATTATTACTATTTTGCTATTACTACTATCAACTATTTAATATAATACTATTACTGTTATCAAAGAAATTTTTGGAACTGAGATATGAACAGATTTTATATGTGCATTTTTTTGTGTAATAATTTGTATGGACAACACTGTGTATTGTCCTGGCTGATTCTTTTTTTTTTCTCTTTTTTTTGGAAAAGTGTGGATCACCATATCCATAGATTCCATCTGTATAGTATGTATGTATTGTTGTGAAGGGTTGTTATGTTATCTATCAGTTTTATGTACTATAATTTATTTCAATAAATAATTGAAAAAGATAATTTGTACTCATTCTATATTTCAAAATTTTACTTCCAATCATTCAACTGTAGTTGTATTTTATCGTAGATATAAAGACTCAAGATTCAATAACAAAATTATGGATTATCAGTAAGCAACAGCAAAAAGGAAAAATTGCCCCCAATGATTTGAGCTGGACTTTAATTCATTTGAAGCTTCTGATTGATCTACTTTGAAATTTCTTTTAAAGACATAGGAGGAATGTCTAAACATTCGTGCGATAAAATTATAATTTTGTGGTGGTATGTAGATTATGTGGTGTCCGTGCATGGAAGCAACGAGACGAATGTTGTTGGAAACATTTCCTTTTAATCATCATACTCACACACTATGTACAAACACGCAAAGACAACACGTAACACAAAGACATTCCAGTACACAGCTGCCTAGGACGGAGTTACCTCTCTCCCTGCTACCAGCGCAAAGCATTATGGGATGGCGCGCGTGATGACGTAATCACGCACTGCCATCTAGTAACCAAAAGGGAAGTTAACTAATATCCAAAAGAGAAGGCGTGAATAATGCAACTGCTACAATTTTAATATACAGGTTGACTAGATTATCACTAGGGATTCTAGCATCATCCGTTTCTTTTGATCAACTTGATTTAATTTTTTATTTACTTTAAAAATCCTCTTATTTAAGCATTTTTTAAAAAAATATTTTTTTCTTCCTAACCAAATTTTCCTTTCCAAAACCGAGGTACTGTTTGTCCATAAGGAGATCTCTGGCCGACAGTCGTCTATGTTTACGGCGGGGATTATAGAAACAGATTACTGCAGGAAGAGTCCATTTCGCAGAGATAGAAATTCATTCAAATTTCTTACGTTGGCGCATTTAGCGCCTAATTGGCGGTATTGATATATTTCCTTTAATTTTCGAAAGCAAATTCGAAAAAAAAAAAAAATTCACTGGGCCGAAAATCCTTTGCGTACTTGGAATTTTGAAAAAATATATTATTCCTGTTAGAATAATATAGAAATTCCTTTCTGATTAGTACAGAAAGAACAGAGTAAATCAAATAGAAAAACTGAATACTTATTTATATGTCTAGCGAGTGTACAAGAAGAAAAAAAATAAGTAGAATCCAACATGACAGAAAATTAATCTTCGTTTTATTTGTTTTAAATTTATGTAACTACTTAAGATCAAATTCTCCGCAGCAAACGCGAAGTAATCTGTCTAATTCAACATAAAAATAATAACATAATAATCGTAATTATTTCATAATTTTTATAAAAGGTTGCTGTTAGTAAAATATCTATTGTTAAATATGTTTAAAACTTCTCCAAAATAAATTTATTTATTTATTTTTGATATATATGCTATTTTTCGTAACTCAAAATTAACAATTATATTTTATCAAATTTTAAGGATAATCAAAAGTATGTTAAGCTGAAACTTTAGATTATCGACATATTGAATAACAGAAAACAAGAGCACATTATTGAAAAAATAGAAAATAACAAAAAGGAATCAAATAAATTTCGTAGCTTCAGAAAATAAACTAAATAAAATTCTATGTCTTCTATAACTTACGATTAAACTAATTGAAATGAAACAAAAAAAAGCAATTTTAAAATTCCCCTTTTATTTATAAAACACATTAATTATTATTAAAATAGTGCAAAACTAGTAGAGATCGCAAGATAAAGAATACCCCCGCAGATTTCCGTTCGATTCCACCCATTCGAAATGGATCCTCCCTGTCGACGCCGTAAACATAGACGACTGTCGGCCAGAGATCTCCTTATGGACAGACAGTACTTTTCCGTTAGCCTGACGCAAGCTAAAAATCGACGAAGAAATTTGGCGGAATTCTACATTATTTGACGATTCTTCACTTGCGCCCGGCTGATGGAAAAGTGCCAAAAACGCTATATCCCCATCATGGATTTATATTTTAACCATTATTGCTAAATATAATAATTTCATATAAGTATCCACTTTCTTTACTATGAAAAACAGAGCAAATATGGAATATTTAGAAAAAAAATTGAGCTCTTGTGGCATTTATGCCTTTAAATAAGGTCTATGATTTCATGTGGAAGTGAGATAGACATATTTATTAGAGAATATGGAAGATATGAGGGAGGGGAGCACCCTTTCCCTTGCTTTATTAAATTACTAGCTGCCTTTGACAACCAGTTGGTTCGAGGGGTATGGTTGTTATATTGAAGGTAAGCTAAATAGTTTAAATGTAGTTTTATAACTATGATTCTGACATTAAATCTATACTATTTTATGAATTTTAAATGTTTTATTCATTATATACATGTGATTTATTAATAGAGATCAGTCCCAGCTATTAAAAATGCAACTGTGATTTATTTCTCTTTTAAAATTTACGATGATGCAAATTCATTTTTATTGTATTTTAAACTACACAGATTCTAAGCAAAATCTTTGTTCCTTAGTTTCAACACTGGGAAACACTATCGTAATTAAATTTTTAATAAAACGATGAAAACAGCATAAAATACTAGTTAAAATCTAATCTATTAATGAAAAGCAAGTGGCAAAAAATATTACACAAATATTAAATTAACATAACTGAAGAAAAAAATGTTCAAGTTTTAAAATGATGTAAAAGGAAATTTTATTTGGTAATGTATTCAGACATAAATGTGGTAAAAAGTCATAATTTTGATTAATTTTTTTAAAAATTCGATTGGAGCAAATGTTTTCTCAAGGTTAATAAGTGCCAATTTGGTAGTTTTAACAGTCTAGCTAACATGTACAAAGATTCATATTTATTCTTACTAATGATTATTAATTGCCAGTTTGTTTTCATCTGTAAGTAATTCCATTATTTCCATTAAAGACAAAAATCCATAGTTCTTGTTCGTACCTAAACAAATCTTTCATATAATTTTAAAATGATACAAAATGAACCAAGAATCTTTTTTTAAACAATTTTCACCAAAACATCAAAAGTATAAATGCAATATTTTCTAAATCAATGATATCAGCTACAATAGATTATCTTAGAGATTGTTACATATAATTAGATTAATATTATTTTCTGAATTGTATTGTGTTTTTCTTTAATTGGCCCTCCCTTTTCCCTTAAAAAGCTCATTACAGACTTGGATGGTTTTTTTTTTTTTTTTTCATTTCTTTCTTCTTCATATGGGAGTTTATATCTGTTTTCCTCAACTCCAACAAGTGGTTTATGTGCACATAACATATTACATATATATCTAATATTTTGTCTTCATAATTTTGTTCATTATTTATTACTCGACCCCATTAACAGCTAGTTGGTTTGATGCAATTAATGATGCAGTTAATTCCTGGTAAAGATAAAACTTCATATTTATGAGCTCGTTGAATTATGAGGTATTAAAACTGTTATTTTAACATCACATATGTTCTGTTCATTAAGTATATTAACTTTACTAATGGAAACCTATCCCATGACATCATACCATCCAATTTATCTATCTGCTAAATTTAATGACATAGTAAGTTTGCCTTTTAACATAATTAAATAGATATTAAGCAGAATCTTTTTTTAAAAAAAACTTTCAAATATGGAAGAAAATAAGTGATAAAATATGTGACAAAACAATGAACAAGAGGAATAAACTCATTCACAACAATGAAAATATTATGAAATATATAATTTAAAAAAAACGGTTTAAAAATTAATTAAATCCAGATAAAAGAACTAGAATGCTCCTTAATTGGTGTCAGTGAAAAGTTAGTTTTTTTAACATCAAAAGAAAGTGAAAATTATTTTTCGGTTCAGCAATATTTTCAGAAAATAACATTTGAACTATTTTTTAATTAAAATTTCATATATATATTTTAAGGAGCCCATTCTTATCCTCCAAAATATATCTAGATCAAATAGGATAGTTTTCAGTCAGATGGGTAACACCTCATGAGCAACAATACAAACTCACATATTATAAGTGGCTATTCTATTTCTAGATACAGAAATCCCCCATGTTTTTGTGCATACCCCCTTCTTGTGAATTCCCAAAATAAAAATAAGGTGAAGATGCAGTAGAATGAGAGGTTTAATTTTTATGAAGAAATATATATGTTAGACATAGAAACATAATATGCTTCTATTCAAGTTAAATTTGATGATACAAAAGTGAAATAATATCAAAACTAGAAAAGAATGATGAAACTAAGAACTAATCCAACAAAGATCCCCAGAAATGTACTCTACCATGTATCTTTCATCTACAGAATAAAATCATCAAAAACGAATAAGTATAGTTTACTTAAGCAAACAACAAATATTGTTTATGTTTAGATATATTATTAATATTAGCCTTTGGTGACTAACCGGTTCACAGAAGATATTGGTTGTTCTTAATTTTCAGTTAAATTGTTTAGATATAACTTCATATTCAAGATGCCAGAAGATTACCAGATAATAAAGTCATGATATTTTAACTGTTTTATAAATAATTTGCTCGCATTACATATAAAACTTTCTAATGAAGATCAACCCCATTATATGACAATATAAAAAAATGTAAATATATGGTTCACCCACCCATCTTATAAATTTCATGTTGTTGCATTACCTAGCACATATTAAATAAAATCTATCTTCTTTATATTTTAATAACGACAGAAAAATCATGCATAGTTGATGAAATAATGAAAATGGTTTGAAATTCAGGACACAATTAAAATCTATAGAAGAGTTTTTTTAATTCTAACAATATTAAATTTTGTATGGCTTGGGAAAGCTGAATCAGCATAGAAAATAAATCCATTCACACCACATCCCCCCTTTTTTCTTCTGACAGATAATTGCATTTTAAACATTGACTAATTGCCTGTTTGGTTGCAATGTTTTATAAAATTTTTATTTCTTAAATTTTTAAATACTATATATATATATTTAAATCAATGAACAAGAGAAAAATAAATTTCCATGACATAACTTAGAGAGAATGAAAAAAAAAATTTAAAAACGGATAAATAAATTTATAATGAGAAACAATGAAAAAATTAAAGTTCTAACATTGAATTTCGCAAAAAATAAATTCTGATTATATATATATATATATATATATATATACATACACACACTGAAGTGACAAAAGTCATGGGATAGCAATATGCAAATATACAGATGGCAGTAGCATCGCAGCAAAAAAGTATAAATGCGCAGTTCGTTTTCCAGAGCTTTCATTTGTGTTCAAGTTATTCATGTGAACAGGTGTTTCGTGATTTAGGGCGGCACGATGAGAATTAACAGACTTTGAACGTGGAATGTTAGTTGGAGCTAGACGCATGGGTCATTCCATTGCGGATATAGTTAGTGAATTCAACATTCCGAGATCCACAGTATCAAGAGTGTGCCGAGAGTATGAAATTTCAGGCATCGCATCCCGTCATGGACAGCACAGTGGGCGACCACCTGCACTTAACGATCGGGACCGCCGACGTCTCTGTAGAATGGTCAATGTTAATAGACACGCAACACTTCGTCAAATAACTGCAGGAATCAATGTGGGACGTACGAGGGACGTGTCCGATAGGACTGTGTGGCGAAATTTGTCTTCCTTGGGCTATGACAGCAGAAGACCGACTCGAGTGCCTTTACTGACAGCACGACATCGCCTGCAGCGACTCTCCTGGGGCCGTGAGCATATCGACTGGTCCCTAGACCAGTGGAAAACCGTGGCGTGGTCACGAGTCACGATTTCAGTTGTTACGAGCTGATGGTAGAGTTCGAGTGTGGCGCAGACCCCACGAAGCCATGGACCCAAACTGTCAGCAAGGCACTGTTCAAGCTGGCGGCGGCTGCATAATGGTGTGGGCTGTTTTTACATGGCATGGACTCGGTCCTCTGGTGCATCTGAACCGATCATTGACTGGAAATGGTTATGCTCAGCTGCTTGCAGATCACTTGCAGCCAGCCATTCATAGATTTCACGTACCCACACAACGATAGGATTTTTATGGATGACAATGCGTCATGTCACCGGGCCAGAACTGTTCGCGATGGGTTTGAAGAACATTCCGGACAATTCCAGCGCATGCTCTGGCCACCTAGATCGCCCGATATGAATCCCATCGAGCATTTATGGGACATCATCGAAAGGTCCGTTCGTGCCCAAACTCCTGCACCATCCACACTTTCACAATTATGGACATCTATACAGACAGCATGGCTGAATATTCCTGCAGAGGACTTCCAACGACTTGTGGACTCCATGACACGTCGAGTTGTTGCACTTCGCCGGGCAAAAGGAGGACCGGCACGATATTAACAGTCATCCCATGACTTTTGTCACTTCAGTGTGTGTATATATATATATATATATATATATAAAGAATTAAAACATGGAGATATTTAATGATCAGAAAGTTAGATTATTTCCACTAGGAGGACATTAGAAATAGGAAAACATTAAGACTGAATATATATACTACCGCATAGCCGCGTAGCTTTTCGGGGATTGCTGACGCGTGAAGACAGACGTCTTTCCTTTACTAAAGTTAGTGGGGCCTCTGCCCAATATTAATTCGGACAGATTTTCAAAAGCTCGATAGATGGCGTTGTTCTGGAATGCTAACCTAATTAAAAGTTATCGTTCTCTGAGAAATGATCTAACCTTTACAACTCTTGCTTTGAATTACACATATCATCGGGTGTTGACAAAACAAGATGAAGGCAGATGTTGGTTAATTAAAATAGTTCAAATAGTTTTGTGGGATATCCTATACACACCCACACAAATATATATATATATATATATATATATATATATATTATAAATCTTATAATGTAAAATAAAGAACTAATCTGTAAATATAAAAAGAATCTCTAACATGAAATATAAAATATTTATTATTTATTCAACAATATACATTTTAACAATATCAAAATTTGGCCAATTTAAAAAAACAACAACAAACAATAACATAATTCCTTATCACAAAATTCTACAATGGTTTTTTTCTTTTCATTACAGCAAAGATAAAATATATATGCTGAGATTTTATAAATATCAAAAATAAGATTTTCAAGTCAGGATTTATTTGTTCGATCAAGTGTTTCAAATTCCTGAAGGAAAATATAAAGTATTGTATTATAGCTTGTACATATAAGAATATAAAAATCAAAATTAAAAATAAATTTGTCACTGTTATATAAGAAAAAGATTGTAATTCAAAATTTTATCGATACAAAACACTTGTACATGTTAATTACAGCTATCAAATTTTTACAGGGGATTTTTGCATGCTCTGACAAAATGCCATGCTATAGATGATTTCATTTATTAAGTCAAAATTTTATGCTTTGCTGTCTTTGGTTATTAACAAATATCCTTTTGTTTAACAGCAATAAATACTAAATTACCAGTAATATTTTGTCAATATTACTCGTGGGGGGTGTAGCATGAAGATTACACATTTATATACTTAAATTTTAGGAGTTTTATCAAACTTCCCAAACTTTCATTCAGTATCTACTATAGCAAATTCTACACATGCAATTTCATGTGTTAAAGAAACCATGAAATAAACTGCTGATTCCATACAGAGTAAATTTGCATTATTCGAGTCAAACAATAATGCATTTTTCTAAGAGACAGATCAAAGTTATAAAATGGGTAAAGGCAGTATTTCTTGAATGAGAATATGTTCATTTATATCATACACATTCAGATTATAACAATGTAACGGGGAGGGGGGGAATCTCAAATGGAATATATGAAATTTGATGTTTTTGTCATCTGTAACTATATACTCCAAAAATTCTTGAGGATATTTATAAAAAATAAATTTAAAAAAACTCATTAAAGGATTTAATTTAGTACAGTTTGTGTTACATAAAGATGTTGTAAAGAAAGAAGATTAAATATGCAAATTTTTTCAAATTATAATACAAAAAATATATAAGATTTTTAAGTTTTAAAATGGTTTCTTAGTCATATAAACTGTCATAATGGTTCATTCAGTTTTCCAATTATCTGTTTAATCATCACAGACTGTGTTATGTGCTGCCATTCCACTCTATTCCCTAACTTTAATAAACGGAAAACAGCAAATCGTTTTTAACAAAGATGAAACTCTACTTATTTCCAGATGATGCAGAGTTATATTTAGCTCTATTTTAAAAAAGTTTAAGAAAATCATAAATTGTATACAATCTTACAAGTCCTTTTATTTTTTAAATAAATAATATATTTCTTACTATAATAATAAATTATATTCAAGAATGAGATATTCTAACGTTTAGCGGAAATTAAATATGGCAAAGCAGTACTCTTCCATTCTAGAGAACGTTTTTTTTTTTAGTTGACAATTTGGTGAAAATAATTTAACTGTCACCAACAGCCTTCTGTTTGCAAGGACCATAAAAAAATCCTCAAACTGTTGTCCATTTTTTTTATTGACAAAAATAATTTAATTGTTGCCTACTGCTCTTGTTAATGTAAAAGTACCAGCAAATTTAAAAGATCAGAAAGATTTTGTACTAGAAACTCACTTTGATACTTGTCCGCATTATACTTACAATTATATTATTTATATTCATTATTCAAAGCTCTTCCAATAATCATCCTTCGAATCTCACTCGTTCCAGCACCAATTTCATACAGTTTAGCATCTCGAAGTAACCGACCAGTAGGATAATCATTTATATATCCATTACCACCTGTAAAAAAAGTATAATATCTCATTACACGATGTATTTATACATTTTAAGGCATATATTAAATCAGATTTTTTAAAATGTATTTGATAAGTATTACATAATAATGTTAAATCATACCTAAGCACTGTATAGCATCTAATGCCATTTGTGTAGCTTTTTCAGCACAGTATAATATGACACCAGCACAATCCTGGAAGAAAAATTTAGTCAATTTTCTAAATAAAGCACAATATAAAATGAAGCTATCTTTAATTCAATTTTTGCAATCTATTCAGTTTATATTTTATTACAAAGCAAAGGATTTTCCACCTTACATAATCATAAAAAGTTATTTTAAATTAAATATAAATGATTTCATTAATTAAGAAATCCTAATTAATTTAATATGAGCATGCTTTCAACATTTTTTTAATACAAATTCATCGTTGGTATGTGTGTATAGATGTGTAAAGAAGTCATAACCTTGTCTCTTTTTGAAGAGACATATGTGTAAACATTGTTACTTCTGGCCAGCTGTGAGGGGACTCTTCCTTTGTTGCACATTGTGTTTCTCCCGCTGTGATGTTACCCTTTGGAAGGAAGGGGATCAGATAATGGAGAACACTTGCGATTGTGGCCCTTTGAAGAATGGGACAGTGTCAAACACCCAGATGGGACTATTTCTTCTATGGACCACCCAAACTAGGATCAAATTCCAATAATGAACAACATATGCATTTTACGACCTTTTGAAGAAAGAAGTACTGAATCCTCCTTATGAGAATATTTTGCCTGTTGTGAAGATTCTGCTAGGGGCATGGAGGAGTAGAAAATATTCTCATTATTACATCTGACCATTGGGAATATTTCTGAAAAATTATTGGATCTTCGGCATCTCCAGCGCGCCACTGCGAGCCTGAGAGAGGGAACCAACGAGACCAATGGATCTTGCTAGAGACTGGATGACAGCTGATCCAACCAGAAGTCGAGCTGATCCGAGTGGAGCTGAAGAGCTGGACAGTTGAAGAGATAACACATGATCTTGAGTTTATCGATTAAAGATCTACCAGAAGTTATCCGTAGATCTCTTGAACTACACGCCATAGCCGGATATGCGGATAGCCTGTGAGTTATCAGTATTAAATGTTGAACTGTCAATCCAGTTGTAAATATTTCCCAGCATATTAACCTACAGGACATGTTGTTTTTTGTTAGTATAAAGCTGTAAATAAAACCTTTGTGTTTAAACACTACCATTTCATTTGATCGACCAGGTTCAAGTCATTACAGCAGAGCAAATTAATAAGGAAAGATAAGTGAAAATTTTAAATATTACAAATGAAAAAAATCTTTCACCAATAAAATAGAACTTTTTTAAAGTAAACATTCTTCCTTAAAATGTCACAGTTAAACAGTATGAATCCTAGAATAATTTCAATTTAGAAATAAAAATTTCATAAAATATTTAAAATCTATGTCAATGTCTATCAAAATCTATGTCACTTGTTACATTAAGAATGATAATTTTAAGAATACCTTGGAATTCACATGACCTTGGTCCGCAGCTCTGGCAACACTATACAAATAAGTTCTACACGCACTCAGAGTTGTATACATATCAGCCAATTTACCTTGTATCAGCTAGCAAAAAATATAAATCGAGATGAATTCTAGAAATTGGAGAATATATGATTTTTCAAATTCTTACAAATAGAAAGAAAATATTATGGCAAAGAATTTGTTATAAATATATATATATATATATAAAATCTATTTCAAAGTATAGGGCAAATATTTTTCCTACAAAAAAAATCATAATTGTATAGATGCATACCTGAAATTCCCCAATTCTTTGTCCAAATTGTTTACGTTGGTGAACGTAATCAAATGTTACATCACAGCAAGCTTGCATTAACCTAAGCAGTTGAAAATCACAGCAATTCTATTATGTTCAATGTAATAAGTACAAATGTAAAATAATCATTTTCTATCTGTGCAATTCCTAAATTTTTCCTCCTTTCCATTCTTGAACAGAAATATAGCGGGTTGTAAGCGGTTGTGAATTCAAACTAATACTCTCATGTTTCAATATATTATTTTAAAATTTAATATCTTATCTTCATATATTTCTAGTTTTGTTTATAACTATTGTGTAAACAAAAGAAAATTATTAAATATAGATTATGCTCATTAAATATTGAAATAGTCTTCAAAGGGTAACCATAGACTCTCTAATTATGGAAAATTAAAAACTATTACATTTGATATAATAATTGGTACATTCATACATACAAAAAAGAAATTGCTTAAAAGTTTCATTTGCAACTCAATAAATGCAATATATCTTGAATTAGTATGTTCAGAAATCCAATATTTATTTTTAAATGAAATTTTAATAAGTTTTTTTATCTCCAATGTTTCTAAAAATAAACTGCATCTTACCCAACAGGACCAGCAGCCAAAACAAGTCTTTCTAAATCTAATCCACTCATCAGAACATAAACACCTTTACCTTCTGCAGCAACTAAATTTTCAGCTGAAAATAGCATTTAATATAGTCAATTTCATTTGTAATGCAACAAAGTATGAAATTAAGGCATTTATATCCCTGAATACATTATGCTAATAATATTATAACTAGTAACAAAGAAGTAAATATTCCACTAATATTAAATTTTTTCTAGAAAATATTTTTTAAGAGTGTTCTTCTCTCAACTTAAGTATTCCAATATAAAAATTTTACTTTTCATGTACAGCCTTTTGTAAAAATGAATATTATACAAACTACATATGGCTGCGACAAATTATTCGTGTAATTGCCTCAGTTACAAGCTGATAAACATGATTTACAGAGGAATTTTGTCAATGTTCCTTTTTGTTTGCAAACTAAAATAAGGTCTCAACCCTTTTATTTCCTAAATATACTAACATGTTTTTTTCTTGCCTGATTACTGAGCAAGATTTCAGGAAAAAAAAGTTCATTCTTTGTTTGTTTTATATTGCTCTCTTAAGTTTCCATCTACATATGCATGATTCCATAGTTTTCTCCTAATTTCTATAGCAACTACAGAAATTCTGAAATTATTGGTGGGAATGGAAATATGTAAAGTGTCCATGTTTAATAACTTAGTATTGAACTTTGCTCTAATTTGTTCTTGGATCATGAGAAGGAATTTTCAACTAAATACTTATATAACCATTGCAGTAATAACCCTTAACATTTTTAATTTCAAACTTTTCTTTTTTTAATGCTTATCAAAAGTCTTCTGGCATATAATGAGCAAAAAAAAAAGAAAAAAAAAGGTTAAATATGTTTCAATTTTTTAGACATTTGAGTTCCAGAATATCACAAGTCCACCCAACTGCTTACTTAGAAGACTTGTTTAACAATTCATCAATCAACAAAATATAATTTTCAACATTGCATATTGAATTATAAAACAGTGAAGAAGTAAAATATGTCATTCCAAAAACAAATGAAATATACACACTTTTTCTCATTCGTGGATAAAATGTTTTGCGATTTTATTGACACAAAACCATTCTTTATACAAATTAACATCCATTTTATGAATGATGTAAAGACCTTGCCCATTTTATTTTTACATCTAAGAAAGGCTTCCTTGAAAACTGTTTATAACTTGTAGATAATGTCACTGTTTAGAACGACTTTATAATGTAAATAAATCAGTTTTCACTTTTGCAAATTGTTATGCTAGGAGCTCAAGTGAAGAGAAGAAATAAGGCCTTAGAATAGAAAAAGAGCTTTTCTAGGGCCTTAAGGCCCTATCACACGGCAAAACATCGTCAGCACTTTCGTCGATAAACAACGACAAAAGTGACATCACTTGAGGATTTGCTAACTGGTAAACCTGAAAACTTAGGTTTACGTTATGGTGTATTTATCGCTCTTTATTCTTTTCTCCTACTAAGTGAATATCAGAAATTTTCTCATTTCATACTTTGACAGACTTTAGACAAGACGTTGCTTAAATTTATAATTAAATCCTGGATAATTTCTTCAAGTGATCCCATTAGCTTTCAATGAATATAAAAGCCCATGGTAGCAATAACAGTTGTAATTTTTTTTTTTAATTCAAACGATCTTGGAATTTGTAGATATGTAAATTACGAAGCCAATGCAATAAAATTCCATTGCTTTAATAAATTGCAATTCTATTGATGCATTATTGAATTTATTGGAATTGAATCACTTCTGCTTCAAATTTAATTTTTTGAGTGCTTAATACAATGAATATAATAAGGATTGTAAAATGAGACAAGATGTACATTTATCGAATTTAAAAATACTTTTCTAGCCATTTTTTCTTTTGAATGTCTTTTTCATTTCTAATAGTATCAATCTTATTGTCAGTTATTGTAAATATTTATCGTACCATTCAACTAATTGTAATGTTTTCATTAAAATTAATAACAATAAAATCTGAAAAATAATAAAACTTTTTAATTATTCTTATTAACAGTTTTGTAATTATTTTTGTAGTAATAATGACTAGTTAGTAGTAGTTTTTGTGGTAATAATGGCAATTGTTTCTAATTTATCAAAATTAGTAACAATAAATTCTGTAAAATAATGAAACTTTTTAATTTTTCTTAGTAACAGTTTTGTAATTATTTTTGTAGTAATAATGACAAGAAAAAAAATGCTGCTTTTATGTTTGTATTTTATAAATTCCTATAAATTTATCTTATCAATATTAAATTTAAAACAAAAATATATTGAAAAGAAAATTGATTTGTGGTTGTGCATTCAATTAAGCTTAAAAGGTGCATACCATCATCGATAGTGCTGAAATTTTAAAATCATTTTTAAGTACCTTAAAAGTGCTTATTTTTCTAGAAAAGAGCAAATAAAACAAAAGTTGATAAATAAAACAGAAAAGGGGTGCCAATACATTTAAAATTAAATTAAATAACTTTTAAAATCTAATGATTTTTGTCTATATGAAAACTGATATTTGTTGGATCCATCTCGACAAATTCTAGGTTTTGTGTACATAAAAATAAAAACTACTGTGTCAAGATGTGCAGTGCAAATAATTAAAGTTAGGAATTTGAAATATGGAAGAAATTGATTCTAGGACATAAAAAATTCACTAAGAACATATTTTTTTGGATTTTAATTAAAAATAAAAACAATATTTAAAAACATTACCACCATATCATTGATTAAGAAGTATTTTTTACTCTTTTAAATTTGATTGAATGTTTTTTTCCTCCTATTTATTTTTAAAAATTAATTTTTGAGAAAGTATATTTAACTCAATTTGTATTTATCATTCTTTTAATTAATTTTTATTTTCCCAAACAAGTTCAAAATTATAAAACAATTAATTGAATAGGATTCTTCACTTGATAAATATTGGTAAATTCTAGGGCATTACACTATTTAGACTCGCTCATTTCTAAAATTGCTCTTTAAAAAAATTTGTTAAATGTTTTGTTTTCATTTTATTTGCAACTACAGAACTTTTTAAAAAAATCTTTGTGGATTTATTACCAGTACTAGCCGCCTTTGGCGACCAGTCGGTTCGCCAGTATTTATGCTCGCAAAAATTTTCATATAATATTTTATTTAGCTGTGTCTCATAACAGGTTTTTCATCAAAATATTTTTAAATCAAACAAATTTTGATAATCATATAATTCATTTATAGTATTATTTTCTTCAGATGTTCTGTTCATTGTACTACTCGTCTTTCTCTTTCCATCCGAGCAATGATTGTCCCGGAATTGATATTTTACTTAAAAGGTGGAGGGAAAGGTCTGAAATTCTACATTTTTATAGAATAATGAGATTCAAATTTTCATAAATGTAAACACACTAAACAATAAAGACAATTGGTTTTTAAGAGATGCGAAAATTTAAAAACAGCTTGGAAAATGCCGCGCACAGAGGAAATAATATTGAAACACACACACATCCTTCTTTTCTTTTCTTTTTTTTCTATCCTTTTTTTCTTCACTAATTTTGTTTCTACAAACCCTATTTTCATTTTGTTATTCATTTTTTTCTTCCCTGCCCAGACTTTATTTTGAGCAGGCATGGATTAAATATTCATACAAACTTATAATAAAAGCACCTATTTTGTTTCTTTTTTAAACATCCCGTTATCTATGAATGAAAACCAACTGACTTTGCGTATTTCTTTCCAAACAAATCATAATTTATTACTTCCTGCTATCTAACTCAGTTGGAGTGGGGGAAGGAAATGAAGATTTTTGGCAGGAAAGTAAGAAAAGTGTCGTTTTAACTATTTTCCTCGAAGTTTTTTCATTTTTTCTCTCCATAAGAACCATCCTCGTGTCTTAACGAAAATATTAAAATAAAAATTAGCCAAATTGGTCGAGCCATTCTCTAGTTTTGCGCTTAGCAATGCATTTCGAGAACCATTTTTATTAATATAGATTTGTGATAAATAGAAATCATTAATTAATTTTCATTCAATAATAATAATCAAAAAATAATTTTCCAAAATATGTTATTGCATTTTCCCTAGTTTTTTTCAAAGCTAAAGTATTAAAACTTCATTTATTTTTACATAGATAATTTAAAACAGGTTTTTCTTAAATTTTTAAATTGCCAAAAAAAAAAGAAGAGAATATTATTTTTTAAAAAAAACCCTCTACATAACATCAATAATGAGAAACAATAAAACATTTGTTTTTTAGTCTGATCATTTCCAAATGTGTGGCCATTCTATGCATCTTTCTCAATGCAAATGTAGAATCAGAAATATCATTCTAAATTAACTGTTAATTTGTTAAATTTAAAAGAAAAAAATATGGAAAAAGAAGCCTGCATTTTATTGTCTATCATACAAAAGGTGATTTCGTTTTTTGCTGATAAAAGTATGATCATTTTTATATTTTTGTCAAAACCAAATATGTTTTATATTTCTGCAACATTGTAGGAACATCTAAGTATTAAAATTTAAAATCACTATTATATTTTTAACTCTAACATTGAGTTTAATTTTTTTAATTATATAGAAGCTGTTAACAAACTATTTAAGCAATTACTATAATCAAAAGATTATATTATTATTTGAATAAATAAAGACTGAATATGGTCAAATATATTTCACATAAAGAAAACAATTCACATGAGAATTAATATTTTTTTTATTTACTTAAAAATATCCTGTTGAATATCTGAAAATTCCATCACAATTTCACAATCCTTCTAGATAACTATACCCCATACGGTAGTGCCAGTTTTTTTAAAGTGGGGGCTATAAGTTGTTCCACAGAATGGGGAAAAGATACCGTAGTTTTACTTCACTTTTTTCATTCTGTCGAAACTATTTTTAGTATTTAGCAATATGTAACATTAAATGCATACTTTTTCAATATTATTGTAGCGCCAACCGATGCCTTTCTTGGCACACTACGTCACAGAAAAGTTTCACATGATTGGTTGAATTTCGTTTGCAAACGATATTTCCGCCACTATCGTAGACATTTTCAATCCGGTTAAAAAAAGTTGACGATGACGGAAAACTTGCTTGACCGGTTGCCAGCGGGCACAAATCGACAACTATCGACAAAAGTGCTGACGGTATTTCGCCGTGTGATAGGGCCTTTACAAACTTTATGATTCTTTTAAAGACCATTAAAAAGATTTTAATATTTAAGATTTCTTTGAGAATTTTATCTAAAGTAAGCTACAAATAATATATATTAAGAACCATGTCAATGTGTATAAGATTGTTTATAAAATAACCAGGCAATATTTGTAAGAAAAAGTACATACTTAAAATTTTAATGAAATAAAATTTTAATAATTTAATTTTTGCTTTAATTTGTTTACCTGGAACTTTGCAATCCTCAAAGATTAATTCCCCAGTGGGAGATCCTCGCATTCCTAATTTATCAAGAGGTATACCAACACTAAAGCCTTCCATTTCCTGAAATTTACAAAAAAAATGTTTAAAAAAACAATTAGTAAATAAAGCCTATATATTTATAATTTTTTTAAAATTAATATAGAAAACTGTGACATAGTGTGCAATGCCTTAAAGCTTTGATTAAGACTTGGAATGCTATTAGAGTCAGTAAATGATGGGCCCATATAAATTATAATATTGTAAGAAATGTGTTAAAAATATTTATTGAAATTTAAATATATAATAAAGAAAAGAAAAACAGAAGCAGCATAATAAAAAGACTAAATATAATGGATGAGTGTAAATTGTTTCATTTTTTTTTGCAATTTATTTAATTTTATTATAATTACTTTAAGTGCAGCTGTTTTTAAAAACTCAAAAATGATGCCATTTTTCTTTCTTTTCTTCTTCTTTTCTCTCTCTCTCTCCTTTTTGAGGTGGAAGATTTCAACATCCTGTTGTTGTTGTTACTTATAGCACTTACCATGGACAAGCCCTGCTGATACATCAGCAGATTTTAAGCCGGAAATATACGTCTTTTGTTTTACAAGTAGCGCCATCTAGGGCCAAGACTACGACTTAGCTACACACACGTCACAAACCTTTTTTAGATGGCGGATTACATTCACGCAAATTCATTCTTTCATTTCAGATCGTAATTTAGACCTGGAACAGGGAACGATCACCCCTGACCCAGTACCCCCAATGATATTACTCTCGATATGGAGGACTTTGCAACCACGAACAAATTTAATGAGCGCCAATCGCCACACACTCGGGGATTCTTTTGGCCGGTGAGCTTCGAACCCATAACCTAAGGAGTACGAGTCCAACGCTCTACCAACCAGGCCATTCCGGCCCTTTCAACATCTTAACAGTTTTAATCTTAACAACTTCAAAAAAAAAAAGAGAAAGAGAAAGAAAAAAGAAAGAAAGAAAAGAAAAGAAAAGAAAGAAAAATGGCATCATTTTTGAGTTTTTAAAAAGATGAATTTTTTTTTCATTTTTAATTTTGTATGTAAAAAGTTTAGTCTCTATGAAGTTTTTAACTCTATCCTTTAAGTAAATCCTACTGGCAAATTGTATGAAATTTCATTTGTTTTTATATTAGTTGAGTAACTTTGGCATAATAATGATAACATTTCTTATTTTGTAAAATATTAGCTTTGGGGAAAATTATGAAAAATCTACTTCATACATATTCTTTATATATAATTTAACTAACATATTCTTTGGAATAGAAATTTTAAGTAAGCTGTGTACAATAACTGTATGTACAGAAGGAGTTTGAAGTAAAGTTACTAAATTTTATTACTAATTAAGTTTCATCTTGTCTCACTTATAATACATTAATATTAATGCACTTAATCATTTTTACTATCAAATATATCATGTTTTAAATTCGAAACTAAAGAAAATATTAAAAATTAATAGAACCTCTTATTTTTAATTCTGCCAATTTTTTCTTATTTTTCTGAAAGAATAAAAATTAATATTATAAAATAAACAAGTAGAATGTAATAAATTGATACACTTTATTTCATAACTAACTAAAACGAAGCATAAAATACTTACCTTTTCAATAATAAAAGTACTGATTCCATGCTGAGGTTTAGTATCAAAACTTGTTTTAGCATACACTAAAAGAACATCTGCTAGAGCAAAATTAGTAATCCAAAACTTTGACCCATTTAACACATAATAATCACCTAAAGGGAAAAGAGAGAGAAAGAGACATCAGTATAAGCTAATATTATATATAATGCTAGAAATTGAGAAGCATTCATTGATAAATATACTCTAATTAAGGACTCATAATAATTACAAAATTCTATCTAAAGGATTTAATCAAAATCAAACATAACCAATATCAGTAGTGAACCAGGTGTTTATGGAATATAACAAGCAAGTGCATGTGTGTAAAAATTTTATATTAGCTGAATTCCCAATTGTTTGAATTATGTCCCCACTATATCATATTATACAGGTTTTTAATCTTTCTATGAAATCAAAACACTGAAGTTTATGAAGCCCTTCTAAAACTATATGAGATTGAAATTTCTTATAAAATGTGCTCTTTCATCCTTTCTGCTTATTTACTTGATTTGCCATTCTGCTTTTACAGCAATTTGCAAAAAAAAAAAATCTTTATCAAAATTAAAAATTGGATTATGCCAATAAAATATTAAAGAATAAAAGGATTTAATAAAACCTCAATTATTGTTTTTTTTATCTAAGTTTTACATTCATACATAGATTCTTCTTTAATTTATCACAATCAATAAAAGAAGCATACCTTTCTTTTCTGCTTTTAATTTCATTGATACAACATCAGAGCCAGAGCCAGCTTCACTCATTGCCAAAGCTCCAACATGCTCGCCACTAATAAGCTAAAAAAAAAAAGCAGTTTCAAAATGAGAAAATTATAGATATACCACTAAAATGTAAAATCCAAACCTTTGAAAAAATTAACAAAAAAAATTTATTCTCTTCAGAAGCTTTGATTAAAAAAAAAGGAACATATATATTATTTACTTACAACATTTATATTTTAACCTATACATATTGTTACAAACACTATGCAAGTAATTGTATCACTTGCACTTTTGTATGTTTGTGACAATTTTTTTAATAAAACAATATTTAATAAAATAAATTTCTTATATTTTAAAATTGGAAACAATTTTTAAATTAAAAGGTTTTACTTACAGTTAAGCTCATAATCACAATTCAAATTTAAAAATGAGTGTCATTCAAAATTTTAGCAAGAATTTTTTTTCTTATATTTCTACTACTTAATTATGTAATTAGATTTATAGATATGAAATAAGATTGTGATTGAATTTACAGTAATTCTGAAACAGTTGTTTAAATTGCATTAAAACACAAACCCTTTAGCTCAGAGATTCCCAGCCATTTTGGTTGTATGTACCACTATATATATATATATAATATATAAGATATATATATATATATATATAATTTTAAAAAATGGAGACCCATTAAGTAATTATATAAGTAAATTAAATACAAAAATATATAACATATACATTAGCAATTAATAAAACAAAATTAAAAAAATAAATTGCTTTATTAATCAAAGGAGGGGAAATACTATTCTTATTACTTATCTATAACAATATAAGAAAACTCAAAAACAAGAAATCAAAATTTATAAAATAATTGATTTTTATACTGTTTATTTTTAAGGGCAATTCAATATTTCGATTAAAGCTTGAAAGTTTCATTCTCAAAATATTTTCCACAACCAAGCAGCTTTTTTAATTTTGACTCTTGACTAGTATTCTGTAGACATTAGATAGTGACTATTGTTAAATTAGAAAATCAGTAAAATATGGGAAGGATAAAAAATATGAAAGATTTTAGGAATTAATGTTACACTGATATTTATTAACTACACATAAGAATGTGAAGCTGAAACAAAAATTATTAGAGAATTGTTAATGCATTGCCGGACTATTTTTAATGCATTTCTTTTCTCTCTCTCTCTATTTTTGTCAATTGCTTTGATTTTGTCATCATTATTTAAAAAAACTCAATTTTAGCAATTAAATTACCAAATCTGATATTATTGTGAGCTCGCATTTGAAGGCAATAAATAACAATTTAAAAAGCATTCGAACTATTTTATAGATGTCTTCTTTAATGTAAAAGGACCTTATAAGTAAAAGGACCCAAAACTGATCTCTTATTTTTCTTCACTAATCATGAACTTTTTTTCATTTCTTTCAGGATTTTTATTACTATCAGTAAATTTGTCTTTTGGCAAGGACTTTCATAGCACAAATAAGAAATCAAGAGAAAAAAAATTTAAAAATAATTCAAATATATGAGATTTATTATCTTTCAGGCATCTCCAGAGATATTCAGATAATCATGAAATTGTGTTTGGCCTTTACACATCAAAAGACAACTTTTCTATATTATTAAAAATTCTTAAATGGTCCCTTTTTTGTTGTTGTTGGCTTTACTATATTATATATTACATGTATCACTTATTTTGTAACTATATCAATACAATCGCCATTTATTATTTGACAAAAATGTAAGAAAGCAACAAATTCTTATAAATAAAAAAAGAAAATAAAAACCTCATAAATCACACATAAAAAATGCTAAGTATAGCTAAAAAGCAGCTATGAATATTTCATTTCTTTAATATAAATTTTTTTCTTCAAACTCTAGTCATTAAAAATAAATAATATACTACATATGGAATAAAATCTAAATATGAGCATCAAACTGCTCATATTATTACCTTCATTTTTTCAACATAAGTTTAGAATAGTTAAACCATAAACTTAATTAAGCCTTAAAAAGAAAAATACTTTTAAAAATAAAACTGTTCAAGTGAGTAAAGAATAATGAAAAAAAAAATATAGTTAGTAGCGTTGGGTTCTGATCTACTACAATTGAAGATACTTTAATTGTAGATTGATTGCAAACTTTAAAAAAATTATAGTTTTCATATTAGTATGATAATAATCAAATTGTGCATCAAATAAACAAATATAATCAATAGAAAAAACAACTCTGCCATCACATTTAAGTGTAAAATCAATCCACTCATTATTTTATCATACAAAATGGCAATGACAATGATCTCATAAGCAAAGATGTGATAATTCGCTATGCATCTTTGTTGGATAATGGTTTCTAATAACTAACACATCAATTTTATTTTTTTAAAAATACATCAAATCTTACAAGAAATATATTTAATACTTTCATAAGTGTCACAATAAAATATATAATACCTTAGGTAAATATTTAGCCTTTTGTTTTTCATTACCATTTCTGGCAATCTGATTCACACACAAGTTCGAATGAGCACCATAGCTAAGTGCAATACCACCAGCTGCACGAGAGAGTTCCTCCAATACAATGCAATGTTCCAAATAACCAACACCAGCTCCACCATCTTTCACTAAAAGAAAAGAACATTTCAAAATTATTCACATATACTGGCAAAAATTTAAACATTCTTTTAAGAATTTGTATGATGAACAAAAACTTTAACCTACGATGAGCTTCAGGGGTAATAATATTGCTGCCTTCAGTAAAAATTCTTAGTAATGATTAGAAATTGAAAAATTGTTGGAATATTATACAAGAATTTTTTTAATGACATAATGGCGAGCTTTGACTTAAAATAGCTTTATATTCCTTGGTGGATTCAAACAAATTTCGATATACTTGTTCCTTTGTACCTAGAAGGATTTATAGCATTATCAAAAAGTGATGAAATAGGAATTAAAAGATTTTTTTTTCTTTTAAAACTTCTGAAATCATACTAAAATTATTTAAACACCATCTTAAAATTTAAAAAAACTTGGCTTATTAGTAAAAAATTTCATTGCTACAAGGCTATTTCTCTTATATATTTTTAAAAAAAATAAGTCCAGACACATTTTTTTTTCACAATGTCGTTGTTCTGTTGAAATATTAAGCCTATATGACTTAATTTCATTTATCTTTCACATATTTTTGCTAATGTTAAAATTTAGCTTTCCTCCACCCCCCAACCTTATTATGTAACTTTTTTAGTTGTGTTTGAATTGAATTTCTTACATAACATAGCTTACAAAGCATAACATATTTTGACATTTTTAAGAATATATCTTTTTATAGCAATTCTTTTTTTAACTATGTGATTTCATATTTTAATAATTTTAAAATTTTAATGTGCAAATCAGCATACTGTAATTTTCCCCCTCCCACATACTATTTTCTAATTTGAGTTCACTGAATAGAAATCTATCTAAAAATAAATAAACACACAAGTTTACTTTTAAAAATTGATATATCTACAGACACACATTAGTCTTCCCAATGTTCATATTGCATTTCACTAAATAAAAGTTATTTACTTCTAGGTCATCTAAATTTAAAAAATTTTGGAATTATGTTTTATAAGCAGTAGATACTCAAATTGTTATTAACCACAAACATTTTATTGTGACAATCCTTCTCTTATCAAATTCATTTTATTAATTCTGTCTTAGGGGGCAATTTTTTAGTGATTTGTCAAACCAATAATGATGTCTCAGGATAAGTTCTAAGAAAGAGAGAGAGAAAAAATGCTATTGCTGACAGACTGTTTTTCAAACCTTGAATGATTTATCTTTTAAATCAATGATAATAACTAAAATAAAATAGCTAAAAGAGAGAGAGTAAGAAAATTTTATTATAGCAAGATTAAACCAAAAGATCATACTGATTAAAACTCTATAACTTTCAATATTTCTTAGAATAAAAAAGGCAGATTCTCTTCAAAACAGTAAAATTTTCATCCACATTTTGAAAGGATTGCAGTAAAAGATTTATCACAAACTATCAGAAAATCTTGCTTCGAAATATATAACAAATTAACCGAAATGGTAAATATGAAGAAATTCAAGGGGATATTCCATCCATTTTATCCCTCATTCTATAGCTTAAAAATAAAAGATTTAATAAAGTCTCATTACCTGTGTAATATACTGACCGTGCTAAATAAATTCAGAAGAAACCCTTATTGTTATATTTGGAACAAAGGCTCACCTTCCTTTTTAACTGTTTGAAATATTCCCCTGAACTAACAATATTGGAATATTAAAAGAGATTATGGTGCACACATAAGCACAAATTAATATTGCTTATAAAAAAAATTCCACAAAAACTATTTTTAAGTAGCATTATTTGCAAATGTTTTTCAATCATTAAAGATTTTTAATATATATTAATTTTCATGTTATCATTTTCTACTAAAGATCTCAATCAATACCTTTTAAAAAGCTATGATGGGCCATAAAGACTTAAGTGACTTTTCTCTTAATATTGTTAACTTTTTAAGGTAAAATTCAATCTCATAAAAATGTTACTGTGGGCTTAGAAATTCCATGCTTTTCCCGTGGCCCAATATATGCAGCTAAATTACAAAGGAACTCTCTCACTCTCTCTCTCAAAAAAAAAAATCAATTTTAAACATTGATACAAAGCATTTTTAATTTGGATTCATTAGAGTAGCAATCAATAAAATCCAAGCCTCTTATGGGCTTGATATAACATACATATGACTTAAAAGTATGTTTCACTTTTTCTTACATACCTATTAAAGAAACAAGATACAAGTAGGGCTTTGGGTACATTATTAATATATATTTAATTTAAATGCAGCAGCTTAGCTTTTAACTTAAAACTATATTGAAAATTGAAGCTTTTAATTCTTTGTCAAAAATAAATGCATCTAATATTTTGATTTGCAGACATTAATTTTTTAAAAAAATCTCTTTTCATTTAGAAAATCTGATTCTTATTATTTATTATCGTAAGTTATGCTCACCTCTCTTTTTCCCATTCTCCAATAATAAAAAATTGCTCATAAATTATTATCGTAATATGTCATTTAAACTACTTAGAATTTATATCTTAAGATGGCCTGATTCTTATAATGTTTTTTATTATTATTATTTCTTTACTTCTTTTCTTTATTTTTCCCTTTTCTTCCATAATTCTTTGTTTTACCAATATTAAGTTTGCTAGAAACCATATAACAAAGTAAAAGATTTCAACAGATATTTTTTGAGACTTTTGTTAAAAACGATGTGCTGAAATGTTCTTTATTTTATTTTTATTACGCACGAGCTATTAAGCATGAGTCATGTCGGATGTTGAGTGAGTAATGTGACCGGATGTATATATATGTCATTTTTTTTTTTGATGAAAATGTAATAATGTTTTTCAGTGTATGATCCTTTCTGTTAAAGTAAAGTTGTTCAGTTTTTTACGCTTTGAGTCGTTTATATTTTGCATTGAAAGTTTTGAGTTTTAACAACTTTGTTGAAATTAATATATCTACAGAATAAATACAAATTGAGTATTCAGAACTTTTTTACTTTTCAGAATTTTGATGAAAAACTTCCAGTGCATGTATTTCTCTTATCTTAATATGCCTTTATTCATTAAATTTAGATTCATAAACAAAATATAGTCAGTTATTTAACAAATAAATGAAAATTACCAGGAACAGTTAAACCATGAACTCCCAAATTGCCAAGTTTCTTGAAAAATTCCTAGAGAAAAATCACATTAAGAGAAAATTAAAAAATAAATAGTTTGTGACAACTTCATAAAGGTTTAAAATACATTCTCAAATAAAAATAAGCCTAGACATGAAATAAATAAATAAAGTAAATATTCTTTTCAAAAAGAATTTTCTTTTTTCTTTTCTTTTTTGTACTTTGATTTAAATTTATTATTTATCTTAAGCAAAAGATATTTATAGATAATACAAATATTTGCGAGTATCTTTCAGAATGAAATAAGTAGAAATATATTTGAAACCCCCACACACAAATATAGAAGTAAGAAAGATAAGTTTCACAAATAATGAACTGGGCCAAACATAAACACCTAAAATAAAATAAGTACAATGAATTGAACAATCAAATATATAAACTTATAAAGAAAGTGCTTGGGTTAATGAAGTATTGCAGAATGATTACATAAATGAAAATTAATTATCTCAAGAATGATGAAATTTGATTCTGTAAAAGTTCAAATTCATGTTTCCACAGAAATTTGCAATTATATATACATATACGAATTCAGAACTAGTAAATTGAGTTCAAATTCTCATCTACTTACTTTAAACTGTGGAAACTTGTTATCCTTATCAATTTCTTGAGCAAAAGGAGCAAGTTCTTTCTGAGCAAACTGGAAGATAGTCTCTCGGAGCTAAGTAATGAGAGAAGAATTGTTTGAAAAAAATATTTCTTAACAAAGGTGATCTTGCTTCTAGCAAATCTATAATCTGCTTAATTAAATTATTCCTCATTTATAAAGTTCCATGTAGCATTTGGAATTTTCCCCACATAATTTCCTGCAGTTACTCACCTTAATAATATTCCTTTATTCTTAAAGACAGATATTTTTTATATGATTATCAGATTGCAAAGTATCCAGATATTACTACACTTAATTTCTTAAATAGTTGTTATAAATTTTATTCATGCCTTGAAGCAAAATTAAAGTAAGGAAATAATACATTTTGTTATATATATAGTTCTCCTTAAACAACTGACTAAGGTATTTCTTGTTACAAACATTTCAATACCTATATGTAATTTATGCTAGAAATTCTGAATAAAGCTTTTTTTACATTTAATATCAGAACAAATAGCTGGAAATTGTACAATGCAACATTCTAAAAGGTCATAAATTTAACATGTGTCTTTTTATTTAGAATAAACACATGAAAACACCAAAAGACTTTCATGACTTTAACAGTTATTCTTTGAAGTGAGTAAAATATTCAAACTGCAAATGGAAGATTAACACAACTATAAATTTGGTTAAAGTGAAGATTAGTGTGCCTCCTGAGTTTGTCGTCAATATGACAACCAAAAGGAACACACTTTTAGCAACTCTCATGCTGATTTGTTTACTATTTTTAACAATGTTGGAATTAAGCATGAACTATGATTATTTTATAAAAAATGTTGAATAAAAAATAATGACTAAAGATTTTAATTTTGTTCTTTATTATCATTCAAAGTTTTATTTTATTTTACTAATAAGAAACTGCAATTTTATTTTTAATGTGTACACAAACAGAAAATCTTTATTCTTTAACAATTTTTCACTGTCAATATGCACTTTAAAAAGATAATCTGAATTCGTATTTTATGAAATCGTCTTCATTCTTACTTTAACAGTCAGATGCAATGGAATGGAATTCTTCAAAGTTCTGGTAATTATTTGTTTGCTCTAAAGGTTGGTTTACTTGATAATTTCTTATGTCATTAATTGTATAAGAATAGATGCCAGGTAAATGAAATGGAAGACAATATTCTGAACCAGCAGAATGGATGAAGAACGAGTGGAATATATATTTTCATACAAACTGATGAAGTTAGGAAGCAATGATTGCATGAAATTTTGTATGAAGATTGGCTTGATTGCTTCCTCCTCTGCTCTTTCTCTTCTTTTGATTATGTATTGTTTCTGTTATCCACACAGTCCTTATGTTCACTGTGCTGGCGAATGAACTTTGTTCCCACTCCCGCTGCTAGCGAAGCCATAGGATGTTTTCTTAAATTAAAAAATTCTGTCCCATACCTACTACAAATGCCAAAGGCATCGGATGCTCTAACTTTTGCTCTGAACCCAACAAACCAACCCAGCTGGTCTGAAAAATCAATACTTATAAGTAAAAAAAAAATCCTAATTACATTGTAGAAAGTGGTGAATGTAACTATTCAACAGAAATGTTAGTTTACTTTGCCCACCATTTTTATTGGCAACTTGGCACATCAAAGGGCCCACTAAAGTTAACTTTTACCATAAATTTTCTGAGGTTAAACTTGAAAGTGAAAATTACAGAATTACGAATGATAGTCAGAAACAACAAATCCATCACAGTACATCTATGTAGAAAGTTCTTTCTTTAAACAACACAGATTCAACTATATTAAATAAAGAATGCAGGTTCGGCTAGAGGCATACTTATATCTTAAACTAGAGGATACACCACTAATAACTCAAATTATGTTCAATATAACAAAAATTATTGAACATATTTAGTGCACAGAACTACTTTCTAAATAATAAGAAAAATGCAATAATTCCGACAAAGTATCAATATTACATCCTTCCATTTTTTCACATCTAAAATCTTTATTACAATAAAATAAAAATTATTAATTAAAAATAAAGCCATTGCATTGCAGATAAAAAAAACCATCAGAAAGGATTGAAATGAAGAAAAAAAAGCCGTATAAAAATGTTTCCAATACCTGCTGTTGTTCTTCATTTAAACCACTAATTTTATCATCAATCGGGTAATGTGACAGACTTCTTTTATTACAAACAGGATACAAACGTCTGAAACTAGAATTTAGTAGAAACCGAGAACCGCAATGAATGACATTCATTTTTATTATAAAAAATTACAACAGCGTAAAAAAGTAAAATACTTATTTTAACACAATTTTAATACATGAATAAATAGACAAGAGTTAGATTAATAATTTTCTAATAAAGTTTTATGTAAGATACGCCACCAACTTCAGTCTGTCGTCTTAGAGACTGGTTAACCGCAGGACGCTTTTACCATGGCTTGAACCCTCCAGTAGAAGTCGAAAGAGGGCTCAGCATTCCGGTAGGGATGAGAAAGGGGAAAAGACGCACTAGATGTATGGTTGCTTGTAGAAAAGTTTTTTTTCGCCAAACGGTGAAAAATTATTTGAACGCCAAGAATGAAGCGCATTTTTTAAATGTATTGCATCGTGTTAAGTGTGCTTGACTATCGGTTAAGAAATAACGGATCTTCAAAGAAAGTAGAACTTAATTATTTACGATCGTTCTTAATAAAAGGATAATACTTTGATATGATCTATTAATATTTATTCATAATTACGTTTTATGAATCTAATTTTTGACTAGAAATAGGGCCTGACTAAGATAGGGGCGTATAGGGTAGTTGCCCCGGGCCCTCATATAATTGGGGCCTCCCAAATTGAAAATAAATTTTATTTTACGTTTCTTTCTTTAATGAATGTTCTTCATTACTAAAGTAGTGAAGCAGTGGGGCCCCAAAGAAATGTTTGCCCAGGGCTCTAATTAGGTTAAGTTGGACCCTGACTAAAAATGAATAATGAAATGAATAAGAACAGTGAGAGCATGGAAAAGCTGAATTTTTCACAGACACATTCTATTTACAATTAATTAAATGGCAAGAAACTAATGTATTAACTCAGGATTAAATTTTATCACCCATTAGTTTATGAAATGAAATTTAATGTTTTCACTGAGTAATGCAATGAACTTACAATACTTGTTTTAATTCTTAATGGAAACTGAAAATGGCGCTTTATTCGGAATAAAAATTCGTTGTTTTAATTTTATTTCTTGTAATTTGGCTGTATTCATTGTGAAGTATTTACATTTTGATACAATTAAAAATTAATTTGAATGCTTATAATTTTTTAATGTATGGAGCTAAATTTAAAAAATAAATAACAGGATTAAAAAAAGATCGTATATTATACTCTAATTTATCTGATTATGTAATAAATTAGTGTTATAGAAAAAAAAATTTAAAAATTTCATAACTGCAAGCATCCTTTCATTATATTATTTGCTATCATTCTTTTTTAGCAATGAAGTATGTATATTTTGTGGTCTAAAAACGGCAATAAAAAAATCTATTACCTCTTGTATTTTATTTATTTTTTATTTGCATTGTTGAAAAAATACCTTAAAGGAACCAGAGTTATTTTAAATTGTTCTTTTCTTAATGTTGATATTGTGCCATGATAAACACTTAAACATTTGTTTTAAAATTGAACAATTCATATGTACAAAAATATATATTGTAAAAAAATGTACATGTATTTGAATTCTTTTTGCTGCATGATTTTTTCGTTTAAGAATTTTGTATGATTTTTTCACAATAAGAGTTATTGATGCAAATAACTCACTGTAAGTACGTAAAAATTCTTATACATTTTTAAAAATAAGTTTATATATCTTATAAATTAACAAAATGTTAAAATAATTAATTTCCATAGTAATTTCTAGTATCCATTTATTAAAATATAAAGAAAATAATGTTTTAAAGTTGAAAACTTTTTAAGATATATCCAGATGTTAACATGCAGAAATTAAAATATCAAGAAAATAATGTTTTAAAGTTGAAAACTTATTAAGATATATGCAGATCCATATCTAAGAAATAACTTTATTAAAAATGTAAATTTTCAAAATCTACTAAAATTTAATAATTTAAAATGACAGAATAGTAAAATAGGGTAAATAATATTTTATGAAAAAAAAAATCTGGTCGATATATATACCACTTAAAATTTTTCAATTATACTGTCAAAAGAAATATTCAGTTTGTTATTTTATAATTAAAACTGTTTCAAGAACAGGTATGGGGAGATTGAGCTTTGAAAAATAACTAATACTAATTTAAACACTGCTTTCTGAAACAATATGCATTTTACTTATTTTTTTTAACTTATTATTTTTGCATACTTTCTGATATTTTGCTTTAAAGTAAATAATTTTTTTGCCATAATGCTACAAGTGGAAATTTTAAGAAATGGAGTTTATTTATTACTTTAACTTTTAATAAGTAAAGTAATAAATAAAAAGTTCTTTTGTTACACTCACAGGATTTAAAAAATTATATATATATATATATATATATATATGATTTCAAATCCAACGTCTTCATCATCACTTATATCTAAACCATGTGTATCTTAGCTTAAAATATTTTTCAAATAAATTTCTTCTTGAATTAAAACATTCTGATATCACGGCATTTTAGAAAAATATTTTAGTAGCTACCGAGTAGGAAGCGTAATGTAAAGTAAGCATCTATCCTCGTTGTCTTACGACCCTGCTGAGAAAAGGGAAAGGAAATAAGCAGTTGGCATTTCCGCCCCTCGGCCGTTCCTTGGATGTGTGGAGGTTCGGCCGAATTGGGAGTCAAAAGGTTAAGGAGATAATCTTTTCCATCTATATGCGATGCATAAATGCACTAACAGCATCAAACATCATTTCCCATTTTAATTTTGCAATCTTCTTTGTCTAGTGAAAACTTTAAGAATCGGTTTAGCAAATTTTATCTGGTTTAATTATTATTTTTTACTGGCAACTTTTGGAGACCTGATGTTCTCCAGGAGTAATGCTCTCTAAAATTTTCAGTTAAACATTTTATGTACCTAAGGGGCGGCTTTCTGGCGCAGAGGTAGCGCGTCTTCCCGGTGTTCTGGGAGTCCCGGCTTGGCATGGTTGTTCTTCTGTATGATATCTGTGATATGTGTGAATGTGCCCCCCTGTAAAAAGGGGTTGTGCAAGTGAATGTGGTGAGTGTGCAGCTAAGTCGTACTCTTAGGCCTAGTTAGCGCTACTTCAAAAACAAGAGACGCTCCTTTCGGCTTAAATCTGCTGCTGTATCAGCGGGGGGCTTGTCCAATTTGGCAAGTGCCATAAGTAACAACAACAACATGTACCTTGTTCTCTTAAGAGCTTATTTAGCAAAATAATTTTCATATTCAAGCTTCAGATTTTAATAGTCATCTTATTCATAATATTATAGAAAGCTTACAATATTCAGCACATACTATTTATATCATTATTATGAAATATGAAAACATTTTAGCTGAAACTAAAAATATTTTTTAAAAATATGACAATAAAAAAATTAAAACCTTGAGTATTATTATCTTAACTGTATCACAGTTTTTTTTTAAATTTATGTAATATTTTAAAATAATTTAATAAAAATTTCTCTGATTCATCATAAAATTCAGTTTTATCTTTAAAATGGTTTAAATGCAGTAAATAATTTTTTTTCAGACAATAAATGTACTTCTGAAAATAATATGGTCTAAATTTTATACAGTGCTTCAATCTTGTAAATCATATTCAATAACTGACAATCTAAAGTTTCAATCTTCTGCGATCAAGACTGGTCGAGTTATAAAGCTTTTAGTACCATTATTTTCGGACAATTACTTTGGAGAGGCCTTTCTCATTTTCTCAGTAGATGTTTGATTTTCATGAAAGGTTCATGTTGTTTTATATCGTCGAAAAAATCTGTAATGGAACCTATAGCCATTTCAACAAAATGACTCTCTATAAATAAAAAGAAAGTTTAGTTGTAATCGATGACCCACATCGTTACCGCGAAAAAATAAATTAGGGATGAGTTGGGTATGTGTAAAATAAAAGACACCTTGTGGTAAATGAAATGTGTCTTTGAAATTCGTTCATTGTTACTTACTATCTTGCAATTGATGGAATAATTATTTAATTATTAAGCTAAGAAGGGAATTTATTAAAACTAATAGAAAGTTAATTTTTGAATTTGTTATTATTCAATGCTAAAAAAATCATAAAAAATTGGTAAAATAAAAATAAATCAACTGTTTTTATTCGAAAAAAAGCTATGTTTAATACATAATTTTTAATTATATGTTAATCTAAAATAAACGACATAAAATACAAAAATAATAGAAAAGAAAGTAATAAAGTAGATTTGAATCTTCATTTACTACATCATTGGAAGACAAAATTGTAGATTTTTAAAGTTTAGTCGCTTATTTTCTTTAACAAATAACAATAATATGCACATAAAATTGTATTTAATATCATTGCAACGCTCTCATATATAAGTATAGTTTGCTAAATCAATGAAAAATATGCATAAAAATATTTTTAAAATATTAAGATATAAAAATAAAAATATATATTAAACTAGCATTCCAGTACCCGCCATTGCTCGGGGAATGGAATTAGCAGGGAAAAACAGTGCTTGGTGCACCTGGTTACGAAAATCCCCTACAATAATTATTTATTACTAACTTTTTCTAATTTTCGGAGGGTCCCTGGGCCCCTGGACTCTTTATATATATACCCTTTCCTTAACCAACATAAATAAGCAACAGCTGTCACTCACAACATGAGATCTGCTAATTAACTACTCCTCTGTGCAGAACTAATCGCAAAAGGGGAAAGCAATCCTTTTGTTCAAATAGAAACTTTTAAGAAGAACAAACATGTTATTTAGACGCTCCGCTTTCGGTAAGTATAGAAATCTGAAGGTCGTCGACAGGAGGGTTGATTAAAAAAAGTTATTTGGCAGCATGGCAATCATTGTACAGTGTAAAAAAAATATCGATATTATTATTAACAAAAGCATTTTAAGCAAACACAACGAATCTCTAAACCATATAAATACTGCATTTACACTCGCGGTTTTGGGCCAACTAACCAACCTCTCAAAATCGATTTTCTAATGCAGTCTTCGCAAAATCAGAAATTATTTCATAAGACGCGTAATTTTTGCTACATTATTTTCAAAATTGATCAGGGTGTGGCAAAGAAATGCCAAATTATACTAAAAAAGTTTAGTCTCATTTTTATTTATCAATGGATTAGATTTGTAATGTTGAAGAGAAAAACCCAATAAACGACAAAAAGTAATTTTTTTAATGCGCAATTTTCTATCAGATTTTTACAATCTTTCCCACAATTTTGAAAAAATTATCAAATTTTATGTAAAAAAAATTTGATTAAGTTTCTTGAAAAGTTTCGGCGTAATTAAATATTAAAGTGAAATTTCGCCTCTTGGTTAAAAAATTCGCCAAAAATTCAGTTTTAAAAATTCAATTTTTTAAATTGTATTACAGAATACTACATCGTATTGTCTTTCAGGAAACATATTTTCTGTATTTTTCCAGCAAAGCGTCTATTTTACAGGGCCGTTCAAGAAATAGAACCATCAAAATGGACTTTTTTTTTTTAAAAAAACGATATTTAATTTTTGCGTCGATATTTCGTAAAATAAATTATACCTCGGTGGTCTACGATATAAAGTCCATCCGATTCCACTGTGATATTGGGTATAAGTTGAACGGACGCGTAACGATGGCAATTTTAAAAACGTGGTTTTACGGGGCGAAACGGTACGCATAAGCGATCGTTTCTCCGGAAGGCCTTGTTTCACTCGGAAAGTAGCATTACAGGTTTTAATTTCACAGAAATTAAGGGGGTTTAATTAATTTCTCCCGAACTAATTGATATTTCGAAAAATCCTTTCTTAGTGGGTACTTTCGTAATCATGTGGACATGCCTGCCAAATTTCAAGTCTGAGGCTTCAGCGGTATTGTCTGTGCGTAGATGTATATTTATTATCTCAGGACAAAGATTTTTATATATATAGATGAAATTATAAAAGAGTTAACAAAACTAGATTTTAAATTTTAAAAGAGTGCAAATTCATTTTTGGTCAGTGACATGATTAGAAGTTATAAAAACATGCTGGAAGTTTGTTAATTTTTAATTAAAAATTTAATTTAATTCCGAAACACCATTTCTTAATATTGCTATCCAAGAAATAGCTATCAGCCAAATTTGGAAGTTTCTAAGTTCAACAATCTGCCCCGAAAGACGCAACTTATCAATAACATGTAATCTATTAATTTTATTATATTAAAAGAATGAAACATTTTATCTCATATTCTTTAACAAAAGAAATTCGTTCAGCTTTGATTGAAGAATGAAAATGAGTTGCCTTTCATTTTAACGATATTGTTGAGAAGCAATATTTAAAAACTTCTTAAAATGAAGAATAAATATCATAAGATTTTATAATTAAAAAGATGTATAAATATACAATTACTTTAATAATGAATTAAACTCTTTTTTTTAATAAGAAAACATGTTCGGAAGTTATTTTTTAAAAAATCCAACAGTTTTGCTGTTTTTGAGTAATAAAAGTTAATTGTGCTTCAAAACAATACACTTTCCCACACTCCAAAGCATATTTATTCTCCTCTTCAGACATGCACACATTCCTTTTTATTAGAAAAGAATTAGCACATAGTAAAAACATTATACGTATATTATATGGAGAGTCCTTGCAATAGAATATTCTAATCGTAATATTATAAAAACACTTATTTATTAAATTTTACATAAAAATATTTTTATTATTTTTCACGGTTGGAATGAAATATATACATAAATATATATAGTTACGTTTTTAGCGTAGCGAGTTCGGATTGAATGGACTTTATTTGAGGACAGCACAAACAAATTTATTTACAGGATGACTTGATAAAGTAAAACTTCAGAAAACACAATCTAGCAGTAATCAGTCACTTACAGCGTAAATGCAAGCCTTACGCACAATAAACACAGTCCGAAAAACAGCTATCGTATAGCACAGCAAACAGTAAATCACAACGAGCTCAATAACTCAACGTTTACAGCAAACGCTAACACAGCTCACTAATAACAAGCGAGAATCCACTAAGATTCATTATTGACTGCATAGAAACCTATCAATCCAACAGAACAGCAAATGATTTCCAGTTTTTATAAAGAAGCAAATATTTTAAAAGATATGATAGTCATAATGCTTTCAAGAGCTCTCAACTTCATTTCACCATTACACTGTGAGAGCATATCTGACAAGGATTTTTTAAAATTAAAAGCTATCTGATGGATGTATTAGAACTGAAGGATTTTGTGAAGACAGATATAAGTTTTCGAATTGAACAAGAACTTAAAAAAAGATATATATTGAAAATAAATTTTTAATGGACTGTACTCAGTTAATATCACTGAAAGAATTGATAACTGAAATTATCTCATATAAGATTACAGTAGAAAGGGCTATTTCAAAAATTTTAGTGTATAAATATTTTGTAGGGACTGTCCTTTATACAATCTTATATAATATCAATTACTTGCATGTTATATAACTTCCAAAGACCATTAATTAATATCAAATAATTTTTTGTACATGCTTTTTTAGTTTTTGGCATCATAATAAAATGCATTTTGAGATTTTACTTTTTGAGTATGAACCTTAAAGCTTTCTTTACCTTGTAGTAATTCATACTATTTTGTTATTGCTATGTAATTGCATCTAATAACTAAAGAGCAAAATGGATGGCTCCAGAGATCATTATTACTAGTTTTTTTAATACATTTGTTTATTTGTAATAGATTCAGGTCAAATTTATGTCAAACAACTGTTGCTATATATAGTTAGAGTGAAATGTCATTAGTTTCTTTATTGAAACTGAAATTGATTGTTATCATAATATCATACTATACTATTGTGCACTTCAGTGATTTCTGTTTTAAAAAATATAGGTCTTTTCATTGAAAGTCAATTTTTGTAGCAATATTTGTTATATATTTTTTATTTCTAACTTCCTTGTTACATGAATGTTTCATTTTTTTTCTACTTCTTTAACCTATTAATTTTGAATCATGAAATTCTATAAAAGTATATTCTTTCAACTCCTCTTTATATCCTCTTTTACTTTTATATTTGTATATATCATGATCTTATCCTTGTTTATTAAACTTACTGTATTGTATGTTTTATTTTATATTCGTTCAGAGTAATTTTTATCATTGTAACTTTAAAATTTTAAAATACATTTCAGATATGTTCTGCTTTAAAAGTGTATTGCTCAATATTATATTTTTATAGGTGATAAAGAAAATGTTGTTCAGTATTCATCATGTTTCTGTTGAATAAAATTGATTTCATCATTTTTGACGTTCTTACCATACTATGTTTATATTATTTGTGTCTAGAAAAAGAAATGTTAATAAACAGCTTTTGAGTTGTTTTTTTAATGGGTAAGAGCACTGAAACATCCATTTAATCATATTTTTTTTAAATAATTATATGTATTTTAATTATTTCTATAAGTTGAAATAAAATAACTGGTTCTGGTTGAATAGATTTTTAAAAAATGGTATCTATACCTTTTATAGTTCATAATTTGCAATTGTAAACAAAATTTATTATATATTAATAAATTTGAGTTTCATGTTTTTTTTTTCTTCTGAGCAAACTGAAAACATCAAATTCTCAAATAAAAAACATTTACTTAAGAAAGTCTCTTAATAAAAACCATTACTTAAGAAAAAAATGTAATAATTTTATTGGTAAGCTTCAAAATTTTAATGTATCTAAAAGTAATATTTATTTTTAAAAACTATATTCATAAAACTCAAAAATGTAATAATTTTATTGACAAGCTTCAAAATCTTAACTTATCTAAGAGTAATATTTATTTTTAAAAATTATGTTTATAAAATTCAACCTACAGAGAAGGATATGTTCTTTTTCTCTGTGATTTAAATTTAAAAAAAAGAAGAAAATATGTGATTTTTCAAAAACACCACCATAGCCATTTGTCAAAATGCATCTTCTGGAGAAAATATATATATATGGGAAAGTAAAGAATAAAAGGGTAGGAAACAAATTAAAAAGAGATATTAATTAATTAGACAAAAAAAATAATTGCAATGAAAATATTAATTGAAATTTTAGGATAAGAAATAAAATTACAATACTAAAAAAGTTTGATGAAAATAATTCAAAATATTAAATTTAAAAAATATTAAAAGTTTTTCATAATTAGTCGGTTAGAGTAACATTCATCTGCAACAACTGGCTGCAATGCTTTCACCAACGTTATCGACAGACATCCAGAGATGCGCAGAATGGTTGAAAATTGAACAGAATCGGTTTGTTTGGTACGTGACCCGTGACCCATGAATTGACCTCTTTGTCTCGAGGTTACCAGAATTTTCCTCTCGCCAAGTCAACTCAGCTGGCGCGAAGCACCTTGTGAACCGCCGCCAACGTTTTCACCTACGGCGCGCGTTTCGCCCTCTTGTGTATATATATATATATATATATATATATATATATATATATATTGTATTGTCCAAATTATAATAAAACAGGTTAGTTAAATTAATTCACAACCACACATGACTTGACATCTATTTCATTTGTTTATTCACAACGTTGCCATTCACATAAAACATAAATCCTCTTATCCATTACAAAAATTATTTCAATACAAGTTGAGTTGTTTCATTTAATATTATAAATATTTACAACTTTTAAATTATTTTATCTTAACAATATTTATTTTGAAATTACGTATAATTACTTGAAATGCTTATAATATGAGCATTTATTAAAGTCACGACACTCCCACCTTTTGATTTTACATAGATATAACAAAATCAAAACATTATTTCACATTAAATAGAAATTAAGAATTAGAAAATATACATTAATCATCATATCGTTTAGGTTTTATAACATTTCTACCACATTTAGTTTTAACTATTTTGGTAAGGTTTTGTTCATTGTTCTTTTCTAAATTCGTATTATCCTTTCGGTTATTGCATTTATTAAATTTTGAGTGATTGTATTTTACATTTTTAAATAGTTCACGATTATACAAATTACTTTCACAATTCAGTTCTAGGGAATATAGCCGTTTTATAGGACGTATCAATTCTCCCATACAAGTTTTTACTTTTACAATTCTAATAGAATTGTCCTTTTCTGGGAAGACTTCTACTACCAATCCCATAGGCCAGTCGAGTTTCTTCTTGTGGTCGCAATCAACCAGAACTACATCTCCCACCTTCACTTGTTTCGAACCAACTTTGTTTATCTAGTGATGAATGAAAAGACTCAAGTATTCATCTCTAAATCTTTTCCTTAGATCGTTTCTCAATCTTTGCTGATACTTGAGCCTCTTCGTGAGATTAATCTTATAGATGTTATCCAGATCTGGCACTCCCACCGTTTGAATATCTTGAATAAACATGGAAGGTGAGAGAGGTGTTAAGTCATCCGGATCTTCTGATAAATAATTGAGAGGTCTTGAATTTATAACTGATTCAGCATCACAAAGAATTGTATTTAACTCTTCAAAATTTACGGACGTCCTTCCCAGAATTCTTCGTAAGATTTTCTTAACCATTTGGACCAGGCGTTCCCCAAAACCTCCCCACCTAGAAGCTGTGGCGGGATTGAAGCTCCGCTGAATTCTTAAAATTGAGGTCGCTTGAGTAATTTTCTTCCAGTCAAAGGAAGCCATTAAATTATCAGTTGCAATGAAATTAGTCCCATTGACGCTATACGTTTTTCTCGGTCGACCTCGTCTTGCTATAAATCTTCTCAACCCTAACAAGAATCCATCAGTTGAGAGACTTTGTATTAGCTCTAAGTGTTTTGCACGGTAAACTGCGCATGTAAACAGTAGTATCCATGCTTTATTTCCATTCTTTAAATAAAGAGGACCTGCCAAATCCACACCGGTCACTTCAAAAACTAGTGCATTTCTAACTCTGTCCTCAGGTAATGGAGCAGGTACAGTGTTAATTTCCTTCGCATTAAATATCTTGCAGCAAATACATTGGTTTATTACTCTTTGAACTGTTTTTCTGCCCCGTAAGATTTGATAGATTTGATAGAACAATCTATGTTCCACTGTGGCAGGAATTTGTATGGTTTTCAAATATCAAACGTTCTACAAGGAGATGATTGGATGGAAGAACAACAGGACATCTGAAATTTTCATCGTCTTTTCTTCTCACTATTTTCGTCTTCAATCTTACTAACCCTTCGTTGTCAATAAAAACGCTGAGACTTTTCAATTTGTTTTGTGTTGCTGTGTCGTCAAAACTTTCCTACTGCACCAGTCTTACAAGTTTCTTCTCCGAAATTTGAATTTCATCTACAGATAACTTTCCTTGCCTGCTTTTGTGATATGTACTATTGTGGCCAAATCGAAGAACCCATGGTACTAATCTTATTATTTTTGAATAGTTTGAAAATCATTTCAAATACCAAACCATTTCACCAGTAGAAATATTGACTCATGTAACTCCCTTCTTTTTCTCCTTTAAGACATCTTCGTTAATTTGCACTTCAGAATTAGTCGAATTCTTTTCAGAAAGTCTAAGCCACTGTGGTCCCTCCTACCATCTTGAATCCAAAAGTATCTTCAAAGTGCAACCTCTAGAAGGAAGATCCGTGGGGTTACATTGTCCAGGAACATGTCTCCACATTTCTGATGTAGATAGTTTATTTATTTCTTTTTTTCTATTGTTGACAAAGGTTCCCCAGATTTCTTTTTTCTTTATCCAACAGAGAACCGTCCTTGAATCAGTCCAGAAGAACATTGGCGCATCTTCTAAAGTCATTGCCTCTTTCATTGAAAAAGCTAGATGGGCACCGATGCAGCAAGCTAGCAATTCAAAACGAAAATTGGTAGTTTTCCGTAATGGAGCAACTCTTGATTTAGCCTGCAGCAGCTGTATACTCACACCATTTTTACCATCTGTTCTGAGATAAATTGCACATGCATAGCTTGAGGCACTGGCGTCACAAAACGTATGTATAGAGCAACATTCTCTGAAATTGAAGGGGATTACACATCGTGGAGTTTTTATGTCGTTCAGATGAGCCAAGTCCTTTAACCACTGTCTAAATTTCTTCTCTGTATGCACGAGTAGCCGCTCATCCCGACTCAACTTTTTCCTCCATGTTTCTTGCAATAATAATTTTGGAACAATAGTTACTGGGCAAGTGAATTCAATGGGATCAAAAACCTTTTGGATGCAAGATAGCACATTCCTTCTAGACACAGGCTCACAGGAAACATCTATATGACTAGTGTCACAAAAGAGTAGATCTTCTTTACGCTCTCATAAAAGTCCTAAAACATGAAATGGTACTGAATCAGCAAGATTTGAAGTGTTTCCCCATCCTCTGAGTTCGAAACTTCCTAGTTTCATCAGTTCTGTAGCTCCACTTACCAACTCAGAAAGCTCCTCTTCTGTATCAACAGATGTTACACAATTATCTACATAGAAAGATTTTTTCAACATTTCGATAATAATACTATATTTTTGAAGACAATTTTCTAAATGGTTGTTGATCACAGCTCCGAGTAGGAATGGGCTGCAACTCAGTCCAAAAACAAGTCTTCTGTGGCGACAAATTTTCATTTTTCTTTCCTCATAATTCTTCCACCAGAAAAACCGTAAGAAATCTCTGTCTTCTGGATGAATGGATATCTGCAAGAATGCCTTCTTAATGTCAGAAATTACTCCAATTTTCTTTTCTCTAAATCTCATCAATATTGAAGGAATAGTGTCTAATACATTCAATCTTCTAGGCAATCATTGAGAGAAAATTTTCCCTTTTCTTTACATGCAGCATCAAACACTGGTCTGAGTGTGTGGTTGAGCATTCTTTAAATACTCCACTATAAAGAAGTTAATGACAGCTTCCTTCTCCTTCACTTTCTAAAACCTCTTCAATGATCTTCTCATCTTCCCAATTTTCGAAAACTGAATTGTAATCTGAATATCTTCCTGATGAAATCAATTTTGATGTTTTTGTTACTAATCTTTTTTCTGCAATGTATTTATTATCGGGAAGAGTAGAATTGTCAGTCCATGGCAATCGCACCATATAACGGCCATCAATATCAGTGGATAAAGTATCATTGAAAAATTTAATTACCTCTTCCTGAGTTTTTTCAGGGGGATCTTTGATCCCTAAAAGCTCCAAATCCCAGAAGTGTTCTATTTTTTCACTATGTGTAAGCATTGTGATACTTTCAGCAGCACTTGACTGCAAAATGCTTTTGCTGTTATTTGTTGTCCTACCCATTATAACCCAACCTAAGTAAGTTTCATAAGCAATTAATCCACATTCAAGTTTGTGTATAACTCCAGTAAAAAGTTGTCCACAAAAGTCTGCTTCAATTAACAGTTATATTTCAAGAGAATCTTCTCCATAATCAGCTATCCATATTTTCTTTTCTTTCAATTCTTTATTCCACAATCCTCTTTTGAGTCTCGGAATTTTTCCACAAATAGATATCTGATCCAAAACCTATATATCCAGAGAATATTTACCATTGGGAGACTTCAATTTAATTTTATACAGTCCTTGATCTTTTACTTGTGTTTTAAAACCTCCAAATAACGTATGGGCCAAACTTTTCTTACTTACGGGTTCAAGTCCTAGTTTCTCAGCAGTTCTTTATAACATGTACGAATTCTGAGAACCACTGTCAATCAATGCCCGATCACACTTCTGGTTTCCGTTGGATTCAATATTTACAAAAATAGTCTGCAGTAATACAGCTTCAGAACAATCTTCAGCAATCAATGCGTTGCTCGAGTCTATCGTCTAATCATTTGTTGAAATTTCTTTTTTATTTACAGGTAATTCAAAACACATGATTGTATGATGCCGTTTAGAACAAATCATACACTTGATTTTCTATTTACAGTCCCTTGCTTTGTGACTACCCTTGAAACAAACATAACAAACCTTCTTATTACTTAAAGCGTCCTTTTTCTTGTCTAAAGACAAATTTTGTGCTATGAAACAATCTTTGCTTTCGTGGGATTTTTCACAAAACACACAATGCAAGTGTCTTTTTGTCACATCACCAGAAAATAAATTACTTGCAGTGGGAACTGGTTCATCCGAATTTTGTTTTTTCTTATTCTTATTACCACTATTAAATTCAAATCTCATTCCATTTCTGGCAAGCTGTAAGCGCTCTTCGCCTTCCACTTAGCGTTTTGAAAAACAAAGCAGATTCTTAAGTTTATTTCCATAATCACCTGTTAATTCATTTTCGGTTGACGTCTGTGCTGGATTTCGCAGCCAAACTCTCATCAATTCTTCAGGGATACATGATTCAACAAGAGGGAATAAAATAGCTTCATATTTTTCACTTGTTAATCCTATTGACTCTAAGGATCTCAAATGGGATTCTAATTTATCATATAAATAAGAAATATTCGACTTACCCCTCTTTTCTGTTGCGTTCTGTATAACGAGAGCTAATTACTCGCGAACATAAAATTCTATCAACAGTTCTTCTCTTCCAAATCTGTGTTTTAAAGCTTCAATTGCTTTTTCATAGTTTTCAGATGTTGGTGGAAAACTTTCAATTACTTGACGAGCTCGACTTCTTTGTAACATGCACTGCAATAGATACTGAAATTTATCTTCTGGTGCCAATTCCTCATCAGTTTGTATTCTTTGAAATTGGCTCCAAAACCCCAAATAGTCCTTCAAATTGCCACCGAAAAGTAATAATTCAATTTTTGGTACACGCGTTTTTCGTTTTTCATTTGGCAATGAAATTATTGATTCGGCCATTCTGTCAGAATCGGAAGCGGATTTCCAAATAGGCGCATGAGGCGCGCGCCTCGGGCCTCATAAATAAAGGGGCCTCAAAATCTAGTTCTAAAATAATAATAATTTAAACTTTGAAAAAGAGTATATTTTTTAATAAAACTTTTTATTTTTACACTCTACTATTACCACTCCGGTTCATCTATCTCAATCAAAGAATCCTGCAATATCAGTTCCTTGAAAAACCAACTATTTTGAGAATGAGAAAGTGACGAGTCAACCAGGTGGGGGGGGAGACATTTTACATCTTTTATCTTGTACGAAACTAAAGAGATAAATATCATATTTACACCCTCCTGCACGCTCGGGCCCTATGAAATACAGGAATGGCTTTCAAGATTGTATAATAAGACATAGGACGCATTTTAGTTAGAGATCTTGGTAAGATCTTTGCTCAGGGAGGTTAGTTTCTCCAAAACATCCTGTTAGCGATTTAGAGTTTCACGTTTGAAAAATATTGACTTTGATTTGTGTTGTGGAAAGGAATTCATTTCTGCGTTTGACCTTTGACCAATGTGAAGATCGGTAAGCATATAATTTTTAAAAAAACATTTTCGTTTCTATTTTCGTAATTTTGAAAAACTATAATCGTGGCCTAATATTTTTTGGCACATTTGAAGGTTAAAAATATGTCTCATTTACAATACGAATCGTTAGGCATTGGCACTGCTCAAAAAGATAAAACAAACTGGTTATTTTCTCCTCTTAACTGAAGGGGGAAACTTTTGAACTCGGAAAAATCGTCAAAAGTCCAGCTAATATTTTTTTATGCGACTAATTATTTTTAATGTTTTAGCCATGATACAGAAAAGAAAGTTGGAATCAGGAGCTTCAAAACGCAAAACGCATTAAAAAATGCAGAACGACATAAAAATTTACTCAATAAATGTATTACATCGTTTGAAAAAAGAGCTAAAATTGAAAACGAGACGGAAAGAGCAGTTGAGCAACTTGATACAGCAAGTGTACCTAAGAAAAATCTATGAGCAAATTGAAATTGAATATTTACATGAAAAGAACGTTGTGCAAGCTGAAGTACAATATGAATTCTTACAAATTAATGAGCGAATTGTATAAGAATTCGTATTTGAAAAGTAAATGAGCGTACTGAAGCAAAATGTGCCCAAGAAAAAATCACTGAACAAACTGAAGTTTAAAATGAATTCAAAGAAATTGACGAGAGAAATGGAATTGAATGCACGCCTAAAAAGACAGGTGAACAAATTAAAACAGAATAAGCACAAGAAAAAGCCGATGAGTGAGCTAAAGCAAAATGCGAAATCGAAGAAATTTATGAGTGATCTGAGAATGGAACAGAAGAATCAAAAACTTGCAATTTTAAACAACAAAATAAAATATCAGCTGATTCTGATAACATTTTAAAACAAAACCAAATCTTTATTCTCAAAAGAGTAAACCAAATATCTTTATTCCCAAAAGAGAAAAAAAGCTCCATTCTATAATTATTAATTTGGTGTATAATGAAATTTTAGGCATGTATCTCTGAAAAATATTGTGCAACTATAGTACAAAATAACACCTATTTTTTAAAAGAACTGCCTTAACACACCCTGAACTTCATCATCCTTTTTAATACTGCCAAGTAAAATGAAAAAATTGATTTTAATTTTCAATTTTATGTACCTAGCCCCCCCCCCCTGTTCTTTATTTAACACAAAAAAATCGAATACAGATCTTAACAGAGTGAAAAATGTGTATAAAAAAGGGCATACTTTAAATATAACTGAAGGGGAGGGGGGCCCTTAACTTGAAATGCGCCTCGGGCCTCAGAAACTTCAAATCCGCCACTGGTCAGAATACATTTTATTGGAGGAGTTTTCATTTTTTACTTTTACTAAATCCATCTTTTCTCGATATTCTTCAATTTTACTATATTCGTTTTCAAAATCTTCCTCTGTTTCGATATTGTTCAAAATTATATCATCACACTCTTTTAATTCACTGTAAATAAGATCTAAAGTTAAACATTTCGTTTTTACAACTTCGCCATTCGACACTTCTTTTTCAAATTCCTCCATTAAACTATTTACGGTTTTCGTAAATGAGGTGCGAGCGCACTTTCGTTTTCTCAATATATCTTCCGTAGCCATATTGTCAAGTCTAATTAATTTTTCTTATAAAATAAAACCACGACTAACCTGTTTCCATATCACGTCCGAGGGTCACCAAACTGTTTTTTTTTCCAAATTATAATAAAACAGGTTAGTTAAATTAATTCACAACTACACAAGACTTGACATCTATTTCATTTGTTTATTCGCATCGTTGTCATTCACATAAAACATAAATCCTCTCTTCCATTACAAAAATTATTTCAATACAAGTTAAGTGGTTTTATTTAATATTATAAACATTTTACAACTTTTAAATTATTTTATCTTAAATATATTTATTTTGAAATTACTTATAATTACTTGAAATGCTTATAATAT